>OX387653.1:22297190-22890732 GCA_947568875.1 Fissipunctia ypsillon
TCGTCACTCCACACATCTATCTATCTCAACATTCTCATCTCCGCTGCATGCAATCTTTTTTCATCCGTCTTCTTCACGGCCCAGCATTCCGATCCTTACAGTACGACAGGGCTTATCACGGACTTGTAAATTTTCCCCTTTAACTTGAGGGGAAGTTGTTCCCGTGACCTGTCGCCAGTGCAATTTACTATGAACTTAAAATTATTGCCTCGTTGGTCTAGTGATCACAAGCGCTACTGTTGAGCATGAGGTGCTGGGTTCGATTCCCAGGTGGAGTAGTCTTATTGGGTTTTTCTATCTGGGATCTCTGTAGCAGCCCAGTCTGGATTTGTGCCCGGTTGATGGCAATAGGCTCGCCCCCCTCCATGTAATCCTCTTTTCTGTTTAGCTTAAAGGCTCCGGCAGACAGGCGCGACGCGACTCTAATAGTAGAGCAACTTCTATGAAATCTTTATAGAAATTGTTCTACCAGAATCGCATGGCTACGTCGCGTCGCGCCTGTCTGCGGGAGCCTTTACTTCAAACATTGTTATTGTGTTGTTTATTTTGTTTTAATTATATTTGGTAAATTTACAGCTAACGCTCTGTTGTCATACAACTTAAACCATTGCAGGTTATAAGTTCAAAAAGCCGAGTATAATCGAGCTAGTCCTATACAATATGGCGGCTCTGCTGGGCGGCGTCGCGGCCGGGTATGACGTCAGAGTGTCCAATGTCAGCCCGCTGCATCCCACCTTACAGCCGCACAGGTAAGGATTATTTACTTTATAGTCCTGATGATTGAAAACAAAAACCGGTAAACTTGGTTGTACCTATTCTTGTAACCTCCTCCAAATGATTTAGATATGCTTGTAGTAGGAGTGGGTCAAGAGTGTAACGGGCGAGGTTTGAACTGACGGATTTCTCGCTTGCCAGCTGACATCCCAACTGTTAGGCTAGTAAACACGTCCAGCTTTTTGCTATCTAGCGCTATAAAAGGCAGCAACATAGCAGCCGTCACCATTGCATACTGCGGTTATTACAGCAAAATCCTATCAGATTCTTACCTACCGTTTATTCCACCATCTCATCATATCTATTTAATAGAAGGCCTCAAATATATTTTTTATTCATTTCAGAGCGGAAATAGAACCGGATCCACTAAGTTCCTCTGTGTACGAGGGGTTTGGGTACGCACATAATACGTACCACGGTCCCACGAGACATTTGCGAGCGCCGCTGAACGCAATTACTGGATCACCTGTTAGTATCATTCGTTTTTGTGTAAATGTAGCTGTAGTGTTTCCTGCTGATGTATGGTAATATGAGCGTCATTAAAATGTAATAGAGGTGAAACCGGTCAATCCCGCGGTCTGGTACACGAATATAGATAACTTTCTCCTTTCAGATTTCGGGCATCCAATCCGACGAACAAAAACCGATCAGGTTCACCGATTCTCCCACTCACTACGCGCACCCATCTTCCTCATCCGGCTACGGACACTCGGCGCAGCCTTTATCCGGCACTTCTGGCTTAGGTACCAACTACACCTCCACGCAACCCCCCACACCATCCCCGAGAAGAACCTCTTCATCCACCTCAGACCACCTCGCAGACCTTTACCACAACTACAGAGAAAACTTCCAACCATCACCGTCCCAGGATAGGGACTACTTCTACCGAGCAGAACCTTACACCTACGATAGAACAGCCGACTACGTCGTCAAACACCCGCCCTACTACGGCTATGACGAGTGCTCCTTCGAATACAGGGAACCAACCCCTGACTACCGACCCTCACCGCAATACCTCACACACAGAAGAACGCCCTCAAACTCCTCCGCATCCAACTCTCACCCAGAAGAATTCTCCCCCTCCAGACAATACAGAAGTAAAGAGAAGAGAGAAGAATACAGACCTAAGACTGAGTACCCGCGTAAATCTAACGACTATTCCTTACCGAGAGACTTTTACAGACAAGACTCGCAAGAGAAGAGTGAGGTCGAACGACCTGCGAATTTAGGACTAGAATTAGCGCCATCCAAACTGAGATCTAGCTTGAAGAAATACAGTAAGAAGTCCAGTGCGTCAGGGGGGAGCTCGGGGGGTGGCACGCCAACGAACCCGACGCCTCCAGACAGCTTGACAAGCGAGACTGACAGTTCTTACGTATCAGCGAGGGACGCGTCGAGCGGCTCGCAGTCCCGCGTGCGCTTCAGTCCCGAGACTATGGAAGCCCCCGCGATAGAGCGCAGGCCCTCGCGGCACACGTAGCGAAGGCTGAAGAAGTTCGACGACTACCTTGTTTGACGCAAACTGTACATACGCTTGCGGGTAGTCCGAACGCTTCGCTTCATAGTTGTTCATTTCAAGTGACTGTACGCAGTTCTGATGTTAGTGGACGTAGCCAAGGCGGGTTTGTGAGTGTGGTTTGAATTGTAAGGTTGTTTCTGCATTTAGTCGAGTTGTTATTTCGAACGCATTTAATATGTAAAGGACAAGACTACAATGTTTGTACTTATAACAAAGTTCTTTGATCACTGGCTCCAAACGTATCTTAATATTAATTAATACTTACATATCCTCACTAGACAATTTGACATTTCGGAGGATTATTCTTTTCATTAGAATCATGAATGTTGGTCCAACTTAGATGTTGATAGGAGAATCTTTGGCTACGAATAACTGCAATAAGCTAATGTATAAACGCGATTGTGTTCATTATTTAATGTATGCGTAGTTTCCATTGTACATTTTGTATGATACGTCGTCATAATAAGATGTATTTAGCCGTCAATGTAAAGCGAATCGCTCTGTCACAGTGCCTATCGCGCGGAAATTTTATGATTAATTCCTAATTGCGTGAAGTAGGTAGTGATTAAATATGATTAATTTGAGATTTTCTTTGGTCGAGGCAGCTTCGTAAGGCAAGCACGTAATGAAAAACTTTTCTATACACTGTAGCAGGAGTTCACTAGAGATCAAGTTTTTGGATTGCCTTCATCGCCTCGCTCACATCGAGGCTTCCTTGCACCATTGGATCTACATTTTTCTCGAATTGGTTCAAATTATATTCTGGTTTGATGTTAGCAATGAGGAATAGAATAGGCACAAACTAAGCATTGTACAAATTGTAAATATCTGATCATAAAGCTGATGTTACAGTCAGCAAGTAACTTTCGTTTACGTGCGAGTATTTTTACTTTCGTTAAATTTATAAATAGTACAAATGTATTTGTAAGTGCCATCGTGTACGAACGCGTGGCGAAGAAAAAAACATATTTTTAATTCAACGTAATCGGTGTATATTTTGAAACTAACAATTAATATATTATGTAACTTATATCACTAAGTTGTATGCATTTTGTACAAAACGTTAGATATTTTTACTGAAAAATATCAGTAATATTAGTACCTAGTATTGTGAGCAGCTTTTATATCCCACAATTAAATAATGTAAATTAGGTAAAAAATACTAGTCGGAAGTTTGCGGAAATCCTAAATATTGCATATCCAGCTAAAAATTGATATTATATTCGATATTACGCTTCCCTTATCTGTGAAACACTGGATTACTTTAATATTCAATCGAGATAAACAGTTTTTCCGTTCAAATGATGGCCTATAGTCGGGAAGCTTGAAATTATCACTTAAATTAGCGTTTAAATTAAAATTTAAGATGTATATCGGAAAATTCGAATAATATTAGCTTTGATAATTATTGTTAGCCCGAATCAGTGCCTAATGTTTGCTGGAACGGTACTTAGAGATTAGCCATGGAGTGAAACGATTTTATCAAAACGAATAACTTTTTATAATTTATTATGGCCAGTGAAATCATTTTCGACAACTGGAAAGTTGTATTTATTTTTTCAATTTTTATTTTCATGTGCAATATGTGAAATTATTTTGCGTCCATATTTAATTTAATTATATTATTATTATTTATGAAACAAATCGTCGTGAATGTAACAGTATTTTATACAGTATTCGAAGTATTGTATATTCGGAAAGTTTATGTATGGTTGTATGTAGTATAATTTAAGCTTGAACCAGTGCCAATGTCGTCCAGTGTTACATTATCTTTTGTTTCCATTTTAGTACAAACCAAATCCTAACCAAATTATCGTAAGAATCTCTTGTAAAATTAAGTTTCAATTTAACAAGTCACAAATTCTGAGTCATCGATTAAAAACGATATTATGTAAATATTTATCTGAGATTCACGGCGCGTTTACTTAAAAAAAAACTCTAGTCCTGAATTTTTTATTTTATTTTAATATCTGGCTTGTGATCAAGTGGTTACGAACAACTGGCGAACGTACTTCGATTGAAAAAAAATTGTTTATTGGGCATTTCTGTGTTTTATATACATTCCATATGTTTTGAAGTGATATTATTGTAATCAGTGATGCGTTTAAGACGAATGTAAAGGTTTTGTGTGCCAATAACATGAGGTGGGAGGATGCCTTACGTCTGTACGTTGAATCGACAAATAAAAATCTAGATTAAGCTTTTTATGAAGTCTTATTATTCCTTATCCTTTCTAACCTATAGTCCAATAACAGTAGGGGTTTTACCCCGGAATGAGAGATATAATAAGAAGCTGTAAACTTGTTTATACCTTCATTTGGCATTTTAAAAGTTGTCTCAAGTCTCTTAAAAAAAATCTCGTGTCTTAAAATATTCAAGGTCAGAGGTCACAAAAACCGGTTATTTGCAAATATCTCTATTCCTATGGTTTCGATGATGTTTACGTCTATCATAAAATTCGCTATAAACTGTCCTAGACATTTTTTTTATAAGAACGCTTAAACCGTTTTTGAAATAAAGCGCCTAGCGCTCAGACATAAAATGTAAACGGCATAATGCAAGGTCAACCGTGAGATCCGTTAAATAATACGTCGTATAAAGTTAATCACTAAAAAGGCCATAATTATGAATAATTTATTAATTATATTTAAAAATATTACAAGCTTTATATTAACTTACTTCTTTCGCATGTTTCCAGTTACTTACTCCCTTTGTCATCCATTTTTCAAGCACTTCCTGGCATCCGATTGAGCTGAAACTTAGCATACTTACATAAATGTATATATATATCTACGGTAACAGCGCAAAAATATGATACCATGGAGCTGGTTTGATGATGGAACCCGAAGGTGGCCATAGAATAGCGTCGTTGTTTAAAAGAAGAAAAAAGAAACTACGTTTATTTGAACTCGAATTTTGAATGTTTTGAACTTTATACTACGTACTTATTACTTACCGGGACTACACACTCACGTAGGGGGTTACTCACGGCTGACCTTCCATTATGCCATTTCAAAAACAGTTCAGTGTATAAAAATGTTTAGGATAAAATTTTTACACAATTTTATAGTAGATGTAAATATTACTTAAACAATAGGAAGCGAGATATTAGCAAGAAACCGACCTTTGACCTTAAATATCTTAAGACGCAAAGATTTTATGAGACTTGAGACAACTATTAAAATGCCAAAATGAAGGTTTATACAAGTTTACAGCTTATTATATCTCATTCAGAGGTTAATCCTCATTTTTGACTTCAGTAACTAGACTTTATTCCTAACAATCTGTAGAATAGAATACTAAACAGAAATTAGGGAGGGAGACTTTTCTTACATTTACTCAGGAAGAATGTAAATTAACAAGTCAATTATAAATCTTGTAACAAGAATTCACAAGGCATATGACTTATATAAGTACAACTGGATTCCTTCCTTAGACATAGATTCAGTAAAAATAATTCGTTTGTAACGGTTTAGCAATTTGGGTTATTCGGAAACCATATTCAAGATGATGAAGACCTAGTTGTTCCTTGAGCTGGTTTAATTTTAATTAATGTTCACATTCCACTAACTTTTGATCCACGCCCGCCATAGTGACGAAAGTTTCAATGAATAATTCAGTTCAAAGGCATAACAGTTCCACAAACACGCTACTTCGTCCGTGACTAACGTGTTAAGGCGATATTTTTTATTCTCATTAAGGAAACACGACTTGTTTCAGTTCTGTGCTAATCTGAAAAATAAGGAAAACCACTCACAAACGTGTGGTTTTGAGTGTCATGAACAAGCTACGTAAGTACAATAGGTAGGTGCTGCTGAAATTAATTTAGGTTTTCCCTGAAAGGAGAAAATTTATAAAAATGATTACCTAGTTCTTAGTAAGTAACTAGTTACATACTATAAGTACCTATCTGTTTCTCATTGCTTGGATATAAAATGTTATATGCATAATAAATGCAACGACAGCGATAAACCTTATCCGGGTGCTTGTGTTAAAAGTACCTATCTAAATTTCAGGAACGACGACTCTGAGATACATTCAGTAACAAAACCATAATTACATAGGTATTATATTCAGATGATAGCGTTGGCACGGTAAAAGTAACTTATCAACTCCACACTCAATGAAATAACCTGTGAGTACCTATGCATACTTCTAACCCGCTCCATTCAATAGCAGGTCATGTTCTTGAACTCCATCGAGCCGATTGTGGCCAATTAAATGTTCATTACACCCACACTTATCACTTTCTCTTATCTTTTGTACAAGGGTAACAAATGAGACGGGGGGCTTTATACAAAAACAATTTATTCAATACTGCATAACTAAAATACTATGTCAGTGCGATGTAAAAATATACTTAATCAGTAGTAAATAGTGCTCTTAAAGACTAAAATATTTACAGATTAAAAGCTTCTGTCCACCAAGGTGTATCCTCATACAAATACATCGAAAATATGCTGTTCTATGGAAAGTAGAAGTGGATCATTTAAAAATAAGTTTTATTGTTCTCTTTATTGAGCCCACGGCGTAGTAATGATACGTCCAAGTAGACAGAATACTTTAAACATTTCTGTAGTAAGAAGGGAGTGGTGGCTACTGCAAATTAGCCATGAGCACTTTTGACAAATCGATCGCACATTCTCTCTTAGACAATAGACGGGAAATTTCTCGCTGCTCATTTCTCACGGCACTTGCGGAATTTTCTCCGCCCGTTACAGTTTATCTACAAGTCGAGCTTTCGTAAATATTTATCGCACTGTAACAGTAGTTACATCGGAAACATTATTTTAATCTCAAATCGAATCAATTTGCAAAAGTGCCCTAACTTTGCTGGTCACGAACATTTAAAAACAATAAAAGAATTCAATGAAATTGATATTTCTTAAATTATGCCTTGATCAACAAAATAGTCTTACAAATACAAGAACTATGTTCCTTAATTACACAAGGTAAAGAATTTATAATTCAATCGACTGGAGAAGCGTTAAAAATTCATATCAAAAAACACCCTGTGACAATAATCCAATAAGCATTAGTAATTTAGGTTTAGAACCAAAGTTCTTACGTCTAAGTACTGGAAATTACCAGAAATATCACAATCAAGTGTCCTTACATCCTTCTAATCTCTATTTCGTCTTATTTCTAGAGAAGTTGAGTCCATTTGACTAGTGGAAAAACTGTGGTTTATGTTCTTAGAAAGGAAAGATTTATTATGCAAGTACTTAGTTAAAATATTCTTTAGACTCACCTTCCGATTCCAAGGACATAAAATAATCATTGTTTGGCAAACTCCATTATTTCTACAGGCGTTTATTTTTTCTGCTCACCAATCATCTCTTGCTTCGCAAACTTTCATATTTCAGCTGTGATTCTCTCCAAATCATGCTTTCATGTATCTACAAAACTACAATCAGTCTAGTGAACGTAAATAGTCGGAAATCGCCAGCAACCACTATTATTTCTTACTACAAATATACACCACACCTATCTTCTTCACAAGATGATTTATCGTACATGCATGTAGAATGTAACAGTCGTTTTGAGAAAAAAAAATCGGCTTCGAATAATGACATTCGGAGCGCGGCTCATTTTTATCTAAAACATTAAGATGCAATAATCTTTAGTAATAGTTCACCAGATCGGCGAAAAATCTGCACATTCTCAATAAAAAAGTTATCGCACCTTCAAAATATGCTAATACTTCATTTAAACAACGATTATCATTCTTATTCTGGTCGTAAAATCCTGTTCGCTTGTCTTAGTAACGATATTATTAAAACATGAATGCCGATCAAGATGAAATCCATTAAAATAGACGTTGTCTGTCGTTAAAATATTTACCAAGGGGTCTCCTACCTTCTTTCATTCAACCTGTCTTTATGTATATCGCTCATGTGGCAAGGGGCCAATTATATTACACTCATATTAGTCCATCTGGCGTATCATCAAATTGGAAAATTGTCATAACACGACCATCAACGTGATACCTACTCTTATGAAGTGTTTTATGAAGTTTTACCTACTATCATTTCTATCGCTTCCGGGAAGTTAACATCACCTATTAATTACTCAGTAAAATAAATAAGTAAAATTGAAATTAAAAAGCGAAATTGACGTTGTTATTTCTTTCTGTATTTCCGGTGTGACTTACGAGCTTTCCTGCCTTCAAACCAAGTAAACAATCATGAACACCTAAACACACATTGTGGTGCGTAGGTATTATTCGCCCAATGCTTGCCTACATTTTCAGTTTCAGAATATCAATGAGTGATATTTATTTTTATCGACCGTATTGTAGTTTCAACACGATCTAAAACCGGTCTTCCTACTCGTTCGATTTTACAATTAAAATCTTGTTTGCGAATAAAACCTATCCAAATCTTAAAAAGTTAGATAGTATCGCATTAATTTTGTATTCTTTCAGAAACGCGTTCGTATTACAACCTTGACCTTTAGCGTTATTCATGCGGTTCTATATTGTTTTATGAACATTATAAGCTACTTATCGCTAATTAAATCATATGAAATGAACTTATCGATCGCTCACAAGTTTGTTAAAACTCATGGGTATTAAAACAATTTGTCGTTCATAGTTTAGGTCCTGCAGTCTATTTCGGTAGTAGTTGTGGATTGTGCCCACTACAGCTTCCGCCGCCATACATCTCGGAAAACGGGAACACGTCATAACATTTTAATATCCGAAGCTTGATAGAAATCGCCAGAATTTATGAGAATCTGCTGCCTACACTGCAAAATGAGACTCCGTTACACAAAACAAAACTCGTGTAGGTACATACGAAAGTCATTTTTATTCACTCGACTTTTTGCCTTCGAAATTAAATCCTCAGACAGCAAACGAGCTAAAGCAATCAATGAGATTAACTAGACAAGCGTCGACAAGAATTGAGATAAATTGTAACCACTAAAACCAATAAGCAAAGACATACAATGCAAACAAAAAGGATTTCGGAGCGTGATTTGCTTACGAGACCAATATTGGGATTACAGTTCACTTAGGAAGAGTATTCGAGGAAGATAACCTTTTAGATGTCCGGTTTTATTAACATTATACCGATCGTAATCGAGGAGGAAAAAAAACTGGCTCGGCTGTTATAATAACAGACGACTCATTAGCAAAGCTGGCCAAGTGCGTGTGGGACCACGCACAGTGAAGGGTTCCGTAGTTGAAATTAATTTATCCCAAGAACAAACTTAACATTGTAGGTACTTGAAAAACATGTTCGCTCATGCATTCCAACTACAAATGTAAGTTGGCCGACTATTACTCGTTAACTTGTAGAGTCTACTAAATTGTGATAGTTTTCCGTGTAACTTCGTTTGTATAATAATTATTGTATACTATTACCGTGATTTTTTTCTCATTTCCAAAAACAACCATTTAGCTGGCAGGAAGACACATACACTTGACTCATTTTTTTTTATGATTTTATTTTACTACCTTGTCGGCGTGACTAATATGTATACCCGTGCCAAATTACAGCTTTCTAGTACTAAGAGTTTCTGAGCTAAGTCGTGGACAGACAGGACATGGCGAAACTATAAGGGTTCCTTGTTGTCTATGGAACCCTAAACAGTGTAAAAAAGCTGCCAGCGTCCTTCGTTTCTATGTAAATGCATGACTGCGTGTCAAGTCTAATGTTAACACAGTTCTAAATAATTGTTTTAAAACTGACTCATCGAAACCCATTAACCTGGCAACAATTCGAGGGGCATTCGTCGACGCGGTAAGCACCCATTACGAAGGAATTTGAGGGGATTATTTTGAAATTCGACCCTCAGAAACACGAAATGGGAAATATACTTTTACGAGCTCCTATTACTTTGCAACGAAAATTTCTCATTACAAAGGCTTCGCGGTTTGAAAAGGCATAATAAGTATTCAGTTCAAATTCTGAATAAGAAATTTCTAAATGAAACGGACTATCTGACTATTTACTATACGTGCGTATCTAATTCGTATTTCACATACGAGCATGTATACGTTTTAACAAAATTGCGTGCACGATTTTAGTAGATGATATAACTTAAGTGCTATGATGGCACGAGCTAGCGTAGTGCACGTGATTACAAAAGCGAAAATGAATAAATATTTATCAGAATTTGAGCAGTCTAACCTGAAACATTCTTTACATTTCTCCGTACATTGCCGGACTACATGCTAAGGCACGGCACTTACTTAATTTACTGCAAAAAGAACTCGAGTTCTTATAAAGTGTGAGACTATGAGGTGGGGTCTTTACGCTACGGTTATTCAAATCATTACGCGTAACTGCTATAACTCTCTTGCAAACTAAAAATACAAATGACTTGATTATGGGCATCCATCTAGCTGGTCGATAACGGTGGTTGGTAGCTCTAAAACTAACATGTTAAATTGCATTAGATAAATGAATTTGCATAATCCTCCGTGTTTACCGCAAAAATACCTAGTAGCTTGTCTACTTTTTGTATATTTTGTCGTACTTTCATATTTTCAAATTAACAAAATTATCATATCATCAATGTAATTTTATTCTTTGTCGTAGGTTACATGGTACAGTCTGACTTCAGAATTCATTAGACGCCCTGCTGCGTCGCCAGTCCAATCCTGATGAAAAATCAATACATGCCCAACCCAAAATGCGATACGAATTTCTTAGTTACAAAGTCTAACATCCTAAAATAATTTTCGAATACCTCAAAGCCAATGCAAAATAAGATTCTTATGACATTGAAATCTATAATATCAAGTAATTCAGATTTTTCTAGATTTACATACAGACACTAGCACGGACTAGTCTGGCGTCAGACATGGGAAAGAGGTCGTCGAATCTCAAGTAAATGTTTATATGTATTTTGCCCTTGAAAGGACGGCGAGT
Organism: Fissipunctia ypsillon; assembly: GCA_947568875.1. Classification (NCBI taxonomy): domain Eukaryota; kingdom Metazoa; phylum Arthropoda; class Insecta; order Lepidoptera; family Noctuidae; genus Fissipunctia; species Fissipunctia ypsillon. The sequence goes on from OX387653.1 coordinate 22,308,366, forward strand.
CCTAAACTCATTGACCGAGAGTTTGCACACATGCGTCTCGCTCGAGACATTTCCACTTATAGGTCATTATTTTATGAAGACAGACCAAACAATACCTAGGCAAAGTATCGATTTAGTTTTATTTCATTGACGACGCAGATGCATTCAGTCGACGTATTTTTATCCTCTTAGGGCTATTATGATTCAAGGCAGGATCCACCTAGTCAGGACTTCTAGGCCCGTCTATTTTGGGCAAGGACGAGACGTCTACAACAGCATCCTCAATACACTTGTTTAATCATGTGTTTTTATTTTACAAGCCATCAAACAAATTCTTTGATGTAGCAGAGACCAAGTAGGTAACGAATTCTTAGTCAGAATTTTCTAGAAACCTCAGTCAAAAAAATCAATCGAGCCCAAACCAGGCGATACGTTAGGACAGTTTTCGCATTTCATCTTGTGACGTCAATGAACAGGGGAAAATAGCGGAAAAGGCCGTGTGGCCAGAATGTAATAATAACTGAACACTCAGGGACGATATATTATTATCAATATACCACTTAGCTGTCGAGTTTAGTAAGCTTTAATTATCAGTGCAATGGACCGAGTTATCTCAACAAACTAAAGTTACGTCATGTGGATAACAATATGCGTGTTACAGCAATGGCCTAACTTGCTGAACGTTGTCAGACATTCAGATCATTGAAGCTCTAATTACTTTAGCAGAAACACGCTTGGCATGTGTTTTGGTAACATTTTTATGTGCATTGTGATAAAACCGAATCTCCTACTTTATCAACGCAACAGAAACAGCAATAACTGAACGATTAATAGTTAAAAGGAAACTGGGTAATATTCAGGTAATATATACCTGTGAACAAGGACATCGATGGCCAAATTTAATAAACATTTAGGTCAACGTTCATGATGTCCAGAGAATTGTTAATGATCGACGAGTCAGTTTGAAAGCAATGTAATGCAAAATATACTGTTGCTTTACTTTTGAAGTTGGGGACGTATGAGTCATGGGTTTATTGATACAAACGGTTACTGATATGGGGCTTGAAGATATTATTTCGACTTTGCAATTACCGGATTTTAACAGTTAACGGTCACTTCGCTCGGTCATTCAAGGTAACGAACACGTGCCGAAGTTATTTCTTATATTACAACTTAGGATTTATCGCAAGAAAAGGCATAAAACTTAACAACTTATAGCCGATGGATTATTGTACCTACCCAAAATGTGATAACAGAACACGATCAAATGAAACTACAAAAGTATCAAACTTACATAATTCAAACAACACTAAGTTATCCCTAGCGGACTAGAATTACTTAAGACTGACAAATACGTTACGTTTAAAAATAATACATCATCATTACTCACCATCTAGATGTCACGGCGTTATACTTACTTCTACTTTCTCTCCTAAATCCGTTGTTTGGTACATAATTGTCCCAAGTAAGAGGCACGGAGGGATAGGCACCTAGTGCTTTTACTCTTAATTTGTGGCAGTCTAATGTGAATAGGAAAATTAGTTTGGACCACAGTAATGTTGGTATTTCAGTATTATCTTATCGGCTTCCTATGCTCTGGCGCGTGCCCAAAGATAACAATTATCCTTGTCGGTGACGGCCTGCGAGTCCGCGTGCCTGCACGCCCTCTACGCCTACCTACACTACCCTAATGGACTGACTCGAAGCCTTAAAAATGTATAAGAGATTAAAGCTCACTTTTCATTCGTCCACGACGGTATTAAATAATAAATACATTCACACAGTTTGTAACACTACATTTTAGAAATTAGAAGGCCTGACTTGCTACTGCGCCAAAAATAATATTGAATAAGTAACTAATGACGGGATAAAACAATAACGGGAACCATAAACCCTGAGGTAACATAAACAAATAAAAACTTATTTCTGATCTCTCACTACGCACACAACATGCAATATTTAAGCGTTTTACACAGCCGACCTGCCGCCGACAGACAATACACACATATATTATGTACATGTTAAACTACTGCCACAAATAATTATATTATGTATTATTACGTATATTATGTAAGTAAATAAAGGACACGACAGGGCGGGGGATAAGTATATAGAAAAAAAATAGAGAAATATACAATAAACTCTATTTAAACATGAAATTTATTAAAGATTAAAAACATACAATGCTTTGTTTTACACAAAATAAAATACCTGGAGGGTTATTGTCGGGCGCCGGGGCGGCATTAGCTGAGGCGGGGCGCGCCCAGGCGCCCGCGGCAGATATACATAGTGCGACAGGTCCATATATAGTCCAATAATATAATACCATAGCATATGATAAAAAGTGTACACATATATGATACTGTCAAGCCAACTAAAACTCACAAAAAGTCATGTCGCGCTCTCGCGAATATAAAACTATGTTAAATCTTACAAAAATACTTATGTGACTAATTTGAAATGCACATATTATAGGATCTCGCTTTCCGTCTACAAAAATAATCTGAAATTGGAATGAAAATCTTTCTTAAGCATTCGGCCTGGGAACGATCACAAAAGTTACGGCGTTCACAACGTCCGTACACATCTTAATTATTTCTCTTCTGAGTCTTAAAGCTAACCGATAGAACCTGTCCGTTGAGCGTGTATCCATTGAGCGCCTGGATGGCCATAGCGGCCTCATCATACTCACGCATGTTCACAAATGCAAAACCTTTGTTTTTCTTTGTCTCAGGATCTTTGATCACTTTGATGGAGTCGATTGCACCATAGGGACCAAAGAGTTGCCATAGAGCCAGCTCCTCGGTGTCCTCACCGATGTTGTATACATACACTGTGGTCTGATGCGGCGCGGGCGCAGCCCCGAGCAGAGGCACGGGACTGGCAGGCGCGCCCAGCAGCGGCAGCGGCGAGTGGTTGGTCGCGGCCATCGGGTTGAATCGCTGCTGGCCCTTGTTGATGAACGGCAGCGCCTTGCCGGGCGATGGCAGCAGCGGCGGCGGTGAGGCCTGTGGGAAACCAGGAGCAAAGGCGGCCGGCCGCGCGCCGAACGCCGCGCTGAGGTTGGTGCCGTTGAAGGCGGCGGGCGCGGTGCCGTTGAACACAGCTGTGGCGCCGTTGTACGCAAGCGGCGCAGCGCCCACCGCGACACGGGGCGTCGGCCGCGGCGCGTTCTTATTCGCATTGGGCTTGTTCGCAAACTTGACCACGATGGCGCCCGCGGCCGGTATCGGTGTCTGCCCGTTCATGTGTTTTATTGCTTCCTCGGCCTGTGGCCGTGTCTCGTAGCACACGAACCCGATGCCTTGCGACACCCGACTGTTCGTTATCACACCGAACTGAGTGAATAAACTATTTAGACGTTCTAACGTCATGTCTGGAGGTAGATTGCTAATGTAAAGGTTAGATTCCGTGTCAGGTTTATGGCTGACCTTATTTTCGGGGTTGAGTAGTGCGAATGACACTTTCAGAGTCTTGCCTTGCATGAGGAGGCCGTTGAACGCCGCCCGCGCCTTCTCGGCATCCTCGTGTTTCTCGTACTCCACAAAGCCATAACCGCGGTTCGCTATGAGCTTACAACTCTCTATCTTGCCCATGGCGGAAAAGAGCGCGTACATCATGTCCCGCGTCATCAGCTCGGGTATGTAATTGACCATGAGTTTGGTCGGTGACACATTGTTGGCGTCGCCGCCGCCATTCTCCATTTCGTTTTTTATCATTGTTCTTTTATTGTAAAACTACACTACGGAAAACAAAATACTAATATAACTCACACTATGAATAGTTGTTTACTTCATTTGCGACATCTATAACGAACAAAGAACGAACACAAAAAGTCCTAGTCACACTAAAATGCCACAGCGACGCCGGTTCACAAGTTCATCATCACACGAACGAGTTTGTTTTTGGAATGTTACCAGGTTTTACCCTTTTTGTTTGGCAACTACGGAATTCAACTAGCAGTTGAATTATTACATTTCACTTCATTTCTTTCCGTTATTTGTCCGATTTTTAGCGATGATTAATTAATTTGGCACGTGTTTGGATATTTGGTTACTGTCAAATTAATAATTTTTATAAAATTTTGATCGCGTGGCACATTTTTATGTTATTGTCTATGATGTAAATTAATAACCGAAAACCTGTTACGGTAGTAAAAACCGCACTAGTGAGCAAGGGTTAAAAATGTTCATAATCATAATCATAAATCTTTATTTATCTCAACATCATATTACAGGCACTGGTTAATAAAATGCACAATCTTAAATAAAGGTGTCTGAGGTAGGAGGGTCCTGAGTTACAGATCACCCGGCTCTCTTTTAAAGGACATGTTAATTTACAAAACAGTTAAAGTTAAGATATACTTAATAGGTATTATAAAGTCTGATAATGCAATTGAATGCAGAATGTAAAAAAAATAATAATAATTAAAAACAAAAGCAAGTCAACATAAAATTCAAAGAAATATACAAATTATGTATATTATTATTCATTCATACATACTTAGGTATCTAACTAACAAAATAAAATAATAATGAGCATAACAAAAAATGAAGAATGGAAATGGGGAAATGAAGAATGTTGTGTGTATGAATGTATGTAAGTCTAGGTGTGTGATTGTAAATGTGTGTGTAATGTTCATCTTTCTTTGTTTGATACTCTTCTAACCACTTGAAAATAGATGGATCTTTGCGTGTTTTCTGATGAATACTTTGTTTCTGTGAACTTTGATCTACTACAACATAAATTCAAAAATCAAATCAAATGTCAAATCAAATCAAGCAAATTAGTGAAAAATAATTAATTTATAGTTTTTTTTTCGGAATTATCGTAATAATCATTTGTTAATTGTTAGTGATTTTATCTAAAACCACTCTAAAATCTAATGTTTTTTGGTGGTCTATGGTCAAGACAAAAAGAAATTGACATCTTTTTGTGAGACGGAGCTAGGAAATGCTTACAATAATATTCCTAGAGCTCTGGTGTGCCATTATGACGTTGAATCGTAGACAGAGAATACTCTGTCTACAAATGAAGACTATTGATTGGTGTCGGAGTCCAATGGTGTTCAGTCAAGCCCTAGATGTAATAGTCTATGAGTCAAGCAATCAGCTGAGCATAGATAATATACTATATAAAGTAATACAGCTGAGATTGTCAAGTGGCAACAACTGCTCTATGACAGATCAATCAAAAATCACTCATCCCGATATGTAAATGTCACAGTCGCACCGCAGAGTTGTCAATTGCGTTGAAATATACGGTATTTTGCAAAGGTTTTGTGACTTTATTTCACTGGGTCTCTTAATACAAGAGGATCTAAGACAATAATCATGTTGCTCACAAATGTCCTGTTCAAAAAAGCCAAAAGCAAGTCAGTGTTTTACTTACGTATCCATAGGCTTTCCCAATAAAAATAATACAGCTACAGCTAGCACCATTTCACACTTTCAGGTTGGTTATGGTGTTAATGGAAAGTGTGGTGTCTGGTCACCAAGTAACGAAGATAAGGGAGCGTTTGGCTGATAAATTGGAGTTAATTCGTTTCGACCCATACAGTGAGTAACTATTGCAAGTTCTAATAACCTCTAAATACTTATATGCAAGTATTTTTTTTGGTAAAATTTGTCTGTAGATTACAGCCTGTCATTAAAACTTCTGGCTAGAAGAGAGGCCTATATAGCAGTGGGTGAAATCGGGCTGTGCATGATATTGATGTATTCCTGTTTTCTGTCAGCCTGCATCATTCCACTGATGGACAAGGGCCTCTTTCCATGACTTCGAGCTATTTCGGTTTTAATACTATTGATCTCCCGAATATCTTCTGTAGTAACAATAAGCAATATTTAATTTACCCTACTTGCAGCAATCTGCCGAGTTGCCTTGAATTTACACCCATTGTGGCTTGGCCAAATTGTGAAAATGTTATAGATATTTGTCGATTCCTGCCCCAGCAGATGCAATGCATGATTATCGTGATCTTCATTGTCCTGTTCTTATCTCAATTTGTTTGTGGTAAGCGCAGCACATCCCTAAAGCAGTCATCTCAGAATTCACTTACACCCAGGCCATATATCATGTATCACATAATCAATCCCTCCTTTCTTTGATCTGCCTTTTAGGCTATAAAAAAATATGTTTAAGACTTTTCATGTTGTTTCCTAAACATACAAATGTCATGTCTTGCATGTATATATATATTTTTTGAGATCTTAAATAAATATCACATGCTCCTCAGTCCTCTCTCCTCCGCATCACATGTCCAGCAGCTAAGCCTAAATTGTCACACAAATAATTAGTGCGGACTCATGGGGGGAGGTATATAACTATGCTTAAGTAGGGTTTAACACTGTAAATGGTTGGCTGCAAACTAACTTACTTACCTTAAATTCCAGCAAAACTAAGTACATAGCCTTTACTTTAAGGAACAGCCCTCAGTCATCTCTCCAACCATTCTCTATTATCGCTCACACCTGTTCATTCCCTGTTAACGATGATTGTTCTTGTCCCAAATTGGAGAAAGTTGACAATATTAAGTACTTGGGTGTAACCTTGGATTCTAAACTTAGCTTTGCCGCACATATAAATTGTCTCACCAGCAGAATACGGAAATTTATCTTTGTGTTTAAAAATCTTCGATCTATCCTTAATGCCAAGCAATTACTTTCTGTTTATTATGCCTTATGCCAATCCCTCCTGACATATTGCATCACCTCATGGGGTGGAACATTTAAAACTAACCTTCTACCACTTGAAAGGGCTCAAAGGGCAGTCCTTAAAGTTGCACTATTCCTTCCTTTCCGACATCCCACTGTAGAAGTTTACAGATCCTCTAAAGTCCTCTCTATTCGGCAGCTTTTTATTCTCCATGTTACTTTGAAGCAACATTCTCTTGTTCCTTTTATAAATACCCGTCTTAATTCTGACATACGAAGCAGAAGAAGGAATGTATGCCAACCTAAATCAGTAAAAACCAAATTTGCCCGAAATTTCTTCTCATTTCTTGGCCCATTTCTATACAACAAGCTAAATATTTTACTCTCAATTCATACCCTTAATAAAAAAAAGTTTTAAAGGAAAAATAACTGACTGGCTTATCACTTTAGATTATACCAAAATTGAAGATCTCTTCAAAACCTTAACCTAACAAATGTTCCCTTTGCAACGCACACACTATTCCTCCACACGACACACACTCGACATCACACACACTTGCCCCAAGCACCACTCACATTCACAAACATCCTCCCTTGCATGTTTCCTTATTAAGTAATTTTTATTTCACCGTTTTCAATTTTTGTTTTGTAAACCGAATTTTTATGAACAATGTTACAGATAGGTGTTTGAGATTTTTAATTGAATACTGTATGCGAATCTTTTCGTCTCCAGTACAAAAATTATATTGTGTAAAAGTTGTTAAGGGGGCCTGGTGACCTGACATACAGGTTTTCTAAAAAACTTAGTTTAGGCACCAGTCTTCCACAAATTAATTATGAAATTGTGTCTGAAGACTATGTGATAACGTTTCTTGTAATTTGTGGTAAGAAAATAAATAAATAAATTATTAATCTTTCTTATGATGTAATTACAGAACAATTAATAAGCCATTGTGTCTTGCATAGATCTGTGATATGAAGGGTTTGGGGGAAGTGGAGAACATTTATATTGTAACTTGTTTCTGCATGGTGAGCTATGTGTAGAAATATGGTTTTAACAACAATTATTATTTTAAAAGTATAGGGGAGACTTGCCCAGCAGTGGGACAACACAGGTTTTTTTTTTCTTTTGTGCTTACTAGCCTGCCGTGTCCTTCTCCTGGGTAAAGGCCTCCCTCCACCCCTTCTATCTAACGCGCTAATTAATTTAAACACAGGTTAATTAAAAATAAACTATTGAAACACAGACTGAACAATTGTGATATTTTTTCAAAATTTACTTTTGGATTTATTTTACTGCTTATTCCTGCAAAATAAGTTATCTCTCTCTCTATCATCTCTTTGTTAATTTCATGGTCAAAAAGTAAAAATTTAATTAATAAAGTAGGTGAGTATGTGAGGGGCTCATGGCTAAATAATAATAGCCGCACAAGGTTGATCAAAGGTTAAGCTATGTATGGCGAGGTTGGTACGTAGGAAGTGTGATCATCCATTACATACCGAGATCCCTCCATGCCATGGAAAGCATGTTAAGATACTAGCCAAGACCAACATCCTGGCTAGCATTTGTAGGTCATTGACAGTTGTTATGGATAGTCAGAAAGAAAGGGTATCATGTTCCTGGTTTTAGACGTAAGATAGGCGGTCGCTCCATGACTTACTGGTATTCAGTTGCATTCGGTTAGACTGGAAGCCAACACCATTATAGCTGGGAAAAGCTAGGCAGATGCAAGTGAGTTTGTTCCTCACACATTAATACCATATTTATAACACAAACAAATGAAAACTACCCAATTTGGCAATTAGGGAAACTATTGAGAAATGTATGAAACATTTTACAACTTTTCATTCAGGAAAGATAAGAGAGAGGAGAGGTATTTAAGGGTTATTGTTTCTGTCCTGTCCCTCGGGACATACTCATTTTCGCCTGTTACGAAACTTATCTGTATGTTTTTTTTTTTTTACCAGGAACCAGACACATTCAAGTAAAACATTGTTAGTTTGGTTGCCTCAAGTCTTAATTATTTTATTTGTTGCTCATTTGGTTGCTTAGTCTTATTATTTTATTTTGTTTCAGTCCAACAAGAAAGTTTGTACAAGGAAAGGAAGAAGATCAGGAGCATTAAGTCATCATAGGTGTATTAATAACTTTAGTATTGTGTAGGTATTAGGATAAAATAATATACAACATGTTTTATATGTTTTAATTTAGTTATTGTACTTTAAACAATAAACAAATCTTTGGATATAATGCATTTCACTATAATCACTAGAAAATTATGAAACCTCTGTAAACAAGTAGGTACTGCATGTTATAATTTGCTACCAAATTTAATTGTACAGAGCAGAGTCTAATATATGTTCAATATAATGAGTTTAGAATATATGCTTTACTTTCCAACTTCTTACGGCTAAGTCTGATACTGTATGCAATTGAAAGAATTTCAAAGTTACATGTAGTTAGTGCTTCTTTCGTCCAATGTGCCTTATTCAGACAAAAAAGTGCTAATAGTGCTAATTAAATCAAATTTACAACGTAAAACACCTATTATATTATATAATTATCTTCGTCACTGCTACGTAGGACCCAGCCCAGATAAATCTAAATCGAATAAAATTTTCAAAAGAGAATTCTCAATTTATATAATATAGGCCAAATATTGATTAATAATATTTATCATATCACAATACAAGAACTAAAAATTTAAAATTTCGTTATGATAATTTTAATAATTAAAATGATTTTTTTCTACATTCTCATATTTAAATATAAGTATGAATAATTTAATTATTCTCATTTTTAATAAAGTGCAATTCCGATAATTTTTCAACATTCAGTTTCCAATACCTAAATGTAAATATTTTTTCCAATCAATAAACATTTTCAAACACTTATTAATTACTCTCACTGTATTCTTTAAATCTATCTCGAACTTTACTAGAAGGTTAAATATATGACTTACACCTTTAAAATACCTTTTAAGGCTTTACCTACAAGTTCTAATACTGTGGTCACGTACACTGCAACCATGATAATTATTATTGAAAATAAAATAATTTGAATGAAATTGACTAGAATGTAACATTAATGTACTTAGGCACCTAAAAGAATCTCTATTATTAAATATTCCAATAATTGAATACAGCATTTATAAATTTTGTTTACAGTAAAAATATTTACACATACAGATGAAATAATTTTGAAAATTTAATATTGACATCAAGAGTCCTTAATTGATTCAAAATCAAATAAAACTTACATTCTACTTATAATAAATGTACAATATGAGGAAATTCTTTGGCTTACGATAGGTTTAAAAAGTATAATTAAGATTAAAAAGATTTGAAATTATAGGAAGTTGGTCCTCTAACGACACTGTAATGGTAGTATAAAATTTTAATGGAATGATATTGTTATTTTTAATTTCTTTGTAGTTTTACATACACAAGTGTGTAGATGCACCATCATGAATTAAATATTCTATGACTGTTTAGAATGCAGACTGGCCCTAAGCTTGAGAACTATTTCTTTAGCTGGTACCTATTCTTAAATGTAATAAATTTCATAGAGATAAAATAGAGCCACAGAGTAACAATACAGCAATATAAGAAGACAACATATAGGCACAAATGCACTTTCAATTGTCCTACTTGCTTCTTCTATGTATTTTATCTATGCACAATACCAGAATTTCTTTGTAAGGAGATTTCACTCCATTTCCTATACTATTACTATTTAATTTTATCCTAATCTTAAATGATTCAGATTTAATTTAACAGATAGGTACAATAATAACTCTTAGAACAATCAGAGAAAGTACGATTGATCCCATATCCATAATTTGAATTCTAGATAAATAATAGGTATAAAAGTAGACAATACATGTCATGGAATACACAAGGATAATAGATAATAAGGATAATAGATTAACATTAATAATTAATTGGAAAACAGTTACCTACGTATAATATCATAAATAAATAAAATATATGATAATAAAAGTACCTAAAAGACTAGATTGTCACTGAAAGGTTACGTACATTAATAGAATGACACTGGAATTGTCTGCAAATTCTCAATACCTAGTGATTATAATAATAAATGATTTCCGTTATTACTTAGAAGATTCTTCTGTTCAGTTCAATTTCTAATTTTCAGATATTCTAATCGACTAACAGCATGTTTAAAAGTTTATTTATTTAGAATATGTCTACATAATCGTAATGTTTACCCGTAAATGTAATTAACTGAATTTGACACTGACAATTTCATTTTTACCGCCAACATTTCATAAAATGTACCAAAAACCATGAATTTCTAAGCTCATTGGATGTTTGTCATTCTGCATTTTATGTAAATACCGAGCTGTCTCTGATTATGGCAATCAGAAAACAAATTGTCAGTTATCCCTCTCAAAAGTGGTAACTTACTAAATAACTTAAAAACTATAATGTATTAATTTCGAAAGGCCGAAAAATCACTTAAATTTTTTTTTTCTCGTTAATTTAATCGTTCCAATTTTTCGATAAAATTAATAGATAGGTATACAGTACAGCTACCAACTTAGCCCAAACTGGCCTTGTCAACAATTCCTTTCTTGGTCTGAGACCTAACACCCATAATTCCACCATAGCTATATCTCAATCCACATATCGATAAATTCATGAATCAAAGATCAAATCTTAATTTTAATAACGGCACGCAATGAAATATGAAAAATGTATCCATAAACAAGTAAAAATGTCGGCTTTTCCCGCCAAGCGTGCCGTCAAAACAATCTTAAAATTACTTAAAACATCATTTTTTGATTACATATTTTTGAAAATAATTTAATTTGTTCTACATTAAAATCTTAATATCGAAATCAATTATAATTTAAAATGTTGGATTGAATAGTTTATTCTAGAGAGATCACTTATTCACTCACTTTTCAAGTCATTCGCTCTAACAGAGGAGCTATGTCGGGGTACTTTCATGCAAAGAACTCCGTTTTTGTTGTCATGTCGAACTCGGACTCCTCCATCTTGTACATCTCAATCAGCTGGAACAAATAAAGTGATAGGGTCGCATGAACTTGCTGCCACACTCAAAGTAACGCGGGTAAGTATAAGTTGTAGGAAACTTGTGTCTAAAATTCAAACCAAACTATTCCCATCGTATTTGCGCAGCACTAAACGAAGTGAGGCAGCTATACGAGTGTACAGTCAACCGCACTTCCATAGTAACAACTAGCTATGCCTGTGACTTCGTTCGCGTGGATGTCGGGAAACTTAATTCGGATTTTGTTCACAATTTCATGGGTTTTAATTTTTTACGCGGAACCCTAATCCTTTCTTCTTAAATAACTGTAGCATAAGTTACTCCTTATAACATCAGCTATCTGCCAGTGAACGTCCCGTCAAAATCGGAACAGTTGTTTCAGAGATTAGCCAGAACAGACAGACACAGATTTTTTTTAAATGTTGTTTTTTGTTATAAGTACCGTATAGGTATACTTTCTTAAGCATTTAGTAAAAAGCTATTATTTTAACATTACAAACAGACACATCAATTTTATTTATTTGTATAGATTAGACTTTTATTTCGTGGCAGTATGTAAGGGCAATATTCGTAGTTCTATTGCCTCTACTGGCGTGCGGTTGACCGTACTAAACTAGACCCTTTATTCAAAAACAACCTCTCTGATCTCAGATTCCGACAGTATCTTACATGATCGGGAATTTCATTCTTTATCTCGCTCGCACACTAGCTCGCGGACTAAGTGAGAGCGAGACTGAGTGGGCTGTTCTGTTGTGTTGGGCGGCAAGGAGCGCCGATAATTTAGGTAATTTCTTTTTACGGTGAAAATAATGGTTATTTAAAAAAATAATAAAAAAAACAGTATTCGGCTTTATACCACGAGTAACAGGAGGATTGACATTCCTTTAAACCACGTAAAGAAAATCATGTTCTTTGGCCGTATACAAAAAATCAATCAAATCCAATGAATACTTTAGCCACAGGAAATTGTTTTTCATTTTCTTATTTTTCAACATGATGTAGATCCGAGTCCGTAATATGTAATAGGTAAACATTGCCGCCGCCGCGCCCCGCACCCCGCACCGCACCGTTGGTTGACTTAGCGTAGATTGTGTTTACTTGTTATGCAGTTGATTCTACTAGGTACTTATTTTGTTTGAAAACTGCAATTTTTTAATTTTCCATTAACTACTAATCTTCGTGTTTTAAAATGTTTCAATGGATTAGTACTATGCTCGTTTTCATTTAATGTCGTACATCCAGAAACACGTTGTATATAGTACAGTTATTTTGCAAAGTTTCATGATCTAATTTGAAGTACTTTTTGAATACTAGCGGTTTATTGTTCGATTTGGAGGTAACGTAATTTTTTTCTATCAAGAAAATTTTATGGAATCGTGGTTTCGTCAAACATAGTACTTAACCTTTGAGTATATAATCAAAGTATTTAACATTAATACTCAACTTCGCCATATGTTTATTTCAAAATTAATGCTGCAGTATTTTCCATATAACGGAGGATCATGGTAAGCAATCTGAGGTAGTAGTGTTTCACATACGTTATCAATGTCCTTGGAGAGTTCCTCCATCTGCTTGTCGTGGGTGACCTTCAGCTTTTCCTTTTCGCGGTTCTGCTTGATGGTTTGGGTCTGAAAACATTTACATGAGAACAGTGTCAGTAACATAATGTGAGATTTATTTTTAATCGTCGAAAAAAAGGTAGGGGTTCTCAAGTCGACGCGTAACTTTTTACAGATTCGATCGATTTGAACGATTCTTGTTTTGTTCGATCGATTTGAACGATTCTTGTTTCTTGGGTAGGTATATGTCGATTTTGGTCCCATGTAAAATTTATTAACTTGGTTGGTTTTTTAAATAGCTTCAATAATACCTACGTATTTTTTCCACTTAGTCTATGTGGGTGATGTTCTAATAACCTCCTGTCACTGTAATTTACATAGCAGGTAGTGGTAATCGAATTTTTGTGGGGTAGCTTAAAAAGTGAAAAATAAAAACTCTTACAAAAAAATAAAACCGACTCAAAAAAAAACACTACAAGTGAAAAATAACTGATTTCGGGAGTCGGTGGCAAAAAACGAAAATACAAAACCAAAGACACCGACTTCCACTGTTTCAACTCCAAACAACTTTCAATAAAAAATCTCTTTCCTTTTCTCCCCAACCTATTCTATCCCACAGCTGAATAAAGCTTCTAATATAACCATTTCTTTTCCATTCTGAACTACGAATTCCCTACCGCGTTCACCATTGCCAATACAAAATTGGGCAAATGACAAATATTATTCTTCCTCCAAGTGCTAGTTTAATCCTAAGTTGTTACTTAAAATCTTAAGCCATAATTAATCAGAAATGGCACAATCTTTATAATCATTATGAATAATTAGTAAAAATCCGCGACAAAGAATTCCGCAAACAGTGAACGGAACGTCCATTTGCATCCGTCCATTTATGTCCATACATTTGATATTTCTCGAAACCTTACTAAAAATGTCAAATGCGCGATAGCTCTCTTTCCATAGAATATCAGAGCTTCACTCAAAGACTGTGTTAACTTCACCATCAGAACCTAGGTGATTTGGAAGATGAACACTTATCAAATGACACCAACCTTTCTCTCATCCAAGAACTTCTTGGTGTTGTTCTGTTTCTTCTCTCGCAGGCGCCGGTCCTTCTCCTGTTTGGTCTTCAGCGTCTTATCGTTGGCCACTTCCTTGCTCGTCTCCATGCTGATCTTGGCTTGACGGCCGTTCATCTCTTTCAGTTCCCTGGTATTTGGGATAGATGTTCAATTAGATTGAGGGTTTATATTGGTTCTATACATGAAGGTATTTATTCAGAATATAAGTATTATAAACTAGCTCGACAACACATGAGACATCCACGGCAGAAAAAAGGGATTAGTAGGTACTAATAGCTACAATGAAAGCTTTTATTAGAACTTAGGAGGATGCCACTTCGCGTTTTACTATCTGTATCCTAGATGCAAGTTTTCTAAAGAAACAAAATAAATAAAAAACCCAGTAAATATCCTAGATAATATCCTTTATGAACCTATAATGTCTTAAACCTGCGTCTACGTTAGAGGGTTTGGTTTTCGCACTTAGTCCTTCAGGTGGGCCATGGCGGCCATCGGTGGTTATCCCAATTAGCCCACCTCCCTCCAGAAGTTGATGACGTCTCCTGGTCTGTTCAGAACATCTGTGAAAGACCTGGGTGCCCCGAGGATTTCTGTTCTAATCTGGGTGACGCCTGTGCATTCAAAGAGTACCTACATACATGCGCAACGGTTTCCTCAGTCTCCATGCAAGCACTGCACAGAGGACTATCAGTTATGCATATTGTGTGGAAAATCTGCGTCTAAAATCTATATTCAATTTGATTTACTGTCAAACTCAACACGTGTTGAGATTTCTCTCAGCCAATCACAACGGCCCACTTAAGGTTTGATTTATGATCAGAGAATTGAGCGGCTTTCCAGAAACCAGAGATACAGATCAGTCACCTATTTCCCCGAAATCCAGACGATCAAACAAGAAATAGCTCTCATTCAATCATCGAATGCCCAATAAAATCTGTTTATCTGACAGTCATAAAACATATTATCCGCTCGCGAAATGAATCATAGCAAAAAATAGTTCAGATATAAATGTTCGAGTTTATTTCACGTCAATTGCAGATCTATTGGACCATTCAATGTATATGATATCAAATAAATCTTAGAAAAGTGTTCATCTGTTTTAGAAGTTAATCGCTGATAATAAATTAAGTTTTACAAGTTTTAAATAAACTGATGCTTCAAAAGTAACTGGTTTCGTCTGCTGAATAAGATCTTTTGCATTTTCACATTTACAGGTTTTCTTTAAAATAAATTTCCCATGTTCGTTTTTAGCGTTGGCTTTGAAAAGACTTTTAAGCTAGACGCACATTACAGCTGCAACGGGCTGCAGCGCATTGCATTTTAATACAAAAAAGCGCAGTTCGGCCCGCCTGTACAGTGCGGTGCGGCCCGCTTATAGTGTGCTCATACCAAATGTTTTCGACAAAAAAAAAACGCTTTCGACAAAAAAAAAATCCTGCATCGCTGCAGGAGGATTTTTCCAATGCGGCGCGGCCCGCCAAAATGTGCGTCGTGTAGGTTTATATCTAGTAGCATTTTATTCAACAAAGCTTATTCAAAATCGATAACTCCTTCCTAAAATTCAGTTAAGTATACAGAAAATAAATAAATAAATGGACTAGTGAAATAAGAAAATTGACTGCCTTGTTGATCTAGTGCTCGCAATCGCTACTGTTTACATTATGCTACGTTCAAAGTTATACAGGGTAGATAAATCTATTAGAAAATTCTCAGTGGTAGCCCGGACTCTTTATGCCCTAGGTTTTATTAGCAATAGGCTCGCTCCCTATTAGATGGGACTACATGCGAAACGCGTGTGGACTCTACACATCCCTTTATTCCCCACACAGGCGTAATTGCCCAAAGTTTAAAAAAATCCTTTCCTTCCTCTCATTTTTCCCTTCCAGCTGCTTCATCTGTGCCAGCTGCGTGGCCTCCATCATCTTCTTCAGCAGGTCGCGCTGTTTATTCACCCTACCCCCTCAACAGTTTTCCTAGAATGTTTTTTTTTTCTATAAAATCCTCTCTCACCTCTCATGCTTTCCTTCTAACTGCTTCATCTGCGCCAGCTGCGTGGCCTCCATCATCTTCTTCAGCAGGTCGCGCTGTTCGTTGAGCCGGCTGCGCGCGCTGGTCCACTCCTCCACGCGATGCTTGGCTACCAGCTCGCTCCAGGCGGTGGCTTGCTCGTTGACTAACTTGCGGAACGACGCGTCGTTGCTAAGCTGGTCCTTACTGAAAGATGGTGATGAGTTTTTAAAGTTGTAATTTTTTGAAAGAGTTGTTTAGATAGGTATCTATTTCGCTAGTCGTTATCGCGACACTGAAAACTTTGTTTCGGCGTAGGGTGTTTAGTAGGGCGTCAGTCTCAAGCTTTAAAAGAAGAGAGGTTGACCTAAATATGCAGTTTTAACCCAAGATTTTCTGTTTCATAATTATAATTAAAAAAGAAAAACCAGAAAAATTATATCTCGATATAAGATGGATAGAAGTGAGCTTGACCAGAGGAAAAAATCACTTTAACAGAGATATTCGGGATCAGAGTCAAAAGGACAAAAAACTTTTAGGATAATCAAATCTTGTATAATGTAGATGGCACAAAAATGGCAGATGTAGATACATCTGCCATTTTAAGATATAGTTAGGCATCTACTTAAACAGGATAGATATCCTGTTTAAGTAGATACCTATCTATATCTTAAAATAATAATTTTGGTTTTTTGTTTAGTGCGTAAGAATTCTCCGAAAACAATTTTCGCTTCAGTGAACGTAGGACATTTCACAATGAAGTAGTGGTCAACATTTCTCCTTATTTCGC
The DNA here is from genome assembly GCA_947568875.1 of Fissipunctia ypsillon. Taxonomy (NCBI): domain Eukaryota; kingdom Metazoa; phylum Arthropoda; class Insecta; order Lepidoptera; family Noctuidae; genus Fissipunctia; species Fissipunctia ypsillon. Next base: position 22,325,477 of record OX387653.1, read on the forward strand.
ATTTACAAATGCTTGTATTTAGAAACACGTCAAGTAAACACTTAACAGAACTCTCCTTTTCAAGGGTGTCTGACGAAAGATAACGTCACGTTTAAGGAATTCCTCAGATTTGTTGTTTTACGTCCTAAACGTTCTTGAGTTAAACCCAGACTCATATTGTATGTTACACTATGTGTCTGAGATGAGGCCTATTATGGAATGGGCGTGCCCGGAAGATGCCCGATCAGTCTTGCTTGGAAGGCTGGCGAATTTGATTTCTTCCACTGATTTTCTGATTTCAAATTCGTATCGAAAGACAGTAAAGGATTGTTTCAAACTCTGAGACGGGCCTTAAAACATTCCTATTGAATATGATATTTTTATGAGTGTGATGGGTTGGCGATTTCAGACTTATATCCTAATCCAAATGCGACAGTGAGTTTGTTTGTTACGCTACCACGCTAAAACGGATTTGGATGGAATTTGGGACTGCGTTAAGACATAGGATACTTTTCAACCCGGTAGTACGTTTCAGTGGGATAATTTCCGACCTCCACGCGGCCAAAAGCTAGTTAACTGTAAGTCCAGGTTTCTTTCTGTTTTCTTTCACTCGTGTCAGTTATGTCAAGATAAACTAAACTATACTATAAATGACAAAACACTTCCACTCACTTCTTCCCCTTAATCATCTTCTCAAGCGCAGAACACTGCGTCTTCTGTAACGCCATCTTCTCCTTGGAGTGGCGCTTCCTCATGGCCTCCAGTTCCTTCTGCTGCTTCCTGCCAGTCTTCAAGAAGCCCTTCTCCTGGCGGAGGGATTCCACCGTGATCGGCTCGAACACTATAGGAGGTTCTAGAAAGGAAATGAAGAGACAAAATATGAAAAAAAAAATTGGTGCAGGAACATGACTTAGGTAAAGTTTTTTTTTCGGTACAAGGTTGTCTCAACATCTCAAATGTCGTATGAAGCCCGCCGGTTCATAAGAATAATAAACTCAAAACTACCATAAATATAATCGTGAAAACCGTTGAGTGCTCACATGCAAACGGCTTCTAGTAGGCGCTAGGGGAACATTTGACTGGCCGGTTTCTGGAACGAAAATTATTGACGTGTCAAAATTAAACGCAAGTCAAGTGATGCGATTGGCTGTTGATTACTCATTCAACCAATCGCAGCAGTTTTCGCGCGCTTGACAATTTGTTAACTAATTTTTGTGTTGATTTTCGTTCCAAAAGCCGATCGTAAAACTTATACACTTAGACGACAATAAAAATTATTAGTAGGAATTTTTGTTTTTACCAAGAACTTGTTTATTGTCACATAAAAACTAAATTTTTTGTGAATAACGAGGTATATAATCCTCGCTGCAGAAACGCATTAGATTTATGACAGTCAATGATTCATAAAGAATTGTTGCACTGCGCAGGCGACAGATGCAGTAGGAATTCACAATGGTGTAGGTGTAGGGATCTGACGATGTATATCATAATTATGTTTCATAGAGGTACACAGCCTAACCCTTCGGGGTAACAAGGCGTGATGTTACGTTATAGGTACGTAGCGTAACCAGGTCATTAGAAAAGGCGAGACAAAAAAAAAATTGACAAAGTTAAAGAAAAATTCTTAATTTTCTAGCCAAACAAGACCCATAACAAAAACGCACTTTCCATTTGCACTAAACAGCACTTAAACTTTCCAGCTATCACTAAACTAACACACAAAGGACCAAAGCTACACAAATAATAAAGAAAAACAACACAATACCTAAACAAAACGACACAGTGCTCATTTCGCTCGGAGCGCTCCCGCGCAGTCAACTTGAGCGGAACTGAACGTATTGAAGATATCTGATACGAAGCATGTGTATCTTGAAATATTTAAGGTAATACGTTTGGTGTGTGGTGTGGGTCATAAGCGGAGCGGGTTTGCGAGGAATGCAGGTTTTATTATCGAAGAAAGGCTATATAGGGGCGATGACATGTTTTTTATTTTAAACTCTAGATAATATAATATTTGTTTGCAAATAGTGTAAACAATATTATAAAATGTGTAAAAGCTTAAAAATTGCCAAGTTGCCGACAGTATCACAGAAGTGACGAACTTCATACTAGTTGCATACATTGTCCGTACCGCGCAACAAAGACGGAAATAATCCCTTCCAAAAACTTTTAAAGCATGTAGCTTCTCCATATTTCCATCGATTTTACGGATTTTTTCGATTTAAATCTCATTTTACTATGACTTCTTTTAAATTACATTATTTTTTCGAACATTTGTAATATTATAAAGAACCTAGAGAATATTTTTTTCGTGAAAACGGGGACCCAAGTAATGGTAACTTGGGAGTCATCCAATGGTCACTGGATGCTAGCACATGATTTTGATAGATAGAAATAAACATTCTTGGATGTTCATATTAAGAGAAGTATTAATAGCAGTAATTTAAAACTTCTGATTGATAAACAAAAACCAATGATCTCAATTTTGTTACAATATTTTGCAGGCTTAGGTATTATTTTTGGGATATCAAACCAAAAGTTTTAGGTACATGTCCGATGCTAGATCTATTTCTGTCATTCATATCTATTGTGGTATAGTAATTTTATTCTAGGTATACATCGCCTGCACATATAATTAATATTGTAAAAAAAAAATTGTAAAACATTTTAAAAGAGTAACTGTGGAGTTTCTTTCTCATTCTTCTCCATACGAAACTACCTTTGGGAGTAACTAGAATTAATTCAATTTTCTTATAAACAAAGACGTCCAAAGGTACCTTTTATGTGCCTATTTGAAATAAATGATTTGACTTTGACTCTGCTCCAAGTGATTAATAACCCGCTTTCTCCTTTACCTTACTCCATATCCCACTATAGAATGATTCTTAAAATATCTGCTGCATCTCATATACTCCGCGGATTAGTTGGGTTAAGCTGCTGCGTAAATACAGGTCAGAAATTATGAATCCAAATCTATTTGTAGCACAGTGCAGATCACGTAAACCTAAACACTGGTAAAAATCTCCATTTTATATCTGACACAACATTTAGTTTAGGAATTCACTGGAGGAGTAAGTTTATATACAGAATGCTGGTTTGTTTATGGAATTGAAATGTTTATGTTGAACAAATTGAGATGTTGGGCTGAATGGAATGCCATGAGTAACGGATTAACTGAAGTTGGTTTTTCGTGTTGACAGAAAATTGCCAGATGATTATATTTGGCTGTGTTGTATATTGATAATCAAGGGACACCTAAATGTTAGACGGAAATATCTATATACATATAATAAAATTGTAGAAAAGTGGTGTCTGTACCTACAATGGAAATATATAAAAAAAAAGTAGCAGGGGTTGTTATTATATCGATGCCGAACCCGAAATTGTAATAATTTTTTTTATCTGTTTGTCTGTTTGTCTGTGTTTGTGCACGCTAATATCAGAAACGGCTTATTCGATTTAGATGCGGTTTTCACTAATATATTGTAGTAAGCTTCACTTAACATTTAGTGTTTATTTCATGTCAATCGGTTCATAAATAAAAAAGTTATGTCAATTTAAAGAATCACGGCGAACATTTGTTAAGTAAGGTATTCTGTCGGGAATTGGCAGCCGATTCCCGGCCACCGTAGGCGCGGGCTTGCGGACGGCGAGCAATGGGTAGCTCGCCGTCTGGTAAGGACCAGGCCTGAGTCGACGGCGCGTTGTGTTCCACGCACGCCTCAAAGAGATGTCAGCACTATTGACGGGGTCCGCTAGGGCCGATGCCAGCTAGGGTCGCGGGATGTTCGAAAGAGTTACCGTGGCCCCGGCACAGGCAACAGAAGGAACACGGGTGGGTTTTAGTTAGTAAAAGTCTGACACGCCCTCCCGCTCCGCCCAGAGCGGGAGAAGTCATTTGATGATTTCCCATCCACAAAAAAAAAAAAAAATAAGTAAGGTATTCTATCAGAGTACGTACACGCCTCGCGCCTGCGCGTCCGTGGCTATATAAAGCGCGCTGAGAGCCGCGCCGCGGCCATTAATCCGATCCAGCATGTCCCATTGCTGTCCTCTCCCAACGACGCCCTAAGCCGAGGTCCGTACCCCACAGGGGGTGCCCTTAGCGTGCAGTCGCTTAGCTTTTAGTTTAGTTTTAAGCCTGGCTGGAGGCCTTAATTTATTGAGGCATCCACAGGAAAGCCCGGTTAAGCAGTCGACAGCTTCCTATAGGTTGAACTGCGAGATGCCATTCATAAGGATTCAGTTATTCGTAGCGAACGCACGTATCCTGGAGAGTGTAGGCGAATAGTTGCTTTCGATTATTGCGATTGACTTGAATACTGACTGTTTGCATATTTCATTTATTTATATTTTAGGGTTTGTAGGTTAGGTTATTTTCCTTCATTTTCTCTAAAATTTTGTAAATAAATATTGTAAGTATTTGGTATAGGTTAGGCGGTTCTTTCCTTGATTTTTGGGTATTTACTTATCTTAATTTTTATTTAGGGTTTGTAAATAAATATTGTAATTTGTTATAGGTTAGGCATTTTTTTCCTTGATTTTCGGTATACTTATCTTAATTTGTATTTAGGGTTTGTATATAAATATTATAAGTATTTGGTATAGGTTAGGCATTTTTTTTCTTGATTTTCTTTATTAAGTATAAGTTCATTAGCTCAGGTTAGTAATTAATTTTTCTAGCAATTCTTTTGTTTTATAAAGTTAGTACGTTTGGTTTACACGTCTTAACACTTATTACTTAAACTGTGATAATTTTAGACTGTATAATAATCTGTAAGTATTTATAATTTAATTGTTTACGATAGTACGTGTTTACTAAGTAACTGTGTGTTAAGTAGTAAGTACTATTTTATTGTAAGAATGCCTCGAAGAAGATCCAACCTCTCCCAATGTAGCAGAAATGCTAAAAGGATGAGATTAGTTCGATCACAGGAATCTGAGGAAGGTCGTGAGGCTAGGCCCTCTGCAACTCGGGAACATCAGGCTAGGTTTCGGGCTGCAGAAACTTCGACTCAGCGAGAATCTCGACTGAGTTCAAATCGTTCTCGAATGATGACAACTCGAAATAGGGAAAACGGGGAACAACGAAAGGCACGTTTATCTGTCGATCGCGAAGCTCACGCGCTATCGCGTGAGTCTGAGACTTTTGCTGACAGGGAAACCCGCCTGAGCTCCCAGAGAGTACGGACAACAAATGCATCCCAGGAGACACAGGACGAACGGGAAATACGTCTCACTGCCGATCGTGAAGCTCATGCACTAGCGGGTGAGTCTGAGACTTTCACTGATAGGAAAATTCGCCTGAGTTCTCAGAGGGTTCGGACAGCAAATGCCCGGTCTCAGAAAACACAGGAAGAACGAGAAATACGTCTCACTGCTGATCGTGAAGCTCATGCACTATCGCGTGAGTCTGAGACTTTCACTGATAGAAAAATTCGCCTGAGCTCTCAAAGAGCACGAACTTTGCGGTCTAGAGAGCTGGAAAGTAGTTTCGATCGTGAATCTCGATTAACAACTGATCGAGAGCGACACAACAATAATAGACTTCTTGAAAATGATGATGAATATCGACAAAGATTACAAACAGCTAGAGAAAACTATGAGCAAACCCGTCAGAGCGAGGAAAATTATTTATTAGCTGAGAGAGAACGAGTAAGGGAAATTCGGCAAGAAGAAACTGCAGACCAACGCCAGTCACGGCTGAATGCCGATCGAGTTGCGCATACAATCAATAGAATGGTGTCAAGATCGATAGAAGATCCAGAAAGTGGAGCGGAGATTGAAATCCTTCCATGGGCGAACAAAGAGAAATCAGGTTATTCATATTCGCCCAGAATTGATTATTCTGAATTCGCCATTATAGGAGGTATGGTGGTATGTTGTCAATTTTGTGATGCCTTAAAATGGTAAACAGAACCAAATGGCATATGCTTCTTAGAAATTTAAGCCCCCCAAAACTTTGCAATAGCACCAGGTTAAAAGTGACCAATTTACAACGAAATCTGATAGAAGCAGAGATTTTAACAGGGTGTGGAAAAGGTGGAAGTGTTTTCATTCCTTGGATTCCTCTCATTCCAAACAATTTTCCATTTAGTTTTAAACGAGTTCAGTTTCCAGTCAGCCTATGTTTTGCGATGACAATTAATAAAGCCCAAGGTCAGACGCTGAAAGTTGTGGGTGTAGATCTAAGTATCAGCTGTTTCTCGCACGGTCAGTTGTATGTGGCTCTGTCACGGGTTAGCAATCCTAGGAGCCTGTGGTGCTATTCTGTATAGATCCCACCGTGAAAATTTAGGTGAAGTGAGCGTGATGTGAACTGTCATCCCACCTTACTCTACTAGGGATTGACAGCTCACTTTAAACTCACTTCACCTAAGTGTTCACGGTGTGAAGTTTACAGAATAGATCGGCTGTATGCTTTCATCCCCGATGGCCATACGTCAAATATCGTATACAGAGAGCATTACTGTAAAGTAAATTTTAGCTACCCAAACGACGGTATATGTAATTCAAAATATGCTGCCCGAAAAGTCACTATTCCACGCGGACGAAGTCGCGGGCACAGCTAGTTATATAATATATAAGGAATAAAATCGTGCAGGAGCTGACGCAGAGTTAACTAAAGGATTTTATTGGTGAACTCCATCATCATCAGCCTACAGCTGTTCACTGCTGGAGATAGGCCTCTCCAATTGCACGCCATTCAGCTCGATTCTCGGCAACTCTCATCCAGCTGCTACCAGCCACCCTGCGAAGATCGTCGCTCCACCTAGCCTGAGGGCGTCCTACGCTTCGTTTGCCGATTGGCGGTCTCCACTCAAGAACACGTCTACCCCAACGGTCGTCAACGGTCAATGGTAAACTTACTTTGCTTTTATTTTAATTGTTAGAAATACCTGCACATATTTTAGAGTTTTTCTTAATTTATTAGGTATTTTAGTACCTATACTTTTTCACAATGTTACATCACAATAATAAATAACTAAATTCAACATACCTAATATTCTAAATATCTAACCTTACCCAAGTTATTAAAAATCAAGGTACCTAAACAATAAAGTTTATTTTTACCTCCAGTTTACATAAACAATGCATGTTCTTTCTTACCACAGCTATGACTAAAAATGTTTCATGACTCCATCTACGAGAAAAGCGCTTACTTTTTCTGGTAATACTCAGAGTAGTTATGAATTTAAAAGCCTAAAAAATGGGGTATATTGAAAAGTTTAAAAGAGTGAAAATACTGACTAATGAGTCCCATAAAAATTTTGCTAACTGGTTAATTAATGAGAGAATATCAGGAGATAGATAGTCAAACGAAATCATATGACCTAACATTTTATGGAAAACTGTCATGCAATCAAATTAGTCTCATAGGACCAGAGATAGGACCTTCCATCGTTTGGCATTAAGATGTCATATTGTCCAAGGCAATGTCCAAGATCTGCACGTCATAGTAATTTCTCTTCAGTTTAAAACAGACTGTGTGCCAAAGTGAAGTAATTTTAGCTGCTGTCTTGGTTTTGATCTGCCCTTTTTCTCAGAGCCGTTGACATACGGTTTGGTCAAAACCATTTTCAAGACCAAACTGTGTGCTATTTTTCTGCATCCTAAAATAGATCATATGATGTTAAAGTGTGAAGGTATAATAACCTGCTTTCTTCTCCTCGATCTGCACTTTCTTCTCGGGCCCGGTCTCCTCGATGCCCATCTGCTTCACCTTCTCGTTGCGCGCGTCCGCCGCGCCCATGAACGCACGCGGGTCGGACAGCGCCGCCATGAAGTCTGTACGAAAGATTCAACGTTTTAGTTTGCTACACAGGTATGGACAAATTGTCACCATTGCATGCATGAAGGCTGAGGAAACCGTTGCGCATGTGCTCTTTGAATGCACAAGCGTCACCCAGATCAGAACGGAAACCCTCGGGTCACCCAGATCTTTTACAGATATTCTAAACAGACCAGGAGACATAATCTACTTCTGGAGGGAGGTGGGCTGGTTGGAATAACCACCGACGGCCGCCATGGCCCACGCACAATGGTCCAAATGAAGGACTAAGTGCGGAAACCAAATCCCATAACATAGAACATTGTTACCATTTGCTTGGTAAAGTCATTTGAAAATTAAACAAATGGTGGAAAATATGCTTCAGAAAATTTTGGGTTGTCGTTTCTCATAAGTCACCAAGTACCTATTTACAAGATTGATGGACCAGCAGTCATGTCTAAATCTCTGGTTCCACTGTGGTAATTTTCTTATACCAATTCGGTATTTATTTATGAGTGTCTTAAATCATCTTCTATGGTAAGTAAGTACTAACTTAAATACAAGACTGCTAACTTAGCTGAACGCCAAATATTTTTGACACAATATTTTCAGTTCTAGTTTAGTCTGGTGCTAACTGAGAGAAAAAGCTACACACTTTTGTCTACCTTCACAGTTGGACTGTCTGTCACATAAATATAATATGTTTTGTACCTTCAAAGCCATCCGGCACATAGATCTTCAGCTCAATATTACAGAACAGCATGGGCAGCGACATGGGGAAGTTGGCCTCAGTGCGCAGTGAGATGTGCCGGTAGCCGGCCTGCAGCCCGTCCAGAGGCAGGATGCGCTGTCCGAGGAGTTTGCCGTTTTCATCGTAAACACCGAAACGGAGGACTGCCAAGTCTGGGAGTACGACCTGGTGAGAAAGATGGCTTTGGGTAAGAATCTTGCGGTATTAATTGTGATAATAATCGGGAAGAGAGGCTGTCTAATTTGCCCTCAGCCAAGGTTTCTCCTCGAACAGAACGAGAGCAATTATCACCAAGTTTGTATGATGGTGATTGTAGACCACAGAACAGATAATGTAGACTAAGTATGACCATGTCTTTCTTTAACATAGGTTAGTGCTGTGAATAACTTGGAAAGTCAAGATTACACATTAAAATTGACCTCTTCTACCTGAAAACTATTCACCGCACCTTTTCCGTGATTGAAATGTTAAAACAAAATCAATCTACAGTATTTTTTTATAGCCAAGCGTAAGGTGTCCTATTTAAATCCTAAGATACAGCTTTTATTCTTCTGAAATAATAAACAAAACGTATCCTCACCTTTCTGAACAAGAACGGCTCCTCATTATAAACAGGGTTGAGTCCGTTGGCCGGCACCATGCGGGTCCTGAACTCCTTGCGGATGGTATCTGACGGGAGACCGTACATGTCCACCTCCACATATGTGCCGATCTTCTTGTCTGACAAGAACTGGCCGGCGATGACCTGGCGAGAATTTAGTAATAGTTAGAATATGTTTTACACAAGGACTTCATGAAAGTGAAGAAACCTTCAGGTTAATCGTTAGAATTTGAACCAATAGTTTTTATACATAGTATCCATAAAGACCAATTTTCCTTGCAATGTTGATGTTTGCTAATGCGATCATGTTCAGCGATTTTCAAACAAGTTCCTGTTCCACATAGTAAGCGTAGGTCACCTTTTCGAACCGTAATATTCATTAAAAACGTGGCAATGACGTTGTGGCGTAAAATAATAATGTGCAAGTAAAGATTTTTAACAAAAGACAAGACAATTTTTTTGTAGCTTGTGATTTTTAAGCCGTTCGTATGATATTGAGTTGAATTTCTGTTTATTTCTGACGTCCACTGTTGTCCTATGTCCCGCAATCGATGTCTTTAAAAAGATAAAACATTTAAAAATAAGTAACATAATAATAATATGTTTTCAAATGCAAAGTAAAAAAGAGACAAAAGTAAATACCTGCACGGAACACTGAGCAGCAATCACACCGTCTACCGGCGCATCAGCAAACGGATCGAAACTCCTGTCAGCTCGCCTCATGAAGTCCGGCTTGAGCAGGTACCCGCAGTTCCCGTTGTACTCGAACTTGCCCTGGTTCAGCTGCATCGGCAGGTCCGACGTCTGGAAATTCAGTGACACCATCTGGCAGCCGGCGTTCCAGAATACCTGGGGAGGGAAGTTTGATTACAATCACTTCGGTACGGTATCGATAAGTTCAGGACTGAACTAATGACCTGAACTGAACCAATGAACTGTTTCTAACCCTTTTTGTGGTTTATTATTAGCTCATACTTTCCCAATGCAGGGGAAAGGCTTCTCTACCGTTCTTCCGCGATGTCACTTGCCATGTAGCACCCATTGGATCGTTAGTTTGGCCTATTGTTCGTTTTTGCCAATTCCATTTTAGCGCGGCAGCTATCCGAGACAACGTTTGATGTAAAAAAACTTATTCTCATTTTCAGCTAAAATAAGGAGTTTTACATACAGCTAAAACTTATTTCGGGTGTCTTTCGTAGAACCTGCTGAGACTTACTTAGGTACAGTCACGATCACTTACATGTATACACTTAGCACACAACAAAAGCGATTTTCTCGAGGAATTACGATTGCAACTAAAAGATAAGACCTCTTTCATCTATACAAATAAATAAAATTGAAGTGTCTGTTTGTAATGTCAAAATAACAACATTTTACTAAATGCATATGAAAGTATAATACGTTACTTATAGCAAAAAACCAATTTTAAAATTTTTTGTCTGTCTGTCTGTTTGTTCCGGCTAATCACCGAAACGGCTGGACCGATTTTAACGGGACTTTCGCTGGTAGATAGCTGATGTTACGGCTGGTTGCTTAGGCTACTTTTATTTTAGAAGAATTATTAGGCTTCCGCGCAAAAAATTAAAACCCATGAAATTATGAACAAAGTCGGATTTGAAAAATTCTTTTTGCATTTTGGTAGCCCAATTCTCGACGACAGTTATTGGTTATTTAATATCACGCTATGACTCTTAGGAGCCGAGCAAAAAGAAAAAAGCCAGAAAAAACACTTTTTTTTTTATTTCTTTTTTATTTGAGATAGGTTTGCTCTTGACTCTAGTCTACGTCAGAGATGACAGAGACAAAGTCGACGATGGAGCGAGCTTACCCAGAAGAAGCCTGTTAACTCTCACTTTGAAGAGATCGGGGATAAACACTAAGCGAAAACGACGTAATAGCGCGGGCTGGCGATGCAACGCGACGGGTCGGGGGACGAGGGAGTTTTATTAAAATGTGGCTGTTATTTTAGTATATCGTGTATCTTACGACTTCCACGCGAACGAAGTCGCGGGGGACAGCTAGTAAGAAAATAAAATTACAATTAACACAGTAGGAGCAAAGGACTTTTAAAATATTAGTGCTCATGACTGTTCATGTTAGTTATTGACGAATTCTCATGGCTAGGCCGCAAAATGATCAGCTCATACCTGTGGCATGTAGTTGGAGGAATCAGCTCGGGTGCCTTTGGGGTAGATGCGGGACATCTGTCGCTTGTTATAGTTCACGAAGTCGATGGCCTGTGTCTTGAGGTAGTTCATGCCGGTTGTCTCCGCGAATGAAGACATGTTGTGGTAGATGTTCTTTTCTGCAAGAAACATAGGTAATAATTTTTAGTACTATATATTTTTATTAGTCTTTGTATAATAAAACAGGTGGTTGAGCCAGCCATCAACCGGGCACAAATACAGACTCCGGGCTGCTACTGAGAAATTCCAGATGGAAAAACACAATAACACTTTGCGCGACCTGGGATTCGAACCCAGGACCTCATGCTCAGCAGTAGCGCATGCGACCACTTGACCAACAAGGCAGTTACTTGAAGAGCTTGATTCACTTACAAGACCTCAGTATTTGATTAAGGACTTGTAACTGAATCAAACTCTTCGTGTCAGATTTGGTTGAAGATCACGTATTAAATGAACGCAATAGAAATATGAAGGTAATTTCACTACATGTGATTTGACCCCCTACTTGAAAATAAAATTAAACATCTAATAATTAGTGATGCAACGAGTACGAATATTCGTATTCGCCGAATACTTTCATGACATTCGTAATTAGTTACTTCCTAGAAATCCCTTATATGATTCATACAAGGTGGAACAGGACGATTGACATTCCTTTTAACCACGTAAAGAGAATCATCAATCAGTCGGCTATTGTCGCGACCTTTTAGTTTTTGTTTGTAGCTAAGCTGGTAGGAGTGGGCACGTATTTAGCTAAGCTATTTTCAAAAGCAGGAAATATACAAACAGAAAAAAAGGAATCGTTTGTCGCCTAAAAACTGGCAACTATTATGTTTTTTAAATAAATTTTTTCCTACATAAGCAGTTAGGTTTAATTATTAAATTACTTGTAAATATTTATATTGCTTAGCGTGTTTAATTTCCTTTCACCTTCTTTGACTAATAATTACGTACAGCTTTAGTAGAATCAGGTATTCGTATTCGGCGAATGGTAAAATCGGTATTCGTATTCGTAAAAGTAGTATTCGTTGCGTCACTACTAATAATATACATACTGTCAGCCTCCTCGAAGCCCTGGAACTTGATGGGCTGCGCGTAGTTGACCATGGAGGACAGCCAGGGGTGCACGTTGGTGGTGGAGCCCGTGTAGGCCACCGGCGGCGGCGCGTCGTCGCCTGCCGTCGCCGCCTCCGCCACGATCTCCTCGGGCTGGGAGGGGGGAATAAGTTAATGTCATGAAAATAAAAGGCTAAAGAGAGAAACGAAAGATATCTAAGATAGTTATGGTTAATATCACCACAATTATTTTAAAAAGTTTGGTTTTTTATGTAGGTTCATGTCTTGGAACTGCATCCATCAGTGGCCTAAGTGCATTTGCCAATTCAAAAACAATCGTCATTTAAACATTTAAATCGTCATAGCTTTCAGGTCCATTTTAACTTCTTCATGTCATTTCAGATACCTAAGACTGATGATGCCTTTCAAAGTTACTAGAATAGATACGAGTAAGTCATCGCGAGTCAGAAACTGGATGAAATCGCAAACTGCCACAAGTTTATCCGATACAGCTTCAAAGTTGAAACAGTCTTCCACAGTCTACCAACCTTCTTGTCAGTAATAACAACCGCCGACGCATCTTCCTTCTCCTCATCCTCAATCACGAACTGGCCCTGTCGGAACAGCTCCAACTCCTGCTTCTCCACCTCAGGCTTCAAGCGCTTGTTCTTGATGAGGATCTTCCGCCTCAGGGCTGAGGGGGGTGGCAGCGGGACACCAGGCTCCAGCTGGAATTGTTGGAACTTTGTATGTAGGAACAGATGTTTTAAAAGGAGATTTGTGAGTTGGTACGTGCCTACTGCAAATTATTATTTGACAAAAGAATGATAGGCTGTTTATTGAGGTATTGATAAGGTATCCTTATCATGATCAGTACTGGTTGATGGTGACTGCTATATTTATTTAAAATAGGTACGCCAACAGTATACACTTGTCCCGGAATTAACGCACAACCTCTTAAGGGGTCATTGTACTCATAATCATGAACAACTTTTACTAGGGGACCAAACCTGTAACAGTCCACTGCTGGACATGGGTCTCTCCAATTGCACGCCACAGCGCTCGATTTCCATCAACTTTCATTAAAAGAGTTTTTAAAGACTATACATTAAATCCATATTATAATAACCGATACGTATGTTGGATAATAAGACACAGCGTCATTTACTGCTGTTACCAGTCAGTGATTTGTTGTCAAATCCAGCAGTTTTATAAAATTCTTATTGATTTCCTGTTTGAATCCTTTTAGTTTTAATGAAATTGGGGCACAAAGCCCGAAAAACCTTCCCAATTTACTGAAGGAGTATTAAACCACCGACACTTATTTTCCCAAACATTAATTATCCCGTTGTTGATTTGTACTCACAGGGTGCTCCGCCAACTGCTCTTTCAGCAACAAATCCCCGAGGATCTCATCACAATACTTCGCCAGCTTGTACTGCTGGGCCTTGCAGCAATGGTTCTCGAACGACAGGATCACCGGGTAGTCTGACGTCACGAAGGCCGTGTCTCGAAGGGCGTATATAACGTCTTTGAAGAGGATGTCGGTACACATGGCCATGCCGTGGGTGATGATTGGTTCCTCGTCTTCCCCTTTTCCGTCCCAGCAGTCGAGTTCTACGCACCTGGAATAGAATGTGATGGAAGTGGGTTATAGGACTTTTTTCTGTAGGCAGATAGACTATGTTATTGATGGTTTAGTAATTTTTAAACAGGATTTAATAATCAAGAGGGACAGTGGTTCGTCTTAGGAGTGGACACATTAATTAATGATTTTTTGTGTATGGATGCAACTCAAAATTCGAGAAAAAAGAGCTGTTTGTTAGGTACTTTTAGGTAGGTTTACAAGTATGATTAGGTATCTAAATACCTATACAGTAATCAGCTAAATGCTTAATCGAACTGTTGAAATGATTCTTAAAACTGACATTTTTCAATCCATATCATTGTTTAATGCATCAGAGTTTTCAACTTCTAAAATACCTAAGTAGGTATGATTACTACTCTTCGGTTATCTTCGGTTAAACGTACCTGACTGTAGTGTACCGAAACGTATTATTACTTCAACCTCAATCAAACTCAACAGATGCAAGAACAGTAAAGCAGTTACTAATACATCATCACTGATTAGGAAACCACTAAACAAAGTTACTAACCTCGCTAATTAATAGAACACGATTAATTAGTATGACGCGGACGGATCGCGACTTGAGTGTAACTTGAACCGCGATGAAGGGAACTTTAAACGTAGGTGCCGAAGTTAATACGAGTTCTGAATTTGTGCCTGATTTTTGGTAATATTTAGCTTGCCCCCTATTATAAGAGACTTTTAATACCTACCTGTGGTTTTTTTCTTGGATGGGACATCATCAAATGACTTCTCCCGCTCTGGGCAGAGCGGGAGGACGTGTCAGACTTTTACTGACTAAAACCTACCCGTGTTCCTTCAGTTGCCTATGCCGCCGGGGCCACGGTAACTCTTTCGAATATCTCGCGACCCTGGCAGGCATCGGCCCTAGCGGATCCTATCAGTTCGTTGCTGACATCTCTTTGAGGCGCGCGTGGAATACAACGCGCCGTCGACCCGGGCCTGGTCCTTACCGGACGGCGAGCTACCCATTGCCCGCCGTCCGCAAGCCCGCGCCTACGGTGGCCGGGAATCGGTTCTCGATTCCACCTACCTATAGCTGGCGAAATGCAAGAAAAAGACATGTTGCACCGACCCCAAATAAATTGTGGCAAGGGCAAGAGAGACCAGTGGTGGCCCAGTGGTAACGGCCGCGACTTACGAGTTGTAGATCGTAGGTTCGAACCTCGACAGGCGCTTTTTGTAAATAATTTCATAACCACTGCTCTCAAAACGGTGAAGGAAAACATCGTGAGGAAACCGGCATATCCTAGAACCAAAAAACCGAAGACGTGTGACATCTATCAACCCGCACTAGGCCAGCGTGGTAGATTACAGCCCACTCCCTCTCGAAGAGAGGAGGCTTGTGTCCCAGCAGTGGGAACATTTAAGGCTGATTATGTAACGGCAAAAGAATGATGATGAGCTGGTGAACTGTAGGTGTACTACTAAATCTCTGCCTACCTTTGGGGACTACAGGCGAGCTGTTATGTTTATTCACTTGGTAAAATTGAAGTACATTACTTAAATATTTATTGCAACAAGAAAGTACTTAGCAAGCAGGTCCTTTTCCCACTCGACGCCTCTGTGTAACATTTTATCCCCAGATCTCACATCACAAATCTAGTGATGATTCAGCACCATCACAATACATTAAATAAAATTATTTTGCAAGTCGCACCGCCTTGAAAGACCAACTTATATTGCGCAGATAATAATTAAGTTTCGAAGTTGTTCCTCAGAGCGTGCAAGCGTGAAGACATCGCGGATAAGCGGAGCTGAAACTTTCAGTAAGCGCCTACTTTGTAAAGCTTCCGAAGAGTTTAAAGCGTCAGCGCAATTTTCGGTAACGTGTCGGAATTTATTAAATTATTACATGGAGAACAGTTATGTGCAATAATTTTCTGGAAGATTCTCGAAAAAGTATATGTTAGGGTATAAGACTAATAAATTGGCTTGGCTTGCGGTCTTAAAGGACGATTGAGGGTTTACTTCAAGAGAATATTCACCAAAGACCTCCTGTCTGCTAACATACCCAGTTATGATCACCAAACTGGTAACAATATTTTCACAAGCATGTATGTCGTAAGTATCACAAAGAAATTGAATCGTAGGGGTCAGTCTCCACCAAGCAGAAAAATCCTCGCGGATGCTCGAGCACTTTTTAAATTTCACTGAATAAGAAACTGTATCAATATTGACTTTAAGTATAAAATTCGACGCTGATATCAAGCGCGATGTCTACGTCAAATTTTATACTTAAAGTTAATATTGATACAGTTTCTTATTCAGTGAAATTTAAAAAGTGCTCGAGCATCCGCGAGGATTTTTCCGGTTGGTGGAAACTGACCCTAAGGGACGGTCAGAAAGTGGAAGCTTAGGTTTCTTAAGACAGCGGCACCGTCATAAAAATCTATCATTTTCACAAGTCTGACATTACGGCGGCGTCAAAATACTTTCTTTATTTGGCAGGCCGTTACATGACGGCAACAATTTCTTAGAAATACCAATTTTTAATGAGCAATGGCTAAATATTATTAATACGAAGGTCAGTTTCTGACACACACCTGCACCCAGCCAGCAGGACCTGCCGATACATCTCCACAGAACTCTTGCCGCCGAACTGTCGTCCCGACAAGTAGGTGTTGTGTGAGGAGTTGATGTAGTAATGAGCCAAGGGCTGGTCCATATCCATGTAGTTGTCCAGACGGTCCAGGAATACTGGCGCGTTCTCGTCAGACATCAGGTAGCGGATGAGACCGTCTTTAGTGAGGCATTCTGGAAGAGAAGAGATGGGTTTAAAGGCTGGTGGAAGAAAAACGTTTAAAACATTTAAAGGCTATAGAAGTGGTGGTGGTGGGTACATTAGACAATATATTGAGGAAAGAGAACCTGACGACAGTTTAAGGATTTTTAAATTAGCTACCTATGAAAAGCGATGGTTGGAAAGACGGACAAATAATACAGAATATCATCTGCCTAGCCTTTTCCCAACTATGTTGGGGTCGGCTTCCAGTCTAACCAGATGCCTATCTGACCTCGACAACCCAGTTACTCCGATCCGATACCCCTTGGTAAGACTGGTTGTCAGACTTTCGGGCTTGATGATCCGTAAAGACTGTCAAAGATCCAAGAATGACAGCTGGGGCCAACGGCTTAGGGATGATTTATGCTAGACCGAGCCGCGTCCGTGTCTGCTCAATTTGTAGGGACCAAGACTCGGACGGGACACGGACGCTGCACGGTGTAGCCAGACTGCTTCATATAAAATGTTCGTGAAGTTTGGCACGGCTCGCGCCCGGCACAGTCTAGCATAAATTAATCATCCCTTAACGTGCTTTCCGAGGCACGGAGGGGTCTCGGTATGTGCAGATGGTCACCCATCCACGGACCGAACATGGCAAGACCGATCACTACGGCTGTTATTACTAGGCCACGAGCAATTATACAGAATAGCTGACACACAAAACAAACATAAATATGTGGACATTGAACCACTGTAAAAAAGTTTGCTGATGTTCAAATTAATCGTTACTTTTATCAATCCAGAATTTACGCAGGCTTTTGACAAACAATTTGCAAATGTATTGACCAAGGCAGAATCTCCTCTCTATAGTCAAGTCGTAACCAAATTGCATTGATCTGCATTTTGGCACTTCTACAGAGTTCTACTCGTATAATATAAAGAGCTTTTTAACTTCTTTTCTGTTAGCTGTAGTTAAGCTGCCAAAAAGTCTAGCTGTAATTAATTGTTTTTACGGTAAAGTTGCCAAAATGCTGATTTTCGCGGAACTCGTCGATTCCAACTTTTGTTTATAACGTGCCAATAGATCAATTTGTTGTTGATAGGTACCTACAGTAGACTGTTTGGCTACACTGTTATCAATGATGCTAGGTAGGTACATAATTATAGCTATACCAGTGGCGAGGCATGTAGATCATAACCCTATTATTAAGACCATTATTGTACCATGTTTTAATGGACACAAAAATATTCTATCCTATTCTGTTCATATAATATAGTAAATGGTCCTTAAATCCACCAGAAAAATTATTTGCTTTAATTATTGATTAGCTCTAGTAGTGAACCCATTCATCCTAATGGCACATTAACTGACAGTACTACGCTATAGCACAGGCTTGTGGCTAAGAAATAACAGTCGCACGGGTCGATCGATCAAGTTAAGCTACGCTTGCCGCGGTTGGTCCGTGGATGGGTGACCATATTTACATATCAAGACCGCTCCGTGCCACGAAAAGCACGTTAAGCCGTTGGTCCCGGCTGTCATTCGTGTATCTTTGACAGTCGTTACGGGTCGTCAGAAGCCCGAAAGTCTGACAACCAGTCTTACCAAGGGGTATCGTATTACCCAGTAACTGGGTTGTGGAGGTCAGATAGGCAGTCGCTCCATGTAAAATACTGGTCGCTGGTAGCTGCATCTGGTTTGACTGGAAGCCGACCCCAATATATGATAGTTGGGAAAAGGCTATGCTAATGATGACTTCGCTATAGCACAAGGCTAGAGTGCAGAAGCTAGACCACCACCTCTTAAAGCAGTATTATAGTAATCTTACTTGAGTGTGGGAAAGAGATGGAGCTAGACGTCCTGTATAGCTTCATCTCTTTCTCACACTGAAGTAACATTAAAATAAGAGGTGGTGGTTGGCCCGCAGATTGGATGCGGCGCGCTCGCTGATTGAGCTAAACATGTAAATTACACGTTGCTATTTTGTCGCCTTTGGCGTGCCATAAGTTAAAGAAACAATAAAAGATGCATCGTCTAAACAGTGTTTAGACGATGCAAGTCATTGGTTGCTTCAATAGGGATGATAACTAATTTACCTATTTTTGTCCGTCAGGTAGATTATAAAAAAATATTGGACACGTGTTTTTTCTTTTTTTATGTAAGTAATCAATAGATTACGGCGATACATTGAGTTAAAATGTGGCATGACGTCACGCCTTGCTAGATTTTATACCGAGTTGTGACGTAGCGAGCACTCCCGAACTTTAATGCGTTTTATCTCAGTCATTTTTTATTTATATGATAAAGCAAAAAAAAACGTGTCTAATGTTTTTTTGTTAGCTGATTGACGGACTTAATAGAATTTCTTTTTTTTACCCTGGCATCATCCCTAACTATTGTACACCACAGTCAAGAACCTTTTATCGTGTATATTAGGCTTTACTGTCGAACACTACTCTCTAACAACTCCACAAATCTCTAAGGTTGCTATGCCTATAATTATGGGCTATAATAATATGACTATTGACCAATCCACAGTCTCCAAACAACAATATAAACAAATACTCGCTATCATTCTTAGCCTCGTCGCACTGCTCATAAGTGTTGATGATCTCGGCAGCTCGCTTCTCATCATACAGCGGGTACAGGATCTCGTTGAGTCGAGGGTCTCGCTGCTTCTCGTTCAAGAAGTTCACGAACTGGTCCAGGTTGATGCGGTCGGACTTGCCTTGGGTGCTGTAGGAGGGATAAGAATGGTTAATATCAAGAATTGATGTAGGATACAGGGATTTGGCGATATTGGTGGTGGGTGGTGGTTATAATAAAACTTAGCGTATTACATTTAACAGCCGCGGGAAAAATCTTTAGATTGTGATCTGGTCTAGTTTACATTGAACCTCAGTGGTACCTGCCTATCTCTTAAAGACCTGTGTACATTTCTGGATAGAGTTTGTGCTGAAAATAAACACAGCCCTAAAAGGTTTTGCCCTGCCGACTTATAATGTGAAAATCTCACCGTGAGAACCTAGGTGAAGTGTATTTGAAGTGAGTTGTCACTCCGCCCTGATGCTAGGGATTGACACTTTACTTTGAGATTTTACAGAACTCATCGTCTGGAGCTCGTCACCCGTTTTAATAATAATAATAATCCATTTATTGCAGGTGACACAAACCCATAGATAAATACCTTAACCAAAACATACATAGATCAGGATATAAAACATCTCACTGATTATCCTACCATCACAAAACCTTTACTATAAAATGAGTTTATCTTACCATTAAATCGTAAAACATCCAATCATCCACAGGTAGGTACCTAATCCGTAAATGGCGGAGGATTTCATCAATAAATAAAGTGATCACATAAAACGGTTGAGAGTAAGGTACCTACGTTTAAATCCTAAGTCTTACCGGGGCCGTCCTCCTTTCGCCTCCCTTGGGAGCGATAAAACGGGACTTAGGGAATCCTATCCAGTGGATGGACTTGGACATAGAGGTAAATTGACCTTGCCTTTAGAATACAGATTTTTTAGAGTGTATTTATAATGATATTTTTTGCGATTACAAAATAGGCTTGTAAATTGGTTTGGTTATCAGACCGTCGTAAACTGAAGTAAACCAAGCACGATGTTCACCTACAGTTCGTTTTTTTTTTATCCCGGATAGTAATTTGACATTTCAAATGTTCCATATATCACTTTTTCATTTCATAGTTTGACATTTGCACAGCTGTCAAATTACTATCTCGGATTAAAAAACGAACTTCAAGGCTCTGAAGACCACAAACGGTGGAATAACAATCCAAAGTTCAGACAGATACCTACTGTATGTAAAGTCAGGGAATTCCATTGTTAAGCAAATTGACTACCTACCAACTTAAAGTGTACGTATATTCAAATCAATGCTGTCATTCTTTGACAGTTGTATGAAATAACTATCATACAGAAAATTTACGTAGGGTATCAATTTGCTTAAGAATGAAATTCTCTGGCTGTATAATAGCCTGAAGAGCCGCAATTTCAATGGTAAGAAGCCTACTGGGTTTGCGATCACTTTCGATTACTTTCTTTGCTATAAGTCGTGTCGTTTTGTAGTTCCACAACGAAGATCTTCTGTTTTTCTAAATGCACCTAGCTAGTTACCGAAAATACTTACATGGATCTAAACAGCTCCTCAATATCATTCCTAGGACAGATCTTATGGTACAGCGCATAGAACTTGTCGAAAGTAAACGCCTCTTTCTCCATGGCTTCATTCTTCCCTGATGGTAGTCCAAGTTCAGACAAGCACTGGTAGACCAGCTTCTCCGTCTTGCCTGATGCGAAGGTCCGGGCTACCACCTTCACGGGAACCTTGCCTCGAGGATCCGTCAGGAAACAGAGGCGCATCCAACTGGAAAAGTGGGGGTGATTAGTAGATTGTAATGGGGGAAGAAAAGTGGGGTTTGTACAGACAGAAAACATAATTATTAGGCAAATTGACAACCTACGTCTGTTCGACGTGTTATAGCCACTTTATACAACTGTCAAAGAATGACAGCTGTTGTGATTAGATTATACGGTCAATTCAAGTTGATAGTCAAATTGCTTAACAAGTAATTTCCCTGATTTTACATAAAGTTTATGATAAAAATAAAGCATCTATTTGCTAGTGATTACAAGTTATCACCACACTGAGGTTCGACAGGTTATTTTAAGAGGATAACGTTAAGTTACGTTTGTAAAAGTATTGAGAGACATAGTTATAATTAGTATGAAAGCTCCCTTTATAAATTCTAGAAGAAAGCACAGCCGATGTACAGTCACGAACAGTAATATGTATCATAGAGCAACTTTTAAAAGCCATATTCTCCTACTGTTTTGATTGTAATTTTATTTTCTTACGAACATAGTATTTTATGAAAGAGGTCTTATCTCAAAACGAGAAAATCGCTTTTGAATTGTGCTAAGTGTATACATATTAGTGCTCGTGACTGTACTACCATCACAGATTAATTAAAGTTAGTTAAGTTAAGGTACCTTCAATGTTAAGATGCTACAGCTTTAAAGACTAAACTAACTATCTAAACCCTATCCTGAAAAATAAGCAAGTTTCAAATAATTGTCAGTAACTTACAGAACTACCTTCAGCCTGAAATGTCTTGTATGGAGCTGAATACCAGTATTTTACATGTAGCGACTGCTTATCTGACCTTCACAACCCAGTTACTGGGTGGGTAACATGGTACCCCTTGGTAAGACTTGAAACTTCATTTACCTCTTTATAATATTGTTTAGTTTAGATTTATAGAGCGTAAAGTGGCTGTTCTATATATCTATCTATGTATTTACCCGTGGCGAAATCACCATATAACACGATTCCTACCGGCTTCCCTTCGGAGAAAAAAATAGTTACACTACGGGTATTTAATTCACCATAATATTCATACAACAAAAACGCCTCTTTTTAAGTTAATAAATTAATTTTTACTTTATTGCTATGTAAGTAAGTTAAAACCGGCTTCGCTTCGGCTTCTCGCTTACAAAAATTCACACCTCGCCGCTGGTATTTACATACAAAAGCTCACACATTTCTATATAAACTCGTTACATAAAGGTCCGTACATAAGCCAAGTATCCATTGAATAGTAACGTATTCAATGCGTTGAATCAAAATGATACTGTATTGAATACAACCCCTATCTTCCCTCCTCTATTGAAAGGCACGACATGTGATGTGAACTCTCTGTTAATTTATAATGGCAACCTGCACTGATTACATTCCCTGATGTTCTGAACCTACTGATGAATTGATAAATGATAAATGATTTTATTTCTGTAAGTAGGTTTATACAAACACTTTTACACGTCAAACATTTTTTTTTTAAACTAGATGAGGCCGGCGTTTCCTATCTGACTACTCTGAGAAGAAAGGCCGAAACAAACTCAGAGGTCACAGTCTCTTTTAAAGTCCAGACATAATTTTGGTCAGATCATGTGAAGACCATGTAGGTTGGTGTCTGAAATGGTATGGATAACTGCTTTCATGGTGCTTTTAAACAAAACAAATGTATAATGCGATTCAACTAAGAATAGGAATGACCTTACGCCATTTTGTGACGGAGTTTCTGCAAAATAGCACCTCGTTTACTTATTTCGGATTCAAGTCAAGTGAGATATAACGAAAACGAATTACAAAAACAGATAACAACTTTAACTAAAACGGATAACAACAAATAGCTTCATACGGATACAATGCGCCCCTTTCCTATATCCTCACCTCAGGAGATGCAATTACTTGTTCCACAGTGCACAGTTGCGATCTTGATGTTTTCGGTGGTAAATTGTGCACATTTAAGAAAAATATATTTAATAAAATGTACTTAGTGTTATTATAAACAAAAAACAGTATTTGTAAGCTCTTTTTTTTTCTTTATTTTTTCTTTATTTTAAGGGCTTTATCGCTGAGCGATAACATCGCCCTGTAACATTAGCACACTTTACTTTAAAACAAAAAAAAATAGTTTGTATAGTATCCTAGCTTGTTCCGATAAAGAACAAGCCAGGATAGCATTACACTCTCTCTACCACAATATATAATATAGTATTTATGTATTGGACCAAGTAAATTATATCGCAAAGCCTCATTCCGCACACACTCCATCAAAATATGTTGCACATTTTCGACTACGCGGAGTATGCGGAGTACCGCATTCTTCACAGTTGGGAGACGTAACCTTTGCTATTTGTAAGCTCTATCGTAGTATAATATAATATAGGTAAATGTCTTTTGTGATGCGCACAGCAAAGGAGTGGAACTCTCTGCCTGCGTCTGTGTTTCCGAACGCATACAACCCCGATCTCTTCAAAGTGAGAGTGAACAGGCTTCTTCTGGGTAAGCTCGTTCCATCGTCGACTTTGTCTCTGTCATCTCTGACCTAGACTAGAGTCAAGAGCAAACCTATCTCAAATAAAAAAAAAATTAATTGTTTTATTATTATTTGATGCTTTTCTTTGTTTGTATAATGTTCTAGTACGCTAATTAATAGTGACGTGTGTGCTTTCCTATAATTTAGATAGGTACAGACGACAGCACACCAAGCTATCCGAAACTGTCAAATTTTCCCAATTAACCTTGAACCTAATGCTTTAGCGATAAAGTTGAAAATCTATTAAAGAAATTTGACAGATTGTAGTAGCTTGACGTGCTGGCGTCCATGCATGCGAGATCTGTGTTATGACAAAGACTTTGGGTTATGCTGTGTATGTGTTTAGTAGGCAAGCCTTTATATACCTATATAGCAATAAATAGACCTTTGCAAACCGCAGGTATATTTCAAGTTTCAGATCGAGGTCATTGACGCTCCTATTCTTAATTGGAGCGCATTATATCTGTGTTAATTTAGGAGTTTTTGGTAAGTTTATGGTTCCTTCTTGAAGGTTATGAGAACGCTAGGCCGGCTAAAAGCTTCTGTGTGCAATATTTGCGGCGCATCGTTCATAGGTACCTACTCGATAGTCAACTCAATATTATAAACAGGTAAAAGTTTGTATGTTTGTATGTATGGGATACTTAATCTCTGGAACTGCCAGTCGGATTTGAAAAATTCTTTTTGCATTTGATAGCCCAATTCTTGAGGAAGGTTATATGATAATGTTCATTAATCTTTATTGCATGAATATGAGACAACCATACAGAGCAACTTAATAATGAACACAAGATATACAGATATCGTTTAAAGTTGTTTTAACAATAAAATTTAGGCAGGTCAACAGTTGGAGAATGTGAAGTGGTATATTGTATTAAAGAAAAATTGTTTGGTTGTCTTTAGAATGACTGGCCCTATCCCCTCGTACTAGTATAAAACTGTATCACGAGCGGATAGTCTTCCCCAACCCCAGAAACAACAGATTCCCACAAGTTAATTTAAATATGCTATTTAACATCACGCTATGACGCTAAAAAAAGTCAGAAAGAACGCTACGCGAAATCGAAGTAATAGCGCGGGCAGGCGATGCGACGTGACTTTACAAGAAATTTCACGCGGACGAAGTCGCGGGCAGAAGCTAGTTTTACTATAAAGTCGCAATATTAATTTGCAAGAGCCTTGCAGGTAAGTTTTTCCATCTGTACCAATATCTTTTTAATCATAACTAATCTATGTGCGGTACGTAGATTGAGCATAGATTTGACCCATTTGAGAAAACATGAAATAATTATTTTATCTACATTTTCCGCCCTACTAGATATCTTATCAAAGGAACGCGCGAGACCGACTCGCACTTTTTCAATTCAATGTAATGGCAGCTCTCAAGAAATGTAAAAGCCACTTGCATGCAAGTTAATGCTTCCATTACGCAAGCTACCGTTTCCCTTCGATGGTACATTAGCTTCCCTAATAAAATCAAATTAACGGTCTTATAAGAGAAAATCCGCCGAGGAAAATTTTGAGAGTACTTGAGAGTACATGGGCTGTCAAATGCACGGGTTGCCTTACATGGAAAGGGTGGGTTTAGTCGCTATTAATATTACTTAGCATTAGGATTTTATAAAAAAGTTTCTCGTAATAACGTGAAAACAAGTTCATTAATAGGTAATGATTGACGCTTACACGAATGTGGGGTCAAGACACGGGCTGTGCCTAGTTTGTTACCCACTGTTAAATCTGTTAAAAATCTTCTGTTAGCTGAAGTATGTTATGTAAGAAAAATTAATTTGAATTTGAATGAAAGTAAGCTTTATCTATGCAAGTATGTGGATTACAGCTAAGTGTCGTGTGAGTACCTATTACTCCACCATGAACCCTAAATATGAATGGAATCGTATTCTGAATATTAATAGAATCGTAGCAAATGAAATCACTTTAACTAAAGAGGGTTGTCACATTTTGCACCTCTCTCGCTCACACGGGACCAAATTTTTAATAATGTCAAATGAAAAAATGCATTTTTGAAAAATGTAATCAATGGGCGGTCTACAAAATAATATTAATTTAATAGGTAATTATTAAAAACACATTTTTATTGTGGCATTTGTTTACATCATCTCAAAAACAGATCATAATACTTATTGAGCTAAGTTTATTAGATAATACAATTGATTATATTTTTCAAAAAAGCATTTTTTCATTTAACATTCTTAAAAATTTGGTTCTGTGTGAGCGAGAGAGGTGCAAAATGTGACAACGCTCTTAACACTAATTAAGCTAAAACCCTGAAACATTCACTTAACAGAATTACTCCCAGGTTTAGCTCTAAAAGCTCGATTCATCCTCCATTTAATAATCATAAATCATTTAGATAATTCCATCTTCTAAATCGGTAAATCATAGAGGGCCATTCTACATAATTTATATCTACGGTAAGTGTATTACTCGAGCAAATTACTGTTTGAAATTTAATTTGCAGAATGGCCAATCTATGGGAGTGAAGTTTCCGTGAATCTAGGAGTGTAGCTGTAGGTGGGAGGGAACCTTTTTATTTAATTAGTGTAAAAGTACATTATTATTTATTAAAAGAGTAACCTACATTTCTATTTGTACAGATTTGTGGCACCTTTTCATTATGCAGTACGTAGGTATCGGTCAGCTTCCTGCATTTTAAACTTAAGGCGACGATAACCGACTTTTAATGATTTTAAATTGAAGATCACGTCTAAGCGAGTAGTGTCAATGATTTGGAAAAAATATATGTTAAATTAGAGCATTTTTTACTAACTTCATATGTGAATATTTTAGATTATGTTTATATTACATAGTGTAATTAATTAGTAAAGTTATGTATAACGCGGATAAAAAACTGAGAGTCCCGCAAAAACTATCAAGCGTATTTGAATGAAACCTTCACCATTTTAAAGATAATTTAATTATTTATCTTTATTATACGTGTATTGATAATAATACCTTTTGTTTTATGTATGTTAAATTATTATTAATGCGTCTAATTTGGAACAGCGCTCCTTGATGGCAGAGTCCTATTACTGGGTGGACGTACGACGCGTTGCGTGAGTTCAGTACAGAACACGCAAGCTATGTACTCAAGGCCGTTGGCACATATCTGCGCCTTAAATGCGACTTGCCAGTTTTACAGTTCTGAAATAACTTTCTTAATCAAGCAAGAAAAGTGATGTTTGAGAATATGCTTTCACATTGTTGGACTAAAAAATTTAGGGTGAAAGCTTCCTACAGATATTTTTATTCTTCTTAAATCTCCGAAAAAAAAAATTAACTTTACGAGGCTATTCTTGCCAATTTCAACAAGTGTACCTACTTCAAAAATACTACTAGAAATCAAAGTAAGTACGATTTTCTAGGAACATCCATAACAAGGGTGTCTTGTAATATTTATCCATTGACATAAGTACGTGGGAGGATACGACAAAACTTTGCTAAGTAGGACAGCACGAGTTACGGAATATATTAGTGTTGTACCCCACCGGCTGCTGGGTGTAAGTACATTATAAAATGGCGGTTATTTTAGGGAAAACCTTCATAATGTGTTGTGTCGTTAGATGTTTTTGCTTTTCTTTTTGTGGAAGTTAACATTATGGAGGATTAGCTTCGGCCTTTTGTAAACGTTTATTGAATTATGTATCGTCTTCGATCGTAGGGTATAATTTGCCATAGCTGTTGCCCACGGTTTCGCCCGCATGGATGTCAATACCATGGATGGATGTAATATTTGAATCGGATTTTGTTCACAATTTCATGGGTTTTTTTTTTGCGCGGAACCCTAAATCCTTTTCTAAAGTATGTTATTCCATATAACATCAGCTAGTCCGGCCGTTTTGGAGCCGGAACAAACAGACAGACAAACAAAATTAAAAAAAAAATGTTTTTTTTTTGTTACAAATATCGTATACAGGGCATTTTTTTAATCACTATCCATATTTTCGCAGGGTGTTCTACCCATGAATATGAATAACTTTTATGATGGGACCAACTTTGAAATCACGAAGAAAAAATCAGCTGATTCTTACAAAAGTTCAATACCTACTCGACCAAAATGTATGAAACAGCTGATTTTTTTCGTGATTTCAGAGTTGGTCCCATAGTGAAAGTTGTTCGTATTCACAGGTAGAACACCCTGCGAAAATTTGGATAGTGATTAAAAAAATGCCCTGTATACCTACTTTCATACATATTTAGTAAAAAGCTGTTATTTTGATATCATAAACAGACACTTCAGTTTTATTTATTTGTATAGATAGATTGGATGTTGTTATTTAGACTTAACCTATACCTGTAAAAACCATAAGTAGGTACCTAAGTCATCAGTACCTACCGATGTCGACAACGCTGCCGCTCTAAGTTTATTCAGGCTTTCAGAAACTAAAGCTTAGTTGACTCAACATATTTATGTATCTATACGAAGTGTAATTTTAATCAGTGTTAATCTCTTAAGAGGTCATTGAACTCATCATTATGAACAACTTTTACTATGGTACCAAACCTGAAATCGCGAAAAAAATCTGCTTTATTTAAATTACATTTATGTTCGCATTAAGGCTCCTGCAAACAGGCGCGACACGCGGTGTGACACAAAGGCACCGCCTGTCGCGCGACGAGCGGTGCCTTTGTGTCGCGCGCGATTCGCGTCGCGAGTCGCGCCTGTGTGTAGGAGCCTTAACTCGTCAAAATGTAGGGAACACCTGATTTTTTTCGCGATTTCGGGTTTGGTCCCATAGTAAAAGTTGTTCGTAACGATGAGTACAATGACCCCTTAAGAGGTTAACACTGATTAAAATTACACCATGTGTTCATTGCGTTCACAAAAAAAAAACATAATCAAGCCAAGCAGTCAATATCGACACTGCTGCTACTGCCAGTCTAGACCGGTCTTAAGTTTAATAAGGGTTTTAGGAACCGAGGGAAATTCAAATACAGTTTAGCTAGCCAATTTAAAATAACCGTGTATAATTAAAAAAGCAGATAGTCCAAACCGTTTTCATCACATCACCTCGCTACGTTTCCTGTCGTCTCCAAAGAACCTTCAACCCAGCTATGTTTCGCTTTCGTCTAAGTACGAGTATGTAACTAACAGCCAGCCATTATTATCAGGGACGAGGATCATTAAGTCATGTTCCACCTAGTCGAGTCTGATCGCCACATTGAGCAGGAAATGTCTTTCTTTTGCGCCACAATGTAGATTTTTATATTTTGTGAATGTTAGAACGTTGTAGGCTTAATAGACTATAGATTTGTAGACAATTTTTTACCTATTTAACACTGTAATTTGAAAACATTGTAAAAGCCAAAAAAAGCTAGATTTTTTTTTAAAGAGTAACCGTGGAGTTTCTTGCCGGTCCTTCTCCATAGGAAACGACCAATTGGAACCGTGCACCTAGCTTCTGACGTTTCATAAGTGCCCATGTAGGCTTATGTGAAATAAAATATTTTGATATTGATTTTTGAGGACAGAAACTGGTCGAAAGACATTTATGTTCGTATAACTCGTCAAAATGTAGGGAACAGCAGAATTTTTTCACGATTTCATATTTGGTCCCGTAGTAAAAGTTGTTTATTATCATGAATACAATCATATGTTTAAGTATCGGTCACTAATTTACCAGTCACCCTAGAAGTGTTTCAAAGCAATAATGCTCATTATAACCTATTGTCTGTATTTTCCTCACATTATTAATTTGAGGGCCTACGGCTTTGGTATTTCCACAGATAATAATTATAATTTAATAAGCGTAAGTAAGCGTGCTTATCAATGCTCGTGCCTTCTCTGTATGGGTAGAGGCCTTTGTCCTGCAGTAGGACAGCAATAGGCTAGTATTATTATTATTTAAGTTTATAAATTTATTTTTTTTAGCTTAGTACCTAGTATTTTAAAAATCTCACGAATGTAAACGAAGGTGAGATTCTAGTTATTATTATATATTAAGGTTGGAAAAAAAGAATGTCTTTCTTGAATGTCAAAAATCTTTTGTGATGCGCACAGCAAAGGAGTGGAACTCTCTGCCTGCGTCTGTGTTTCCGAACGCATACAACCCCGATCTCTTCAAAGTGAGAGTGAACAGGCTTCTTCTGGGTAAGCTCGCTCCATCGTCGACTTTGTCTCTGTCATCTCTGACCTTAGACATCAAGACATCTCAAAAAAAAAAAAAAAACACCTGACAGGTTTCTTATTTCACTCCTGAACCCTAAAAAGCTGTTTATTTTACTGACAGAACCCAAAAAACAAGGAACCTATAGCTCTATTTGTCATCCTACTTAGCCTTCGAACTTAGCCCAAGTTTATCACCAAAAAACATGGGTGTAAGACAAGCACTGAGACAGTTCAAGGCGCCATGTAAGGCCCCTGACCCACAGGCGCGCGGTGGTTAGGAGGCGACTAGCTACCAGCGATTTTCTCGCTCTAGAGACGTACAAAAGATTGTAGGTCTCATGTAAGTAAAGTACTCGTTTGTCGCAGCTATAGGAGCTATCAAAGAGAGTACTCGCTCAGCGACCCTCGTTCGGCGAGTAGAAAGCGAGTAATCGCGCTTCGCCTGCACACACTTGCTGCTCGTTGCTCGCCAACTCGTTTTTAGTTGATTAAACCGACGTTCGCACGGACGTAAAATATCGCGGCGGGATTTTATCGCGCACTGGATTTTCAACTCTCGGTGTTGAGCCGAGCTGCATTGAGAATCCAACAGAGTGCATTCCGCGCGTCGAAACACACACTGTTGGATTTTCAACTCTCGGCGCTAAGCAGAGCGTTGAAAATCCAGTGCGCGAAAAAAAATTGCCGCGATATTTTTACGTCCGTGCGAACGTCGGTTTAATCGCCGCTGGCGGCGGTGGGACAGGTGCCTAAGTGTAGCGTGCCACCTTTGAACTGGCCACTGGCAAGTTGCCAAGTCACAGTAAAGTTGCCACTTAGGTAACGGACACAATGCGTCGTAAACTAGCGTTTAATGATGTCTACCGGTTTAATGATTATCTTAACTGATAAGTTAGGATTAGTTCTATGGGGTCTGTTGCTTATCAAAGTATGGTTAGTGGTGACCTTAATTTGATTTTATGATGACATGAGACCAACGTGTGTGAGGACGTTGGAGAAAATGAAGGGGGCTAAAAAATGAATAGCTAAAATGGAGTTTCAATTTTATAGTCGTAAGATACAAAATATACTAAAATAACAGCCACATTTTAATAAAACTCCCTCGTCCCCCAACCCGCTCTGCGTTGCATCGCCCACCCGCGCTATTACTTCGTTTTCGCTTAGCATTCTTTCTGACGTTTTTCTTTTTGGTCGGCTCCTAAGGGTCGCAGCGCGATGTTAAATAGCCTATAACTATCCTCGAGAATTGGGCTACCAAATGCAAAAAGAAATTTTCAAATCCGACTTCTTGTTCACAATTTCATGGGTTTTAATTTCTTTGCGCGGAACCCTAATTATTTTTCCAAAATAAAAGTAGCCCAAATTACTCCCCGTAACATCAGCTACGCTGGGCTAGAAGAAGGACAGTTTAAGCGATATTCCTTAAACCGTGTATTTAGCTGCTAAGCTATCTTTGCCTTTCTGTTTTGCCTTTTTGTAGTTTAAAATCCTATTTAACACTTATTTTCATTCTGATCATTCCGTTTTCCTGCCTTTGGACTGCCTCGTTGGTCTAGTGGTCGCAATCGTCACTGCTGAACATGAGATCTTGCGTTCGATTCCCAGGTCGGGCAGTGTTACTGTGTTTTTCCATCAGGAATTTCTTAGTAGCAGCCCGGAGTGTGGATTTATGCCCGGTTGATGGCAATAGGCTCGCCCCCTACTCCGTGGGACTTAAACATTAACTGGCGAAATGTAGGTGTACTATAGGTACACCTCTGCCTAACCCTTCAGGGATTACAGGCGTGATGTTTATGTCAACTCATTCCATTTTCAAGCATCACTCCATCACTTCGTCAGAGATTTGTTTGCTCGAATGGATCACCAAATCATCCGTTTTGCGCTCGTTAACGAGTTCAAAACCATTACGAGGGTGTTTTAACTGAAAGCCATCCGCTTCACTAACCTTATGAACCCGAGAACAGATAAAGATCACTTAAAGTTAAGCTAGGCTTGTACCATCGCGGACATTTGTGAACTACTTCTCGACCTTATAAGGGGAGGGTGCCGACACTACAGAGACACATGGGTGCACTATAATTATTTTAATGACTTATAGAAAGCTCGTTACAATATCAACCTAATACTAGCACTGACTCAATACAAAACAATATTTCTGTCCTGTCACATTCGAACCTATTCTATTCGCCACTTGGTGTTCGAATGTATCCATAGGCAAATACTTAGCGGCCGGCGGGCTGTCCCACATGAGGTTGCCACTGGCATTAAACCTCTACAGTACCTACATAATAATTGTATTATGTAGGTACTGTAGAGGTTTAATGCCGGAGGTCATTGACCTCACGCAGCAATCTGCGTGAGGTCAATGACATTTTGATGGTAAAAGGAAAAATATATCCCATCGTGTACCCAGGACAGAAGGTATCCTAAATGCATTACCCTCCTTACTAGAAAAGGTCTTAAAGAATCTTCCTCTACGAGTGACGATACTCAAGCACCCTAATTGCGTAACACACTATCAAGAAGTATTACCGTTTGAGCACCTATTTTTTGGGCACCAATGCATTGCGAAGGTAATTAATACCTCACTATCAATTACAACATGAATGATGTGGAAGCATATTGCTAATCCATTGCTTCATATGTTCGAAAAATATGTCTGCTCAACAACGTAAATAACGCAATGAATATTGTTGAACTGTCAAAATGAAACCGATTCCTACTGTAAGTGGCTAATATTTTTATTACGACAAGAGGTCATATTCAGTTAGGCCAGAGCCCTAACTGAATGATTACTGAGAGACGGTTTATGAAGTGAAGGCTAACTTAAAACACTGACTGGCTGACTTATAAAGGATTGCGGAAAATAACTGGATTAGCCTCGTATACAGGGTCAAATTAAATTAGCTAGCGAAACCCCGCAGACGTTAGAAGAAATTAATTCGATGATGTTATTTTACGGTCTGTTTAAAAATCAGTTTTTATTTTTATACTTCACAAACGTAATGGGTATCGATATTTCAACACAATACAACAGATTTTATCACCTCACACTACCAGCGGTCATTGACCCCAAAAAAAAACATCAAATCTTTTTTATTTTTATTTTGTTGTGTTTAGATAATTTAACTAATTCAATTTAACCCTGTAGACCAGGGAAACACGGCACAGAAGAGAGTAGATCTGTAATAGGTGGAACAAGGAAATAATACCTATGAATATAAATATGAATACTTACCTATGTTGTTTATAGAAAATATAACTGCAATATCCTAGCAATACCTAATCGAAACCTAGCAAAGCTACTTTCGTTCAACTTCATATTAAATTTGTAGAAGTCGAACCGCTGAGGGCGATGCCCGAAGTACCGACATGTGTGATATTAATTTTTCTACTCCGACGGCGGAGCGTGCAATATCCTGCATTCTTGAAGTGCATCCACGCTGATATGTGAAGATATACGGTATGTGTCAGTTACTCTGAGATGGTTCAGAAACGTTAAATGTCAAAGGTGTTATTGAATCTTATAGGAATATGGAGGAAAATTTTTACTTTGCAAGCTTATCCTTTTTCAACTCTCTTTTTGTTGGCATGCTTGATATTATTTATTATTTAAATGATTGTAGTTTCTTTCGGTTATCTTTATCTACCTACTAATAGGTACCCTTCTGTCAGTTTAATTTATTTTTTAAATTAACCTTTCCGAAGGAAGACATTTTAGGTATCTACCTGCCTACTTGACTTAACGGTCTAATCGCTAACACGAGCGTGCTGATCAATGGCGTAACCAATTTTTATAAAAAGAGGCCCTTTTTCCAACGGCAACGGTGTTATAATAAAACGAGAAAATTACACTTAAGTACAGTTTGATGATTAGGTTTCAAAATGATAAAATTATAAATGACATATTGATATCTGAGAAACTTTAAATTATCTACATTTTTAGGTAGATAACAATTTTTTTTTAATTTGAGATAGGTTTGCTCTTGACTCTAGTCTAGGGCAGAGCTGACAGAGACAAAGTCGACGATAGAGCGAGCTTACCCAGAATAAGCCTGTTCACTCTCACTTTGAAGAGAGGTTGTATGCGTTCGGAAACATAGACGCAGATAGAGAGTTCCACTCCTTTGCTGTGCGCATCACAAAAGACATTTGGAAACGCTTAGTGCGAATTGGTGGAATAGCAACTAGTTAGGGATGGTAACCTGCAGTGCGTCTAGATGTCCGATGGTAGAAGGCGGCCGGTGGAATGAGGATTTTTTTATTAATGTTTAAGTTAAGTAGGGATTTTTCCCTATTTAATTGAATGGTTTATAATAACAAAGATTAGCTACCTAAAATTATATTATAGTATAGTGTAGCGCTTGTGGCATAATTATGGGACATGCGGTACTAACCTATAAATCCTGCACTACAATACTCGCGAAGTTGCTTCGACGAAGTACTGCACCCTAATTGCGTAACACACTATCAATCACAATCTGAATGATTTTGAAGCATATTGCTAATCCATTGCTTTATAAGTTCGAAAAATTTTGTAAACGTAACGTTAATAACGCAATGAATGTAGTTGAACTGTCAAAATGAAACCGATTCCTACTGTGTGTTACGCAATTACCTATGGTGCTGGTCGAAGTTGAAAGCGGTTAAAAACGGTTGCACGAGGCGAACCGAAGCGCCCTTCTACACTCTCGTATTTGCTTACCTTCGATCAACTTCGCGAGTAGTGTAGTGCAGGATTAAGAAATTGTTATACCTACTAAGATTATTTTTAAATTGTAACGGTGTAAACAATTTTTGGTTGGCCATTAAAGAAAAATAAAATAAAAATAAAATCCCTAACTGAATTATTGTTTAAAACAGAAGAAAAGCTTAGTTGTGCATCAAAGATAAAAATGTTCAGTTATTTTAAAACATTGCCTAATTTATAAATGTTTGTGCCTCTGCGGTCGTTGTAGCGGAGATCCCTATTGATTCCCTTTGTGAGAGATTATTTTACCTTTGATCGGAGTAAAAACAAGTCAACAATTTTCGTGATATTGCTTTGTCGATTAATATGGTTCAACTTTGAATGTATTAATTGGCTTTCTAGTTCGAAGCTGGTAGTATGCTTCATGCAATTAGTCTAATTAGTTTAGGTAACCAAACTAATAGACAGAGAAAAGGAGATGTAAAATTTTTTACGAAAGAAATTCTGCCTCAGTACTTATTTATAATTCCTAATCGTTGCGTGCTTCGTACATTTAAATAATTAGTTGTCTTTGTCATGTATTAATTGCTTGTCTTGTAAGCATTTTTTTTTCAAATTAATCCTACCATACAAACAATGTCAGTGTCGTTAACATTCCGCGCAGTTCCTACTTCCCACCAAGAGGGCGGGTCGGTAATTAAAAATGTTCAATTTCTATTATGAAAACACGTGAACTTACTAAACAACATAACATCATGCCTTGTTTCCCTTAAGGGTTTGGCAGAGGTGTAGGTACCTATAGTACACCCACATTTCGCCAATTATGTTTTTAAGTCCCATGTAACACGGGGCGAGCCTATTGCCATCAATCGGACACAGTTCCGGACTCCGGGCTGCTACTGAGAAATTCCAGATAGAAAAAACCAAATAACACTGCCCGACTTGGGAATTGTACCCAGGACCTCATGCTCAGCAGTAGCGCTTGCGGCCACTAGACCAACGAGGCAGTCTGTCTACTTTCTAAATTATCTTTGGGATAATATTAAACGAGTCACGTGTATGTACACACGGCTACATATCAAGCTATAATTTCCAGTATAAGCTGATCTCGCATTGTACAGAACGTCCGTACAATGAGAGGTCAGCTTATACTAGAAATGTATAGCTTGATATGCAGCCGTGTACGTACAATCACGCGCTTTAAAATATTGATAGTTATTTATTTACTACTATTGCGTCGAGCTCCGCTATCGCAAAATTGTAGTCTCTGGAGAGTTCGACCGCCATTTTTACTTGAGCTGTATCTGTTCGGAACTTCTGTTAAATTAATTAAATATTATAAAATGATTTAAGGAGTATTATAATGACTACTAGCTTCTCCCCGTGATTTTTTTTTTCTTTTTGCTGGGCTCTTAAGGGTCGTAGCATTATGTTAAACTTATATAGCCTATAAACCTTCCTCAAGAACTGGGCTTTTAAATGCGAAAAGAATTTTACAAATCCGACTGGGAGTTCCAGAGATTAGCGCGTTCAAACAAACAAACTCTTCAACTATATTAAATTAAGTGTAGACTGTTGAATAATCTTTATACAGGGTGGCAGCCCAGGGTCATTGACACGCAACCTGTACATGATTCTGAACCTTTCTGCGTTTAAATTGTTTGTCCATTATGAACATTTCAAAAATAGAACCACGTTTTGACAGTTTTGAAAAATGAAAAATAAACAAGCCTATTCTTTTCACTGAAATTGTATTTTTATTGTCTAGAAACACTTGTCTTTTTCTTTTGGCCGCGACCCCCCAAGTAAGGTTTCGCGACCCACGGTTTGAAAAACACTGTTCTTTCTAAATAACTGAAAGATCTAGGCTAGAACTTGTGGTTACGGCCTAAGTTCTGTTAGGATAAAGTAATTTATGTTACTGTTTATCGATTACATTTACATAATCTGTTCTTAATAATAAAAACTTATTAATTACAATGACAGAATGACACAAAGTTGTAATCTCAGCGAAGCCAAAGGCAAAGCGTTAAAGAGTTGTTTCAATTCTAACCAATTGAACATTGATAAAAAATATATAAATTGCCCCTAATGTAAAATGTAGTGAACAAATATGTTCACAAAGACCATAGACAAATGAAAACCCAATCATCAGAAAATAAAAAGACATAACTACAGTTTGACAACGTTCAAAGGTTCCATCGTTTATCTTCGGAAAAACCGAAATAGCGAATAAAATGTGACTATTGACCAATAGAAATTGATTTATATTCCCACATATAGATTGACGCACTAATTCCGTCACTCTCTTATTGGACCACTCACATTTAATTCGGCAAAGTTCGGTTTTTCCGAAAATGAACGATGAAACCTTTGAACGTTGTCAAACTGTAAAGAGGCGCAAAGTTTTTTTTTATCAGTGCTCGAAATACGAAAGTTCTGATTTTTAACGGAAAAACATCATTGCCTGTATCCACAGACTTAAAAAAATACATTAAGATAAACACCAAAAACACTAATTAACTTAAAAATAATTAGTAAAAAGCAAATGATAATAACTACGTACTGTTTCATAAGGTTGGTCCTGGGGCAGGTGTTGCTAATTTTGTTGTTGTGGAATATCTCCCGAATAGCCTCTTTCCATGCCTTTGACAAAGAAAGCGAATGAACGATTGAGCATGCATAACCTCGTGCAGAACAGCTTGGGGACTTTCCAGGGGCGTTTTAAAAGTTCAGTTTAAAAACACTCTTACGAGTCACGATAGCTTTTTAGTTTTTAACGGCGCGTCTGAACTTCTAACTGATCGTCTGGGAAGAAACTCGTAAAGGCTCAAGGTTGGCAAATAAGTCGTTGTTTGACTTTATGTGGGGAAAATTGTAAAATGGTCCTTTGAAGAAAAGCTTTATGAGGTTTTGTCCAGTCCAGTGACTGAATTACTAATTCATGGACAAGAAAATTTCCACATTGTATTATTGTAGTGTACACTTGGATTTGTCTCGAAAACAATCAGTACTGTAGCTTAGCTTTTAAAAGCATTTAAAGTAGATTTATTTATGGATATTTTTTTGTGTGAATCTTTTGTAGGTTGCAATATAGCTGATGAATCATTTATCTAAAAGAAATGAACAAAAATACGAATTAGATCCGACAATTAATATGGACAAAGGTCTATCAAAACTTTTGTTAAGACGTAGACCTATCCATCACTTTACCGTGACGTTTCTTTGAAAGCACTCTTCTAAATTTCTCTTAATTGAAAGATAATTCACTAACTTAAGAATTTATTAGTCTAATCCACATCATAAATACCAAACTTTGGCAATCCAGTAATGAAGAGTGAAAACAATTAGTTTTAACTTCGTTCGAAAATAAAATAAACTCGAAAGACAGTAAAATATAACAAAGTTCGATACCTAAATTATGAACTCAGTCAGCTCAGTCAAAATGTTATTGTTCAGTGATGTATTGAATTGTTTTTACGTTTTAGAAGTACCATGGAAAGTTCCCAAGTCATTCACATCGACACGAAAATAATAATCACAACATAATAATATGAAGCCTCAAAGCAAGTCAACTATTTAAAAATCCGTGCATTCTACTGGATTCTTTGCCCTGTCCATAAAGAGGCCATACAATTCAGCTTAAAGCGCTTTAACTGTCTGGGATGTAAGCTTTATGACAGCGCTTTGTGACTTTCTGTAACTGCATTGCAACATACTAGTTAATATTGCAACTAGCGTCCAACTTGCTTCAAAGCCTCTGTCACTGCCTCATTTCCGCTGCCTCGAGAATAGCAATTATTACTTCTAACATTTTAAGACCTACTGACATGACTCGTCATTTATTTTAGCGGGAGAGTGCATCTCTCTCAAGTTTTACTCCATCTGGCTGAATCCGAGGCATTGAAAATAAAGTGGTATTTCTAAAATATTCACCAA
The DNA here is from genome assembly GCA_947568875.1 of Fissipunctia ypsillon. NCBI lineage: Eukaryota > Metazoa > Arthropoda > Insecta > Lepidoptera > Noctuidae > Fissipunctia > Fissipunctia ypsillon. Next base: position 22,363,861 of record OX387653.1, read on the forward strand.
CACTGATATCACAACATTAATAATTATAATTAAATCGCCGTGAATCCAAGTCTATTGAAGCCATGCCTCGTAAGCTTTGCTATGAACTTACTGCTTCTTTAGACATGTCATCGGACAGACGTTGTTTGCTTTGACATTGTGGGTGATCCTCCTGAGTCCTTGCAACCATACCTTTTTGGAAATACATCGATTAATTTTTAAATTATCAAAAATTCTGTGACGTCATTTGATGTCTACCTCGTGAAAAGCAACGCTGAAGCCTCGGAGTGAGTGACGTGCACTTTCAGTGAGGCCAGAGTGCAATTGCGAGCAAATGTAGGCCAGTGTTGATGATTTTTTGAATAGGCCTCATTTTGCGTTGCTTGATTTAAATCCTTGATGTGGTAATGACAAAAAATTAAAACTGCAAATGTGTGTATAGCTTGAATAGTAAATCTGATAAGGACCCTAAAGAGTCAACAAATATCCAGTTCAATCTAGATAAAACTGGTATGATCCGGTTCAAACTGACCTTGGCAGTAGCAGCATCAGGACACACCACATGTTGATAGTTGATATTGATGTAATCTGTGCCGCTGCAGATCGTCAAAGACTTATCTTCTAAATTCTCGCCATGTTTGTTCACCAGGTTCATACTAAGTTTGGAATCCTGTGAGAAAATAACAAACCATTAAGTTAAAAAAACAAAAGGCACATGTGATGCTGCAGAATATCAAGAAATCATTAAAGTTTGGTTATTGAAAGGCGATTAAATCAGTCAATAAAGCCTGCCAATCGCAGTCCCCTGCTGGACACAGGTCCCTTCCAAGTACACCAGAAAAGCCTCAACCTTCTGCATCCAGTCTACCCAGACATCTTATCACGGTTGTTGGTTCACCTTCTTCTTCGTATCGCTGGCACAACAGTTTTCAAATTTTGTGGGTCCAAAACTTCGCCACTTCCAAGGCGTTACCGGTGGCAGCGCAGAGGTCACTCTGGCTGCATTTTTTGGGCACAGAGGGCAGGATAGGAGGTGGAGCACAGTTTGCGACACAGCTCTACATCCACACCCTGCTGCCGTTCCGTCGAGGTAGCCCCATTTTACGAGGTTCGACTTACACCTTCCCATATGGGTTCGGAGACGGTTCAAGGACTTCCAAGTGGACCACGGAAAGTTACACCCAGCAGGAAGATGCTCGTTTGGTGGTAGTTAGTGGGTGGGTGGGGGAAAGTTATCCTGCCACAGTTTGCAACGGGCGTCGACCGGGTTACCTGGTAGAGACGCTGTCAATTTTAAGGAACTGTGCTTGCTTTTAAGTCGTAGCGTCGGTGGTTGAGCGCCAAATAGAGTGTGTCTAGTGTCAGACTCCTGTTTGTGTTTCTTGCAACTTCTCTTCGGACTTGTGGAGGTGCTATGCCAGCTGTGGGATATAGTGCTCTAGTCTATCTAGTCCACCTAAAGAAGATTGAATAAATCGTATGAATTATTGTCCAAAATAGCACCTAGGTACTACTTTTTTCTTATTGGTGCCTTGCCCCTTTTACATGGGACTTAAATATAACTAGCGAAATGTGGGTGTACTATAGGTACACCTCTGCCCAACCCTTCGGGAAAACAAGGCGTGAGATTATGTTATGTTACTTTTTTCCAGTAGTCCAATGTCCATTCCAGTGTTCACCAAAAGCCTTCATTTTCCTCCCTCTCTTTCTGGGCCAAAGTTAAACCATTTCTTAAGTACTCCCTATATAGTTCCAAATGAATCGCTTCCCCAAAACCCTCTCCCCGGGGATCGTTCTATTATTTTGGTTCCATTTCCGCCTCATTACGTTTGCTAAAACGCCCTCGATCAACTTAAACATAGTCTTTTGCCTCGCAATGACGTCAGATGTTAAGGCTCCTACAGACACGAGCAACGCGACGACGTGATGTGAGTCTGGTGGAACAATTTCTATGAAAACTTCATGGAAATTGTTCTACTGGAGTCGCGTCGCGCCTGTTTGCGGGGGAGCCTTTCTGCGGTCGTTCCACAAATATTTACCTACAATGTTTATAAACATGAAACTACAGTGTTTTCAAGCGTGTTAGGCTCGGGTAACATATTGTTTTTGGCGAATTAAATGTACCAGGATGTATTGTTTTTCCTCTATGTCTCGTGGAAAAATGTTTTTAACGTTTTTGCCCATTTATCCATTAGCTCAATATCCGGGGACATGCATAGGTATGCGGGCTCATCTAAACTCAATATTTAAGTATCCCGTCTCCTACACGGATGACCTAAAATTGCGTCCCGCACCATTTATATCAGTAACTGATTTATTAGATTGTCCCCATATTGAGCTAGATTAGTTCTGATACTAATGGCCTGTCTCACAACCTCTGTGTAAATTCCGGTTAACTTTTATTTGACATTTTTACTTTTTACGCCATTATCTATGGCAAAACATGTAGGCCATTATTTAAAACCTAAAAAAAGACATTTCGTAACAAACTCTGTACTTTATTCTCCAGGTTTTACACATAAAAAATAAATAAATAAATTATTTAATCTAGAAATTCACTGAGTTACTATACCAATTCTGGTAGTAAACTTATCTGGTAGAAAGTGCCTAGAAATAGGCCTCAAACCTGATCTAAATTCGGCTCGTCTCCATACAAACAGTCTTCAACATAATCTTCCACTTAAAGTAATTATAACATTAATAACGTTACCTTAGGCACTCCGCCAGATCTGACGTCACTGACTTGACACAGTTCGACGACGTCACCGTCCTGTAACAACGAACACAGATTATGTTAATGAAATACGGTCGGTATCAAAAAGGTAGGCACTTTTAAGATTCAGGGTCTGATTCAGTGTCAAGTCTAAAATATAGACGTAAAAAAGAAATAAAGAAAAAAAAAAGAAAAAAATGCTTGCTGTATAATAATCTTATCGAGTCATGGCTGAAAAATATCACAGGAAAACCTGCTTTGACAAGACAGTAATAGAATAGATTTTCTTCTACAACCATATGAAGGATTCAAATAAACAATCCTTTTTTGTTCAATATGTAAATAATATGACCTTTATTTTAGATTAGGAGGTCGATAAAGTTTCTCTGTTGTATCAAATAAAACGTATATGCTAAGCTATCTTCAAATTATTCTAAAATACAGAAACTCTATAAGCTCCGTTCACAAAATCGCTTCTTACATTCATGAGCCGAATTTGTACGAGCGTGAGCCCCACTATTATTTAAATCGTGCATAATTCAAATTGAATTCCTTCGTTAAATAAGGATCTTATAGGATCGTTGAGAAGATGAAGAGGTTCTGGCAACTCCAATTTGTTCGGTAAGCTTATTATTACGGCAATTTGCCTTCAGCCACCAGAATCGTTGCCTGTGGAACTAATTGCCTCATAATTAGAGGTCTACGTTATATATTAGATGGTTTAGTTACACCTGAGTTATTATGAAAATACGGAGCTTCGTTTACATGATTTTAGTCTTGGAATTTAGTAATGGGGAAAATACGAGCTACTCTTTTTAACTCAATTTAAGGCACTGTAGAGTGTACACACGTGAGACTTGCAGACGCAGATATATGCTAAGAGCCTTGAGTGTAGTATAGCATAGCTTGCGTGTTCAGTGCTGAGCTCACGCAACGCGTCGTAAGTCTACCCAGTAATATGACTCGCCCATCAAGGAGCGCTGTCACAAATTAGACGCATTATTAATTTATTATACATAAAACAAAAGGGATTATATCAAAACACGTATACTAAACTAGATTAACAATCTTGGTATGTAACTAAATATTGAGGTATAATAAAAACAAAATAACCCATAATAATCCAAAAAAAAAAACAATTAAAAACCAAACGTGCTCTTAACAATAAATTAAAAATAGTACAATTATAGATGATAAACAATTAAACTATCTTTAAAATGGTGAAGGTTTCACAAAAATACGCTTGATAGTTTTTGCGTAATTCTCAGTTTTTATCCGCGTTACAAATTACAAATTAATTTCACTATGTAACATAAACATAATCTAAAATATTCACATATTAAGTTAGTAAGAAAATGGCAACTGATGAAATTAAATTTAACATATTATATAATTAGTTTAGTACTAAAATCGGACAAACAAATAAAATTGAAGTGTCTGTTCGTAATGTCAAAATAATAGCTTTTTACTAAATGCATATGACAGTACTTATATACGATAGCTACTTATAACGAAAAAGCAATTAATTTTTTTTTATTGTCTATCTGTCTGTCTGTTTGGTCCAGCTAATCTCAAAAACGGCTGGACCGATTTTGACGGGACTTTCACTGGCAGATAGCAGATGTTATAAGGAGTAACGTAGGGTACTTTTACTTTAGAAAAATAATTAAAGTTCCGCGCAAAACAATTAAAACCCATGAAATTGTGAACAAAATCCGATTCAAATAGGGAAGCATTGACATCCACGTGGGCGAAGCCGCGGGCAACAGTTAGTTAGAAATAAAAATCTGTTTTTTTTTTCTTAATTTTCTGCCAACAAGAAAATGGGTATCATAAATTTTCCTATGTCACAAACTACAGAAACAATGATGTCAGTGGTTCCCACATAAAGTAGGACAATGCTAATTCTTCATCCTTTCTAGAAACTTAACATCACAGACCCACGCTCCTAAAACAACGCAACTCGTTCAATCGAATGGAAATAATAGAGATGTCGACAGCGTGATTTATAATTGTAGGTAATATCCTTGTTTTAATTACAGTATTTATAACAATGCAGCAGTTAGTACTGCAATTTGTAAAACAGAATTATTATTATTGGTATCGCTACAAAATTATAACAAAAGAAAGTTGTAATGGAAATGTTTGAGCAGAAAAATGATCTGCATTTCGTGGTGAAAAATATGATCGAAAAGAATCTACAATTGGCTTTTGGCTACTTTTGTGTGTGTATTTTATGTATTTTTTTATTTTTTTTATATGAATGGACTATGCATGATCTGAAATGAAAATATCAAAATGAAGAGAGTATTAACACTAAACCATCAGTTTTTAAATGTCTTCTCGGTGTAAAGACTATCTTATCTGTGGGTTTATACAGAGACGGAAAAAGAACTGAAGAGGAGTCTTAAAAAAACCCGGACAAGTACGTGTCGAACCACGCACAATGAAGGGTACTGTAGTCAGGATGAATTTATCCCAAACACAAACTTAACATTGTAGTTGAAAACATGTTTTCCCATACATCAATTTACTTCATGGTCAATTCTCCAACTGCAAATGCAAGTTAGTAATCGGAAAAATATTTTTTGTTTCGTGATAATACTACAAATGAACGATTTTCGGATTTTTTCCTTTACTTATGCTGTGAGAGCCTGCTTCTTGCCAAATTTCATGATTCTAGGTCAACAGGAAGTACCCTATAGGTTTTGATTTATTTGCGAGCATCAAAATATGTCACATAAATGGCCGTATTTTTTTTGCGTTGACTTAGAATCTTGATTTTTTTTAGAGCTCCAAGAGACCGTAGATACTACCGTACCGACCGTACTTGAAATTAATTTCAACTTCATACCTTCACGCGTTCCTGAGAAAAAGGGTCTTGACAGACTGACAGACCGACAGACGGACAACGAAGTGATCCTATAAGGGTTCCGTTTTTTCCTTTTGAGATACGGAACCCTAAAAAATTATTCTCATTTAAATATCACGTCTTTAAAGTCGCCAATATAATCAATCAACAAAAATTCCCGCAACAATATCCCACCACAAATTCCACTACCCTTTCACCTCCATAAATCCCCCTTTTCCTGCACACGACACAGAAACTCCCTTCCGCATTTAAATCATAATAACTACTCCTCAGTGCCTCGGTGCTGACCTTTTCACGAGCAAGTCTTGAGCACTCGTGCGACAAAGGAAGCGTTTCTCAATGGGAAATGAAGTTCCTAACTACGTCCTATTGGATGCACAAAGTAACTGAGTCAGAGACTGTACAAATTGTATGCAATACAGGTAGTAAAAGGGGATAGATATTGGGTGGGCAAGTATGCAATTGCAGATTTCTTTCGCAGTCTTAGTCATTTCATCGAAAAATACCTTGACTTATTTCGAACTACCCCGCCTGATACTCTTCGACCCCATAATCGGCCTATAATGTTCCCACTGCTGGGACAGGCTTCCTCTCTTCGAGAAGGAATGGGCTGTAATCCACCACGCAGGCCTAGTGCAGGTGGGTAGATGTCACGTCTTCGAATTTTTGGTTCTAGGACATGCCGGTTTCCTCACGATGTTTTCCTTCACCGTTTTGACAGCAGTGGTGATGAAATTATTTACACAAAGTAAACGCGCCTGCCTGGGTTGGGCTCTTCGACCCGGCCTGACGATATTGGAAATGTTTAAAAATGTCTCCGTATTGTTAAAATTTTCATTGAGTGAGTGGATTCCATTTAGCTTCCGTATGCGAGAAGCACAGAACCGGTCGAAGTGGCGGTGCTTGAGGGAAGCCTATGTTTAGCAGAGGACGTCTTTCGGCTGAAATGATGACGATGATGATGAGAGGACTCCAACATTCTTTTTTAAAGAAACCACAGAATTCCAGGTTAACTGTCTTATTTTGTTCGAAATGACTGAACACGAACTGCTTTGGTTTTCAACTAAGCAGATTCTTTGCCTGTACAAAATTGATACACTTGTTTTCAACTCATCTACATAAACTTAAGCTGTGTTACAATATGACTAATGCCATTGCGCACTAACGCCGAAGGCAACTTTAAATTAAGAAATGCTTAAATGGAAGCATAGTAACAATTAAAGTAAGGCAGGAGGTAGACCGAGACGGTTCCTAAAGTTGGAGCGACACACGCCTAACTTTCTAATTGTCAATTTAGGCTACCGATGTCTGAAATCGGGTTTAAGAATTAAACCAAAACAGTAAAGTTCAGGCTTCGTACGTTGAAGATATAGCTGGTAGGCAGATAAGTACAGAACGGACTAGACAATAGTTGTAAACAATGTCCTGAAGGTCTAGGGAAAGTGACATTCTATCATCGATAACGATGCTGGAGAACTGAAAAATGTATGGGAGTGACATAAGCTACCGAAACGTTTCGGTAGCTTATGTGTCACTCCCATACATTTTTTTTAGTTTGACACTTTTGACATTTTTGATTTTCGGCGAAAAGCTTATGTCAATCCTGTTGAAAGACGTTGTAGATATTCGAAACGATTTGAAAACGATTGCCACTCGTCTAGGCCCTCCAGTACATTTTCTGTCATTATTTTCCGAGCTTAAGACCCGGTATCGTTGTTTGAAAGGAAACAGCTGAATAGGAAATGGACTTCCTAACTAGATCTCGCGTAGGACGAAACCGACTCCCGCCAGATATGGCACGCGACACCATTAGCCACTTAGCTCCTAGCTTGATAGATGCAGCTCTTTCAAGAGCGTTCATCGCGCGCGGGCTGGCAACGTCGCATTTCTAGAGGTTTTTCGTGATTATTTTATTAAATTTAAATCAAAGGACAATTTCTTGTGACAAATACTTAGATCGTTGGTATTTATAAGTATGTATGTTTTTTTTGACAATTATTTTAGTATTTACTCTTAGAAAATGACATATTGTCAATTATTTTCTAAGAGTAAAAACTAAAATACCTAACTGTAAAAAAAAGCATCAAAGCATCTGTTTTTGTTTTTCACAAAAGAAGGTTTTTTGAAAAATGTAATTAATTGGCGAACTGATAAATAATATTAATTTTATAGATAATTATTAAAAACACATTTCTATTCTGTTATCTAATAAACTCAGCTCTATAGTATTATAACCTGTTTTTGGGATGAGTTAAATAAATGCCACAATAAAAATGTGTTTAAAATTAATATTATTTATTAGTTCGCCAATTAATATTTTTCAAAAAAAGGATCTTTTTATTTAACATTCTTAAAAACTTGATCCCGTGTGAGCGAGAGGTGACAAAATACGACGGCACTCTTAGCAAAAATCGATGAATTTTCTTAATTTTTTTCCGTAAACTTTATCGTCAAGGTGTTTCAAAAACCTATGAGGCGTGCACTTTTGGACTTTTCTATTTCCTGCAATAGTGATTCTTCTAAAAAGTTTAACCTGTATAGCAGGATGGTCCCAGATGATATTGATATTAAAACTAGTCGTAACCGTGGTTACGCCCACATGAGAAGTATATTTTATAATTTTCATCACTTTTCCAACAAACCTATGAAATTATTGCTTATGTTTTTAACGAAATAGGTTCTTTAAAAGTCACCCGTGGGTGATGTAATACGTGAATAATGGGTGAACAACTTTAAAAACATAACACAAAGGTTGCAAAGGGTGGCTCGTAGCTAGCCATTACCTACCAGAGGGTTTCCATCGGATAATTATCAAGGATGCGGTGGATATCCTCCGCACTAAGATAAAAACTACACGGTCTTTCTTTAGTCGAGGAAACGGGAGTCGGTAGTGCATTATTCCACACCACAAGTAGGTAATGGGTAGCCACGAGCCACCCTCTGCAGCCTACCAACCCTACTGTCGCAAGAATGGGTCATTCACCTAGTCGCAAGTCCGTTAATACTCCCCGCCCGTAAACAAAAGGGGTGCAACTGATAAATAGAAATAAAGAAAATGTAAATTTAAAAAATCAAAAACCCGACTGCGAAAGCAATATGTCTTTAAGAAGTTGCCTCCGACTGCATGAGATTGTTTGGAGATGAAATAGGTCATGTCATCTGGTTTCCATCTTTTTTACAGTTCGTAAATATGAATAAATAAATTATGATTTTGAAGTAAATTATGATAAGATTGAACCCAACTACTTTATTTCAACCCATTAACCTGTAAAAGAAAACCCCAGTTCATTCCTTTCCTACTAAATCATACGAGACACAACCTTCCTCACGGTTTAGTCCAACTAGGGTTGAAATGGAAATATGATTTACTAGCAGCGCCCCGCGGTTTACCCCCATAAGTCTTGATCCCGTACGCACATCAGGATAAAAAGTATCCTATATGTTAATTCAGGTTATAAACTATCTGTGTGCCAAAGGAGATTGAGCAAAAGTAGTCTAGCAAAGTTTCATGTTACAAAATCAAAATGATATAGAAATTATTTTCTTATTTTTTTACAACCTTTTCACTTTAGAAATTTTATTTTCGTATCCGGAATTATGATTTTAAGAAAAATAGTAAATTAACAATTGCTACGTATTATTTTCATTTAAAGTCATGATATTGACGTTTCGTTTTCTTCATTTGTACGAGTTAGGTAAGTACGAGCCTTTAGAGTTAGACACACGGTTTGTGTATTTAGCCAATGTCACGTTTAGTTAATATATTGAAGTTGTTTCATTTCGATGTCGTCACACCAAAACGTCATGAAAAGGTAGGTAATAGGTATGAATATTATTATGTTTTGTTTTTCAAATAGAAGCTAGTGACTGGTTTTTAACCAACATTGTTTTTAATTTTTGTTCATGAGACTTGTGGCTAAGAAATAACAGCCGCACGGGTCAATCGATCAGGTTAAGCTACGCTTGCTGCGGTTGGCCCGTGGATGGGTGACCATCTTTACATATCAAGACCCCTCCGTGCCTCGGAAAGCACGTTAAGCCGTTGGTCCCGGCTGTCATTCGTGTATCTTTGACAGTCGTTACGGGTCGTCAGAAGCCCGAGTCTGACAACCAGTCTTACCAAGGGGTCTTATTCAGCTGCATCCGGTTTGACTGGAAGCCGACCCCAATATAGTTGGGAAAAGGCTAGGCAGATGATGAGTGATCTGTGGTTATTTTATAAGTTGCGAGTAGGTTAAACATAATTTGTAGGTTATCTCCGTTTTGGTCTAATTACATAAAAATCCGGATATTTGTGGGAAAATGAACACTTTTATTTAATCATATATAAAACGTGGTTTATAATAAATAAAGATTTATTGTGCAACAACTTAACTCTTTCAGGGGCACTTATGCATTTTCTTGCTATATTTAGGGTTGAAGGATTAAAAAAAAAAACTATTTAAGGCAATTCAAAACAATTGACAGTTCATCGATAACCGACGCCACTTGTATCATAATATTTACAAGATGTTCTTCCACAATTGTAACAACAATAAATAAATAAAAATTTATTCAAGTATAAAGTAAGATAATGATTTAGATTAATTACAATCGAGGAAAATTTAATTCTAGCTGTAATGTAGACTAGCCTGATCTATGTTTATGAAAACTTGTGTTTCAGGCCAGCAATTTACAACAATTATTTAACCTTTTAACCGCCCGACTTCATATCAGTTGTCGTGCCCCCAGCGCCGGGCACAGTGAATTATTACGGTATTTGGTCGTAAATATACGACCCTGGCGAAATGGACACGAAAATACTTGTCGGATCAATCCGACGTTGGCGGTTAAAGGGTTAAAAATAAGATAATATTTTAATGACTAAAAGAGTAGGTAATTATTTGGGTGATGATCACTATATGGCGCAAATTTATAGAATACACGGTTAGCGTACCTAACCGCTGACCCCGTAAGAATTAAGACGGAATTCCATACATACGTGAACATTGTCCTTACATCCAAATCGGTTCAGTAGTTTTTGCGTGAAAGAGTAGCAAACATCCATCCATCCATCAATCCTCACAAACTTTCGCATTTATAATGTATTATTAGTAGGATTAGTAGTATAATTTTAGTAGGAAGTAGGATATGATGCATCCGTGCGACATATTTAATTCTACTCCGGTCGGTGGGAATAGGGTTGTCTCTGTCCCTTAGAAACATATGAACATAGAGTCATAAAAAAGAGAGAAATTGCAAAATATACGTCTTTTTCTTCCACAAGGTGCTGCCACACTGCTGTTTAAAAACGTTAGTAAACATTTGTTAAGAAACATACGATCATAGTGTTAGAAAATGTTTTCATGTTAGGTAATGTTAGTAAACATTTCTGAATAAAATTAGAACAAAAGTAGGAGCACTTAAAACAATTCCTAACATTTGTTAGTAAATGTATTAGTGTTAGAAAATGTTTGTAAGCATTTTTAAACAGCAGTGTGGCAGCACCTTTATGAAACATCCTGTGGGTTAGAAAGATTACCCAATAGTTTTTTCTCCTCTTGCTTAATTTTGACCGAAGACACTTTGGTTACCGGGAGGAATAAGAAGAAAACTGACTTTTAGACGGTGTTAAATACTGTGAGCTGTTAATCACCATGTCTACGGTTGATATAAGCATACACGATCTTTATCTGTATCTTTTTAGAGGAAATTAACTCTGTTTGTCTGTTAGTCTGTCTGTTACCTTTTCTCGCCTTTACGGGACGCGTTGAACGGATTCGGATAGGCACACGGATAGACCATGACCTAATACGTTCCCGTGAGATAATTTCCGATCTGCACACGGGTGAAGCCGGTTTCATGGGTTTTAATTTTGCTGCGCGGAACCCTAATTATTTTTCTAAAATATAAGTAGTCTAAGTTACTCCCCGTAATATCAGCTATCTGGCAGTGAAAGTCCCATCAAAAGTAGTCCAGCCGTTTCGAAGATTAGCCGAAACAAACAGACAGACAGACAAAAATTTTAAAAATTGCTTTTTTATTATAAGTACCGTATATACTTTCCTATGCATTTAGTGAAAAGTTGTTATTTGACATTACAAACATACACTTTAATTTTATTTATTTGTATATAAGGTATATCTATTCATACACGAAGTCTCTTAAGGGGTCATTGTACTCATCAATTTGATATGAACAACTTTTACTATGGGACCAAACCTGAAATCACGAAAAAACATCATCTGTTCCGTACATTTATGTTCGCATAACTCGTCAAAATGTCCCATAGTAAAAGTTGTTCATATTGATGAGTACAATGACCCCTTAAGAGATTTCGTGTATGAATAGATACACCTTATATATATAGATTTATAAAAATCAATCCAAGTAGGTAGGACAAGGCTTTTACGCACCCCATCGTATTCATAAGCACTTCTTAGTTACAATGTGGGGTTACGAGAAAAAAAAGTGTTTATTATGTGTTACTTTTTTATTCCGTTTGACCACTGAGAATACGGAATGAATCTAAATGGAGCGACTCTCCCAGCCACAAAATAGTATCGTATCGAGGGGTCGGGAGCATTAGTATGACCAAACGGAGCATATAGAATTAAAAAAATATTTCTTTTTAAAATTCTATATGCTCTAAAATAAACCCATACTCCCCTTATATCTTTAATGGTGAACGTGTAGACGAAATTGTATTGAAGTTGCTTTAATTGCAATCGAATGAAACCGTTTCTCATTAAAATGGAAAAATTTAAGAAACTGCGATTTTTTTGTATCGAGCCAAATTGTGTCAATGGTGTTTTGGCCCCCATAATTTACTAAAGAGAATCTTCAATTTTCATAGGTAATCATGAAAAAAAATAAGGCAAATTTGTAGTTTTTGAGGACAAAAATTGATTTTGCGTGCAGCCGAAAATCGCCAAAATATCTATACAGGGTGTGGCGTAAATAGTGGTCCAACGTTAAGCGGTCGATACAGCGTATATTCAGCTATGACATACCACAATTGGAATTTTTTTTCCATAGATCTCAGAATAAAATTTTTTAATTCTTTTTTTAAAGTTTTACACCTTGCTTTACTAATTGGGCTGTACAGTTCAGCTCTTTTTGAATAGAAATGGCTATAACTTTTGTTTAAATTAAGGAATCAGTTATTATTATTACGATTTTAGAATCTGCATTAATTGAACCAGTTTTTAAGATAATGGGCACCGACAGTGTAGTACATTTTTTTACATCATTCGCACCCCAAGTCACACAATTTTCTAGACATTTGAGTTACATTTTGAAATAAACACATTTTTCTTTATTACCTTTAAAATTACTTTAAAAAAATTACTTGCATGTGATAGCACATGTGTTCCACAGTTATAAACCGAAAAAATAATGAAAAGATAATTTCATTTATAGAAATTACAGCCACATTAGTAAAGCAAGGTGTACATTTTTCAAAAAAGAATAGAAAAATATTTTATTCTGAGATCTATGGGAAAAAAGTTTCAATTTGCGGTATGTGATAGCTGAATATACGATGTATCGACCATTTAACGTTGGACCACTATTTACGCTACACCCTGTATAATCTTCTTTGGGACCCATTTTGCCTTAATAATAATCTTAAATTCATTCATTCACTGACAAACAACGCACGACACGCGCGACGTAAAGGCACCGCTCGTCGCGCAACACGCAACACAAAGGCACCGCTCGTCGCGTTACACGCGGTGTCTTTGCTTCGCGTCGCGTGTCGCGCCTGTTTGCAGGAGCCTTGATGTTTTGTACAAGAGTTCCATAACGAAGGTGAGCAGGAAGGAACGATTTTTGAAAATTCATATCCATAAAGGGGTTAAAGGGGACGAAAGTTAGTCATTTTAGCTGATGGAAAATCCCATCAGGCGCACGGTTTGTTCTGCAATAAATTATAAGTTTTTTTAATCGATTTAGTTGATAAACTATGATGTATTGTAGGTAAGGCAGGGTGTCTGGGGAAATCTAGATACAGTTTTAGCTATTTCCTAGGAACAGTAGCGATGCATCATTGGGACATGAAACTAAATTGAAGTTTCACTGAAACAGGATTAGATAATCAAATCACACATATCGGACTACTACATACTAGGCCAACATATACAAGGTGTAACATAATAACGCACCATCTCTTAAGGGGTCATTGTACTCATCATTATGAACAACTTTTACTATGGGACCAAACCTGAAATCGCGAAAAAAAAATCAGCTGTTCCCTACATTTTGACGAGTTATGCGAACATAAATGTAGGGAGCAGCTGATTTTTTTTCGCGATTTCAGGTTTGGTCCCATAGTAAAAGTTGTTCTTAATGATGAGTACAATGACCCCTTAAGAGGTTGTGCTTTAATTATGTTACACCTTGTATATTTTTTCAAGTTTTTTAGTTTTGTCAATAGCCGTTGTATTAAAATTAAAGGTCCTACTTATCTGAGTTTTTTTTCTCCTTTACGTACTTGTATGGGAGAGTATAAGGCCTTTGCCCAGCAGTGGGATAATTGACATTATTAGTTTGCCAGAAAGCACTAGGTACAACAGTATAGCGCCACGCCCATAGATATAAGCTGTTTTTTTATATTTCTATGGCCAAGCCTCTACAGCAAAAGCCAGTCCAAATTATTTAAGGACTTGAGCAATTTCCAGTTAAAAAAGGAAATCCTACTTTGGTTGGAAAGCTACGATGGTAATGAAAACCTTATCAGTAATCTAACCTAGTGGACAAAGGAAAAAAAATTGATGGATAACTTAATTTCTAATTAACCTGAATGAATATCATTTAATTTCCAGTCCAGTATCTACAGTCATCAAATTACATTTGTAACCAGCTAAGAAATAACAAAAAAGTTAATTAGGTTATTAACTTTATTTAAACAAAAGTCCTCGAATGAACAATGTTAAAAATTCAACTAGGTACTGTCCAACATAATTAAAAGGTTTATTTATACTTTTACGTAATTTAGTTAGTAGCCCAAATCTCTTTTGCCAACTGTACTTTAATCAAAACAAACACTACCATAATTATGTACACAAGTAGATACCAAATAGACAAAACAAAAAGCCTATTCAATTCAATGATAAAGCCCCTCACTCTCTGTCAATTTATTGAATGCCCGAGCGCGCCCCACTTGCATCGCTGCGTGTATCGGGTCCATCAAGATCGGCTGTCAACTGCACTGGCGACAAGCGACTAGCCTGTGGGAGTGGGGGTGGAGTGGTATTGACAGCCTTCAAGTGGACGGTGGAAACGGGCCTTTATGAAGGGGAAAAGGGGAGTAACGATGGGGTTCCATTGTCTGGGTTTTATGTTTGTGTCTTGCAACTGGGGCGTTTAATAATGAGTTTGATTAGAAGAGAAACAGTAACTTTGTGACGCTGATACTAATGAAAATGTGGAAGTTTGTAATTAGCATATAATTTATACCTAAATCAAATGTCTAGATATATCTACCTAAGCGCGACACAAGGTACCGCTCGTCGCGTGACATGAGGTGCGTTTGTGTCGTGTCGTATGTCGCGCCTGTTTGCAGGAGCTTTTAAAAGCTTGTTTTTAGATAAATAAATTGCTTTATACGGAGAAAAGCTGTAGTGTTTGCACCAGTGCATCTACGACACAAAAAATATGTGGGAAAATAATACATACAGGTTGTATCAAAAAGGTGTGGTCAAAATTAATGGTGTGGTAAAGACCATCAAACTGAACAACTTTCTCTATGGGACCAACATCGTAATCGCGAAAAAATAATCAATCATCCCATAAAAACATCCTTGTCCATTCATCATAAAACTTCAATACCTACTCCGGCCAAATGCATGGGACAGCTGATTATTTTTTTCGCGATTACGATGTTGGTCCCATAGAGAAAGTTGTTCAGTTTGATGGTCTGTACCACACCATTAATTTTGCTACACCTTTTTGATACACCCTGTATATGGGACCATACGACTACAGTTTCCGTTTTTCGATCACCCATCTATCTATTAGCGGCTATTCCATAATGGCAAACTCTAAATTCATCATCATCTGCCTAGCCTTTTCCCAACTATGTTAGGGTCGGCTTCCAGTCTAACCGGATGCAGCTGAATACCTGTATTTTACATGGAGCGACTGCCTTCTGACCTCCACAACCCAGTACCTGGGCAATACGATACCCCTTGGTAAGACTGGTTGTCAGACTTTCGGGCTTCTGACGACCTGTAACGACTGTCAAAGATCCACGAATGACAGCCGGGACCAACGGCTTAACGTGCTTTCCGAGGCACGGAGGAGTCTCGGTATGTAAAGATGGTCACCCATCCACGAACCAACCCCGGCAAGCGTAGCTTAACCTGATGGATCGACCCGTGCGGCTGTTATTACTTAGCCACGAGCTCCTACAATGGCAAACTCTAAATTAATAACAATAATTACGTTCTAACTCGAGCCAGATCTATATTGTAAATTAGGGCGTTTTATTACTTGACGATTTCCTTAACGTATTTCTAGAACACGCTTATAATAATTTAATACGCTAGAATTAAATGTTATTCGTAGAATTAGTCTAAATTTAATTTAATAGTTCGTGTCTCTTAGGAATCACAGTTTCTGATCCCACAAGTCAATATTATGAATCTTGTGAACAGCACCCCAACTGCGTAATACAAGTTTCAATCAGAATCCGAAGTATTTTGAAGGAAATTACTAATCAATTGCTTCATATGTTTGAAAAATTCGCCTGCTCAACAATATAAATAACGCAATGAATGTTGTTACACTGTCAAAATGAAAGGCATTGCCACAGTAAGTGTGTTACGCAATTACCTCGCTGTTTCATCACGTTTGTTCCGGTGACTTACATATCTGGCAAATTGTTTTAAAAAACAATCGCGGACACAGTGAACTAAAATCTGTCGGTTGCTTTATAGTCTATCTAATCTATTCATATACGAAATATCTTAAGGGGTCATTGTACTCATCATTATGAACAACTTTTACTATGGAAAATTACCTGAAATCGCGAAAAAAAATCAGCTGATTCCTACGTTTTGACGAGTTATGCGAACATAAATGTAGGAAACAGCTCATTTTTTTTCGCGATTTCAGTTATTTTCCCATAGTAAAAGTTGTTCGTAATTATGAGTACAATGACCCCTTAAGAAATTTCGTGTATGAATAGATATACCTTATACAGGGTGTAAGGGACAGCCCTCCGCAAACTAACAGGATGTATTCAGCTCCTTATTTTGAATCATATTCCACTGAAAATATTCTCAGGAAAATTTTCATTTTTTTCTCGTATTTTCAGTTACTATTCCTTTAAATCAATGTAAAATTACATTCTCTGTACGCAGCACTCCATTTATGTAAATAAAACAGCTAATATAAAAAAAATCAGCAATGGATGTTAAAATACTCGGCGGCCGAAGGCTCGCTGCGCTGCCGTTCACTTCGCGCGTTTTGCCACGGTAACGATACATTGCGTGTGAGGTAATAAAACAAATCAGGATTATTGGACTCCCATAACGTTGCTGAAATAATTTCATGTACCGATCATCTTAGTATGATTTACTGAACTCACCCCATCAGTATGCGAAGGGCTGTCCCTTAGACCATGTATATAACATATCATCACCTACTCAAATAGATGGGAAAGTGACTCGAATGTCTTCTCATCTTACTTTTATGAAGAAAAGCACGTAACACTCATAAGACAAGTGTGGAAAGTATTTTGCACACTTCTGAAACTTTTGAAGTTCTTACTCGAAAACTTACGTAATCCTGACCTTTTATGTTTGACTTGGAGAGAAATTCTTTGTAAGGCTCTCGAAGAGAATAAGGAACGTGAAAATGAGTACGAATATAAAGTTAAGTAGACAATAAGTACCTATGACAATTTCGTTTAAGTTATGGATTTTCTAAAACTTTTTCTTAATAGTTCCGATCATAGGCTCCGATTTTACCCACGCACTCTACGATCAATTTACAACTATAATGCTTACAGTCCGGCCGCCGAGAGAATACGTTTCCGCACCACCTGCCAGTTGTAAAATTTCTAGTAGTAATAAGGATCAAATTCGCAAAACACATATAGTTAGTTTGAACCAGACAGGTGTCAAGGACGCATTCTCTCGACGACTGGACTCTATACGTTCCCAAAACAGATCAATCACACGTTCTAATAAAACAACTGCCTATCGCTACCTATCATGTTCTCAATATAAAGCCCAAAACACATTAACGACACAAAGCGTCCATCACCACTAAACGGCTATCATGTGACCCATTTCGGATCGTTTTACCCATAACAGGCCACAATGGGCCGAAGTCCCGAACAAAGGTACCTGGGACAACAGACTTCCGCAGTGGTACTTCACTGGTACTATGCTAAGTACCTGGTAGTTTCCGTCGAGGGTTTGCGAAGGCATTATCTGCTTCGAGGGTCGGTATTATGTTGTGGGTAGTTTGAGGTAGATATGCTTTGAATGTAGTGTAGGTACACTACACACAGTAGTACAGGTACTTGTGTTCATTTGACTAGAAATGATGAGATATTAGATTTGGCTTTTGGTTATAAATAGGCAGAGTCAATAAATAGATCGAGTAGTACTTCATTGTATTACTAACATTGTCTAAATAAACAAACCACTATGATGTCTATGATAATTTGTAGATAAAAAACTAAAAAAGGTATGTAAAAGCTCATTGTGATTATTAAACTTTTGACGATTATAGGTGTCACCGTTTCGATAGGCCAGTAATAGTTTTAATTAAAACTTAAAACGATAACAGTTTTAATGCCGCTGTAAAAAGCGTGAATTTCTTTTGTTATCTCTAACCGAATCTTTTCCTAAAATGAATTTCTTACTTTAGAGTTTTCACCAAAATTATTTGCACATAGATACCCAACTATTAATTTCTTAATTTTTCCCGGTCTCATCAGAATTTATTAACGACTAGATGTGTCCCGCGACTTTCTTCGCGTGGAAGTCGTAAGATACACAATATAACAGCAAAACAAATTACAGTGAGATAACAGCAAGATGTTAATAAAACTCCCTCGTCCCCCGACCCGTCGCGTTGCATCGCCCGCCCGCGTTATTACATCGTTTTCCCTTAGTGTTCTTACCATTGACATAAATATTATTAAATCAATGGTTCTTACTGACTGTTTTTTTGCTCGGCTCCTAAGGATCGTAGCCTGATGTTAAAAAACCATCCTCGAGAATTGGGCTACCGAATGCAAAAAGAATTTTTCAAATCCGACTTTTTGTTCACAATTTCATGGGTTTTTTTTTGCGCGGAACCCTAATCATTTTTCTAAAATAAAAGTAGCCCAAGCTACTCTCCGTAACATCAGCTAGTGAAAGTCCGGTCAAAATCGGTCCAGCCGTTTCGGAGATTAGCCGGAACAAACGAACAGACAGGCAGACAAAAATTTAAAAAATTGCTTTTTTGTTATAAGTACCGTACATACTTTATTATACATTTAGTAAAATGTTTTTATTTTGACATTACAAACAGACCCATTAATTTTATTTATTTACTATAGAAAAGTTGCCATCATCTGCCACTCATCCCACAACATCAATCTAACCAAAAGTTAACAAAATAATCACGGTGACAGTCACATTACCTCCAGCTGACTAGCCTACCACGTCACCCGCCTTTCATTAGATCCTCGGGGTACATACACAGTTGCACGATTTGACTAATAATTGAGTGAATACAAGACAACGCCCCCGAAGTGTTCCCTTTGAATTTAGTACATTACGTATGTGTGAATATGAGATGGGACCGGGTATCGTGTTTTGGGCATATCTGGGAAGATATGGCTTTATACAAAGCTGTGAATAGGAAGACCACAAGACATTGCGGCTAAAGGGACAAAGCGGATGATACGCAAAGCGCTGATGGATGAATGGTGAGGCCTTTACTACACACACGTTTTTATTGCTGTGAAAAACTGCGGTTGATTCGCCGTGTGTAGGCACGGTCGTCAGTGCTGTATGGATCACTGTGGAAGCTTGTTGACAGACACGTTTTTTTCTACGGCGCGGTTTATAACCCGTACCGTAAAGAAACCGTGTCGTGTACAAAGGGCCTAACTCTTTATCACAAAAATTGCTAAGCAAGCTAAATTATTGTGAAAATCACTTTGGAAAATTGTATCCTTTAGACTGGTTGCAAGACTTGGGTTTGGGTATGCCAATAATGAGTGAAACCCAATAAGTATCAACGATTGCCATTCGTTTGGAAAGTAAAAACTACTACTTCTTACAGAGAAGTACATCGTACTACACTAACATAGTGATATAGGAGTTAGCTCCTTCATAAAACCAAAGAAGCACCCTCCACTTGAACAATATAAATAAAAAAACAATTCCTTCCGGAACTCAAGAGGTTCCATAAAAACCCAGACGGCATTATTCATTACACGACACTACGACAGAGCCAACATAAATAATTATGTTCCTTTGTATCCAAACTTCTCGAAAACATCGTATGAAGCCAAAAGTTTGCCTGAATGATGACAGCTACGCCGGCTGCCGGTGAATTTTATCGTAACCTGGAGATGTCAAGGTCAGGGGCTAATATAAGCTTGTCTACAGGATCTTGTAGTCATATGGAGGCCAACAGGAAATCGTATTTGCAGCTACATCAAATAAATTTTCGTCATGTCTTTTTTATCTTTTTCGCGTTGTATCTCAATCTCAAGGTGGCGAGGTTCAGAAGACATCTTATATAATCGTCAAGTGATAAGACAACGATAAAGCTTCCATACCTAGAAGTCATTAGCCACCTTTTCTTTAACGAGATTAATTTTGTGGAAAGGCTGCGCTTGATTTACTGACAAATTGACAGTAATTGAACAGTCCAAATCTTGATAGTTGCACCACTATGGCAATGTACGGAAGACCACGTACGAGCTTACCATGATGACATTAAACAACAAAACAGCCGACTATCGCAACACAGCTTAATTAATTATATTCACGCACCCTCACTTTCGACTCTTTAAGCCGTAACCAGTGGCAATTAAGGATGACGACAAATTTTTGTTTGTCCGTCAGGTAGATTATTAAAAAATATTGGACACGTATTTTTTTCATTTTTAACGCAATCAAAAGATTACGGCGAAACATTGAGTTAAAATGTGGCATGACGTCACGCCTTGCTAGATTTTATACTGAATTGTGACGTAGCGAGCCGCCACTCCCCAACTTTAATGCGTTTTATCTCTTAAATATTTTTTTATTAATATGAGAAAGCAAAAAATACGTGTCAAATATTTTTTTATTAGCTGACTGACGGACTAAATAGAATTTCTTTTTTTTTACCCAGGCATCATCCCCATTATCAGCAAACGACTCGCAGTTGCTGACACACTTTCGGAAAGACCCATCATCTTAAAGAAGGTCAGTGCTAGTAATGACTGCTGCTACAAACACCAGGTCATTATAAAGTCCACGATTCTCTCTGAAGAGCCCTTTAGACTTAGGCTCATCCCTCACATACTCGACCTTGCACACTTAGCGGTAACGACAACCGAAAGTGAACCCTGTAGCCTTCACCTAAAGTGCTCTTCGGCTTGAGAACTCAACATGTTTACTACCCGACAGGTATTTGAATTTTTGTGAGGTAGCTTTTGCCGTGAAATGTGATATTAATTTTGGACTTTTGGGGAAAGAGTTTCAAAGGCTTCGGGATATACAGATTTAATATCGGGAAGTTTCGTAAGATTAATTTTGTTATGAGATTTTATTTAAGCTGTTTGTAATATTGTACGTTCTTGTTTTGCTTACAGATTCGTGCAGATGGAATAAGTAAGTACTTAACCTGTCTTTTTATAAAGCTTCAACAACAATGAGTAGCTTTAGAATATCTTTGTGGAAAATGCGTATTAGAGGACCAGATTATGATTCACACCTCACAACATAAAGAAAATGAATTCTGGTCTTTTGAGCTGAGCTCCAACAAACTACCTTCAAAGCCACTCCAGATGCTCCACGCGTATTGATACCGCATCAAGAATTTCAATAACGAAAAAAAACAAACTGTATCAAAGTAACATCAAGTCAAATCCATCTTGTCACGTTTTTCCAAGTTTATTGCTAATATTCCGAACTTTACATTCGCCACTAGCTTTTGCCCGTGGCTTCGCCCGGGTGGATGTCGGAAAACATCCCACGGGAACATAATACCGGGATTAAAAGTACCCTATGTGTTAATCCAGGTAATAAACTTTCTGTGTGCCAAATTTCACCCAAATCCGTTCAGCCGTTTTTGCGCCAATCCGGAACATACATACATCCAGACAAACGTACAACAATTCTAAAAACTGTACTTTCGGCATCAAACCGTTCCCACACCTCGAAGTAATTACTTTTTTACGAAAATATTCAATGTACGGGTTTGACTTCGTTACTATTTTATTATATGCTTAGATATTCCGAACGTTACATTCGCTATTTTGTTGGGAGTTGATATATACGCGTCAGCTGTTTATCATGCCACGTTTCGCCGAAATTGCTTTACATACTGTTTGAGGCGAAAAAAGTGGCGTACTATACGTACTTAGGTTTTTTGGTAAATATTTTTTTATCATAAAGACAGAGACACACACATAAAATCTTGCCTGTAATCCATGAAGGGTTCCGGGCACAAATAAAGAAGAAGAAAGAAACAAACAAACAAAACGAAGAAAGATGATTATGGAATTAAATATATACAGGGTGTAAGGGACAGCCCTCCGCAGACTGATGGGGTGAATTTAGTATATCATACCAAGATGATTTGTTTTATTACCTCACACGCAATGTATCCCGAAAAAATATTACCGATAAATATTACCGTGGCAAAACGCGCGTAGCGAACCACGGCAGCGCAGCGAGCCTTCGGCCGCCGAGTATTTCAACATCCATTGCTGATTTTTTTATTTTAGATGTTTTATTTACATAAATGGAGTGCTGCGTATAGAGAATGTAATTTTACATTGAAATAAAGAAATAGTAACTGGAAATACGATAAAACAATTAAAATTTTCCTGAGAATATTTCCGGTGGAATATGATTCAAAATAAGGAGCCGAATGCACCCTGCTAGTTTGCTTCTAAAACTTTTTACCTCAAACTCAAACTCAAAGCACTTGTTTTCAATTAAACCATTTATAGGCACTTATGAATTGTCAAGGAGTCGGTCAGTCAGAAATATGAAGCTAGTTGCCCATTCCAAGGCATAGTAGGAACCTATGGAGGATAACGGGCAAGAAACTCCATGGACACTATTTTAAATTATATTGTTACAAAAATATTAGTTAGTTAATTTATAATTGAATGTGAGAAAGATGTAAAAAAAGCGTTCAGAGTAGCAAACAGACACAAAAAACAGTTCAAAATTAATATGATAAAATACTACCTCAACATGTAAATGATTAATAGCCAGTCCTGTTTTTATATTATCAATAAGAGGTTCTTTTAAGAGCCTATACTACCTCAGCTTAGGTAATTGTTTTTTACGGTGAAAATAAAAGTAATTTAAAAAAAAAAACATATGACCTGCTTTTTAGTTAGTTCAGTTACTATGCAAAGTTTCATGATCTAATTTGCAGTATTTTTTTAATACCAGCGGTTTGGAGCGGTTTGGTTAATTGTTCGGTTTGGAGGTAATTTTGGAATTTTTTTCTATCGAGAAAATTTTATGGAATCGTGTTTTGCCTAAGATAGTACTTAACATTAATCCTCAACTTTACCATATATTTATTTCAAAATTGATGCTGCAGTATTTTCGACATAACGGAGGATCATGGTAAGCCATTTGAGGTACAGTCTAATACTCTAAAACCTCGTTGCAAAAATTATTCCTTCCTTCCGCGTGATTAGCTACGAGTACTAGATCAATGGCATTAATTTACCTCCATAATACGTAATAGGTTTTGTGGGTTTATAGAAATTAAAGTTCAATTCTCCTTGTACCAAAATATTAGTACATTTAATTTCAATCCTAAATATTTTCTTAGAGCAGTCAAAATCTCTCACTCAGTCCTTTATCAAATCATTACACCCTACAAACTACCTTGTCATCCTTATTACCATTTCGGGGCAGATTTGCGTACTACTCTCGAACCCAGAGTGACCCTAATCACCCTCTAATGGGTACCGACAACCCGTGATGCGAGGTCAACGGTACAAACACTCCTTGGCTGAACCTTTAGGGAATGACTGAATTCATTTTAGTAGCCAACTGATTTGATTATTGGCTGTAGGTACTCTTGGTGGATGTGAGAGGTGAATGAAACATTTAGTTAGGAGGACCCTATTCGATATTATGTAATTTAAATTGCCATCGAAACACGAAGAAGTAGAATGGTTCAGTGGTTCAAGCATGACTCTTGATATAAAGTACGCTCTACACATAATTATCTAGTTTTAAATCGAGATGCATGCAGGTACACATGCATGATGCATCGTGAGGGAATGTGGTCCTTACGTAAAGACCTGTAAGGACTATGTTCCGTAACTAAACCTTCATCACTTTCAGTTCGTAACATGCTCAGAGACAATTGCGTTTTGGTTAAAAATGGGCACAAAGCTAATTTAAAAACATATTCGTCAGTAAGGCAGTGAGCAACAAAAAAAAAAACGAATAGGTGTTAAGAGAGAGGTACCTAAAGAAAAAGAACAAATTTATTCTACATCCAATAAGTCCCTAAGAAGTCTCTCCCCATTTTACTCCTTATTTAATTTCCGATGTCAGACGACAGCTAGCACAGAAAATTCTCAAGTGTAATTGGAAATGATTCTGCCTCGCTTATGAATTATTTCACGTCCTATAAATTAACTTTTAAATTTTCCGGCGCGACTCTCGACGACTTTGGAACGGGACTGGACGGGGAACACATTTTGATTTAAAAGAATGTCCGAGGAGTTTCATGCCCGTTCTTCTCCATAGGAACCTACTACGCTTTCGAATGGGCAACTAGCTTCATCTTTCTGACTGACCGACCCCTTGACAATTCAAAAGTGTAGTTGGTTGATTTGAAATAAATTGTTTGAGTTTGACAGAAACCGTGAAACTAGTTTCATTCCAGTATTTATAATACCAACAGAAATTATGCGAAATATCAAAAGCAGTTTTGGTTGCTAAGGAAACTTGTTGAATCCACAATCATCACAATTGTTAGTTTGTTTAAAGTGGATTGTATTAATAGTATTAACTTGTTTTATGGAATATCATCGTTCTCTAGCCTTTAACCAATATATTTGGTGTCGGCGCAACATGTCTTTTCTTCCATACTTTTCTATTAGTCGTCATCTTGGTAGTCACCCCCTTTCTAGCCATATCATCTTCCACACAGTCCCATCCATCGTTTCTTTGGTCTTCCCCTACTTTTATAGCCATCCACATTTATACTCAAAACTTTCGTCACGACATTTTCCTCATTCTTCATTGTATTAATAGTAGCAACTTGTAATAAGGAATAAATCTAGTCATTTCAATTGACCACTTATCGTTTAAAAACGTCACGCAACACAAAAATAAATGCGTCATGACGGAAATTATAGACGCAGAACAATTTTAATGCAAATAGAAAAGTTTCGATTAAATTCTGTTTTTGTCCTGTCATTGACATATTTCACCACGCATCCATGGGTAATAAATACAATGCAAAGGAAAATAATATAAATAGAATATTAATGTACTCGTAAATGTGACTTTTTTAATCCATGTGTAGGTACTTTCTGAGTTAATCTGGGACATTACTGACATCGGTGAAGGGAAACATCGCAAGGAAACCTGGACTTATCTAAACAGAATGTCCGGTAAAGAATGGATAACCTTGAAATAGCATATAATAGACCTTATGGCCGTTCTAAAATAAATACAATAAAATATATATCCCAAGTATTAACTAAGATGTTTTAGAATAAAAATACTAACTTTTATTTTATTTTATTTGAGATAGGTTTGCTCTTGACGTCAGAGATGACAGAGACAAAGTCAACGATAGAGCGAGCTTACCCAGAAGAAGCTTGTTCACTCTCACTTTGAAGAGATCGGGGTTGTATGCGTTCGGAAACACAGACGCTCGCGCCGCGCGACGTCGCGGGATGTTGGAAAGAGTTACCGTGGCCCTGGCACAGGCAACAGAAGGAACACGGGTGGGTTTTAGTCAGTAAAAGTCTGACACGCCCTCCCGCTCCGCCCAGAGCGGGAGAAGTCATTTGATGATTTCCCATCCATAAAAAAAAGGTAGAAAGTTCCACTACTTTGCTGTGAGCATCACAAAAGACATTTGGAAACGCTTAGTGCGAATTGGTGGAAGAGCAACTAGGTAGGGATGGTAACCTGCAGTGCGTATAGACATCCAATGGTAGAAAGGGGCGCGCGGAATGAAGTCGTGGAGTTCTCGAGCACACTCACCGAAGTAATCTGTAGAAGACCGACAAGCAGGCAACCTTGCGGCGATGAACCAAGCTGTGAAGCTTGGAATTTTTTTACATTCTTTATCACCACCACCACAAATAAATGAATTCCATCGGTTATTTGTTGTTATAATGTTGTGTGTTGATTATGCCGATAGAGAGGCAGTAAATAATGTGACTAGAAATCGCACAGATTTTTTTCTAAAAAAAAAACATATCTTCGGTACATGGGATATATACTTTCGTTCTGAATATATATATATATTTAGAACAGCCACAAGGTCTATTATATGCTATTTCAATGTTATCCATTAATTACCGGACACCTTGTGTGATAAAAATTAAATGCTGTTCGTTGGTAGGTAAGCGCATCACTTCGGAACGGCTGGACTGATTTGGCAAATGTTTATTTTAAAATGTTCGTAAAAGTCCGAATTAGGTTCTTACGGAAAGAAAAACTCGAAAAGTTACCGGGAAAATCGGAAAATTCGGGAAAACTGAAAGTATACTCGTATTTTCTATGTGTATTTTGTATGAATTATTGTTTGGACGGGATTACGTCTGTCGGGTCAATTAGTAGTCAATATAAGTCTGAAATCGCCAACCCGTCTTGAGCAAGCGTGGTGATTAGTGCTCGTGCTTTCTCTGTATGAGAAGAGGACTTAGCTTTGCACTGGGACAATAATAGGCTGGTTTATTTTATATTTTGATGTAAAAACGTTACAGTTGATAGACGAACAGCTTCCCTAAAAGATTGAAGTTCGATGAAACAGCACAGTCGGTACTGGCAACTCTGACAAGCCATTATTCTTACTAATGTTGCTATCGAGATGAATCCTAAAAACACAGATTGATAGAGATATTAACGTATTTTTATCCGTCCAGGAGTGAAATGATATACAATAATGGGTTCGTTCACTTATTTATTGTTTCGAAGGAAGATGAGATAGATGGGCAGTATTAGGGTTGCCGACTTTACGGAGGTCAAAGGGGTTCGTGGCTAAATGAATACAGCCGCACGGGTCGATCGAAGGTTAAGCTACGCTTGCCGCGGTCGGTTCGTGAATGGGTGCATGACCATCCATTCCGTTGTCGTGTGTATGTAGGCACCTTTACATTATTAATTCACATATGTGTTTGACAATATAAAAGATGTGACATTATTTAAATAAAGACAGTATTTACTCATCATTCGCCTTGTTATCATTTTGCTCCGATTCCCAACATAATTCCGTATTGAGACCCATTCGTCCGTGCCTCGGAAAGCACGTTAATAAACCGTTGGTCCCGGCATTTGTAGATCGTTGACCGTCGTTACGGGTACTCAGAAGCCTAAAAGTCTGACAACCAGTCTTACCAAGGGGTATCGTGTTACCCAGTAACTGGGTTGTGGAGGTCAGATGGGCCGTCTCTACATGTAAAATACTGGTGGTATTAAGCTGCATCTGGTTACACCGGAAGCCGACCCCAACGTAGTTGGGAAAAGGCTAGGGAGAGTGATTGATTACGGAAGGTCAAAATGTAAGTATTTTTTTATTATTTAACGTTTATACAAAAGAATACAGGATCATTCATATTAACTAGTAATTAATAACTAGATTACTGACAGATGTTTGCACTGACTGGACAGGTCCACTCAATCTGTGTGGTTCTTTCCTCAAAAGACCATTTCAGACACCAACCTACATGGTCTTCACATGATCTGACCAAGATTATGTCTGGACTTTAAAAGAGACTGTGACCTCTGAGTTTGTTTCGACCTTTCTTCTCAGAGTAGTCAGATAGGAAACGCCGGCCTCATCTAGTTTAAAAAAAAAATGTTTGACGTGTAAAAGTGTTTGTATGAACCTACTTACAGAAATAAAATCATTTATCATTTAACCAAAAACCACTAAGGTTTAAACAATGATGCATTTTATAGGTGTGCGTTATCTATACAATTAATAACATTGCCATACAACGTGGCAATGCCGCCAGTCTCTTGGGTACATTACCAGTCGACAGCGATGCGGAGGAATTTTTCAACGCCATATTTTAGTTTGTGAATAGTTTTATTTAAGTTAGGATATAATTTTGTAATTTTATTAATTAATTAGGTATAAGTTGTTATGTAAAATATTAAAGTATTGAGACATGATAAAAAAATCATAAGTGAGCTATTAATAACATCTTTAGGTCTTTATATATTCACAATCATTCCTACATAATACTTAAGTAATATTGCTTAAGTTTACATTTGATATTTTTATGTGTAAGTAGGTCCTTCCGAGCTGGATCCAGGTCGTGTTCGACCTTCGTATTTAGTTAATAACCAGGTACGTAAACCTTATCCAAGTACATAAAGCTGCTTATAAATTGATGAATCAACAAATATTGGAGGTCTATTTATGCTTACCTATTATACAGTAGCATAATACAGACAGTAGCGACAATATAATAAGTGTCTACTATAACAATTTAATAAGGACACTCCTTCATTAAACTAATAAAAAACACAAGCTACGCCGAGTGCATTTTCATTAATTCCCTTTAAAATATGAGACTGGTTTCTTTAACTTCCTTAATACACACAAGTGTAATATTATTATTTGAGTATAAACTATTTTTATACATTCCTTTTTTTTCTGTCGAATAATAATGGCGAGTATTCGACTATTCGCCATAGGGAATGACGATTAACCGGTATTCGACTATTCGCTATGACAACTATTCGCGACATCTCTACTAATTATTACAAAATAATTTACAATTACGTGTGTGAAATTGACACGTAATTGTAAATTATTTTGTAATATTACACTTGTGTGTATTATGGAAGTTAAAGAAACCAGTCTCATATTTTACTGATTTTAAATGCTTGGAATGCAGAAGTATAGACCCATATGAATGGGGCAACCAATAAGAATCAATTCTCCATTTTAAGTAAGCTTGCTAACCTATACTTAATCACACCAGCAAGCTCTGTTTATTCAGAAATACTATTTTCTGAGGCAGGTTCGATTTATGAAAAAAAGCGCAACTGACTTGATTTCAAACGTGCAGAAAAATTTTTCTGCACCATAATCTATCCCTTAAAAAAGCCAAACTATTGTAATTAGCTTCCATGACTGATATTTGGCTAACTTTTTATATTAATGATAATAAATACTAAGTGTGTTTTATTTTTAAAGATTAATAAAAGTTTAATTATTAATAGTTTATTTTTATTTAGACAACTATTCGCCGAATGTCGAATAATAGACAGTATCATTCGGTATTCGACGAATAACAGAAAAAATGTCAAGTAATGTCGAATACCGAATAATAGCGAGTATTCGCGGCATCTCTAATAATTAGTACTTTATCACAGCCTACGTAACCAAATACGGAATACATCAACACAAATTATATGTATCTCAATACTGGATTACTCATAGTTTATTGACAGTAACATTCAGTTAATAATAATAACATACGGAATGTATTGTCATTGGTCAGGCAGGGGCATAGTCCTTCCATAGTTCTAAGTAACCAGTCCACTTTAGCCACCCAAACTCATAGCCCAATGTTTGTTTCTATGTTCTGCAATAGTCCTGCAACAAACGGGGGTTGTCCTTGGGAGTACTTGCATAGTGCATACAGGGATAATCGTCGGTTGGTGCCTCATTCCATTTAAAATTGTCTAAGGGGTCTCTCCGAGTTGACTTCGGCAACAAACGAAAAGTCATATACAACGTGTAACATAATTAACGCACAACCTCTTAAGTGGCCATTGTACTCATCATTATGAACAACTTTTACTACGGGACCAAACCTGAAATCGCGAAAAAAATCTGCTGTTCCCTACATTTATGTTCGCATAACTCGTCAAAATGTAGGGAACAGCTGTTTTTTTTTAAATCCGGAACATGTTGTGTATATATAGCTAGATATAATACACGTTATCCTGAAGATAACACAGAAATCAATATCCCATCGCCAAGACATACTTAGTAATTGAATATGTATAACGGCAGATTTCCCAGGCGATATTCATATACATTTAAGAGAAGAAATTGTTAATGTATTAACTATCTTATAGGTACTATCGACTAGTGACTACCAAGGTCTTGCTGTCTACAGGGAGACCAGCTCGCCTAGTCGTATCGAAATCAATTAGTCTAGCCTTGACTAGGTATATGATCTGAAATTATTTTGTATACCCTAGGCGGGCCTAGGCGTTTTGAAAGCTAGTCAGTAATTATTAAGGTTTGATATTATTTTATTTTTAATTATTTCGTAATTATTTACTTACATAATATACAGGGTGTAAGGGACAGCCCTCCGCAAACTAACAGGGTGCATTCAGCTCCTTATTTAGTATCATATTCCACCGGAAATATTCTCAGGAAAATTATAATTTTTTTACTCGTATTTTCAGTTACTATTCCTTTATTTCAATGTAAATTTCAATCAGCAATGGATATTGAAATACTCGGCGGCCGAAGGCTCGCTGCGCTGCCGTTCGCTTCGCGTGTTTTCGCACGGTAACGATACATTGCGTGTGAGGTAATAAAACAAATCAGGATTATTGGATTCCCATAACGTTCCTGAAATAATTTCATGTACCGGTCATCTTAGTATGATATACTGAATTCACCCCATCAGTCTGCGGAGGGCTGTCCCTTACACCCTGTATAAGCTAACAGACTTAAAATGATAATAATAATATGTACATGTATTTTTTTAAAAAGTGGGAAAAGAATCGGTGTCCACAGGAAAAGTGCCCAAAAGGCTGGCAGCATTGCCACATTGTACGGCGGGCGATGCTGATTCTTTGGCCAAAAAAATAAGGTTTTAGTTTGAATTTGATATTTAGACGATATCTCAATCTTTGCCCACTTATAGCTTTCTTCAAAATCATCTACGTCCAAATGATTTTGCAGATCTCTAATGATTTTTTTCTCGTATCGCTATAAACTAAGAGAATAGGTAATGGTGTAATAAACATATTAGGCGATATGGAGTCAGTCCTTGCTGACTCCAACCCGTGCCGAGCACCTAGGGCCTTTCGCCCTTTGATAATAGGGCGAGAGGCCCGAGGTGCACGGCACGGTTTAAGTATCACTACTGAAATGGTACACCTTTTCAGTACGAATATCTCTGTATTCTTACACACATAAAAACTTGGTATACTCATAGCAATATTTAACAAACAACATAATTAGGTACTCAATATATCAGTATAGACTTTTGACTTCTTAAAGATAACCTTTAGGTTCCGAGGCTCGAAGAGAACTGACTTGGAAACCAGGCGACGCTCCAAACATCATGTTTCCATTCCCTTTCGTTAAAAACCAGTACTTTTACGGTAACTGTCAAATGAGATACTTTAAAACTTCATGACTACACTGCTACAAAAATCATTTGAGGCAAATCACATACTTTCAATTTTATTTAGTGTATAACATCTCTAAAATCATAACACTACCGTTGTTAAAAGCAAAACCTTTTATTACACTAAACGTGAGGGAAACAATATTTCTCATAGAACTTGTGAAATAATCTAATCACTAAGATGCCACGTTAATACGAATATACAGCGTTTATCTGAAAGGAGTAGTATAGACCATCAAACGAGACAACTTTCTCCATGGCACCAATATGATAATCGCGAAATTATAATCAGCTAACTCATACAAAACTTCAAATACCTACTCAACCCAAAAGTATGGGACAGCTGATAATATGACCACACACACATCAGGGGCGAAGCCTTCATACAACCCGATTCCTATCGGCTTCCCTTCGGAACAACCACTCTTCTTAATGTCTACTATAGTATTGCCAAATAATATGATACACCCGTGTGTGTAACTGTGTATCACATCACATTACATAATTATATTTAATACCAGTTTAATACATCATTTAAATATTTAAATAACGTAGGTACCTACTTCTAAGATTGGTGCTGGTCAATTTATCTGTTCATAATAATAGGTACCACTATGTTAAACGTTTATTTCATACATCTCATTTGGCTTACACTGCATATCGAGGAGTCTCCATTTAAGCATAAAAAATGCCTGTAGTTGAAGGCTCCGCTCTTCCCTTACATTATAAACGTACATCATAAAATTAAAAATCTACAGTTTTTTGTCTGAGTTTATGAGAATTGAACAATTTTTTCTTCGGCTTCCCTCTAATGATGATTGTATCTACGCCACTGCCACACATATCTGATTCACGCTGTATTTACCAGATGAGAAAAAATTATCTATGTAGGTGCCTAAAAAGCCAGATCAAATGCTCTAATAACCCCACCATGACCTACCTACACTACAGACTATCCCACCTAAAAACCCGAGCTCATGAGCTAACCTAAATCTAGCTCTAAGCCATATATAAACCACAAGCTAGATCTCCTGGGAAATGCTGCCTCATGATAGACTGTTGGTGGATTTAAAGTCATTCCGGCACATTATGTATGGAGCGAAATTAGTTTCCAACTTGACGTGGTTGCGGTAGACAACATGCGCCGGAATTAATACACAACCTTTTAAGAGAACATTTTACTCATCATTATGAACAACTTTTACTATGAGACCAATCCTGAAATTGCGAAAAAATCAGCTGTTCCCCACATTTATGTTCGCATAACTTGTCAAAATGTAGGGAGCTGCTGATTTTTTTTTTCGTGATTCTATCGCGCACTGGATTTTCAACTCTCGGCGCTAAGCAGAGCGTTGAAAATCTAGTGCGCGAAAGAAAATCGCTGCGATATTTTTACGTCCGTGCGAACGTCCACTTTGGCGTCAGGGGGTCTACTCCCTAAGTCCGTCAACGAAAATACGGGGCTGTCCGAAAGTAGTTAATCCATCAAAACAAGTGTAAAATTAAAATTTTCACACGGGCAAAAACACATCGGGCGCGGACTACTGTAAAATCGTGTTGTCATTCATTCTTAGTTCGGAAACCGAACTAATCTTATGTCCGTAAATGATACGGAGTAGGAAACGCCCGTAATTTCGGCCGAAACTACGGACTTCGTACTTAGGGAGTAGACCCCCAGTTTCGTGTCCCGTGACGAGAACTATTGGGATTAACACATCGCATCCTGGACACACCGAGTTCCCTTTAGCTCAAAGTTAGGCGTAGTTCATACGTTAATGTCCTAATACACACAGTATTTGGAAGCTTCAGATCTGACTATATACAGGCAGCATTTCTGTGAATGTAGTCAAAGCCTGAGCTTTTCAAAGGCTGCTGCTGTTGCATACAATTACTTAACGTAACGTAGTATTGTAGTATTATTGTCTTGTGATCCTCAAAGGCTTCGAAATGTGGACTCATAGGTAGACAAAGACTAAGTTATAAGTTCCTGTAGCTTAGAATACGTTTCCTACTCGTAAACTGGGGAAAATCAGTGAAATCAAAGAGCAATTAACTTAATTCCGTGATTAATTAGATTATATTTCTATGGGTAATTACGGTCTGGTTTCCGCAACTCCACGCCAAAGCACGTATTTTTGCGTAGATGCTATTCATCGTATAAAACGACAGTGATTCAGTAGTGATATTAATAAAATCCGCTTCTACCGTCATCATAAGTGGATAGAAAATTCCAAGTCCTCATATCCTTCGACTTGCCAATGTGACGCCTAACGATGATAGATACAGAATAAGGATGATGACTAAACATTTTTCTGTGCGTCAGGTAGATTATAAAAAAAATATTAGACATGTATTTTTTCTTTTTTTACGTAATCAAAAGATTACATGATGAGATGACAGACTGACGGATGCGGAAGACGGAGGACAGGGTGTTGTGGCGCAGCCTGGGAGAGGCCTATGTCCAGCAGTGGACTACGATAGGCTGAGTTGATTGATTGAATAGATTACGGCGATACATTGAATTAAAATGTGGCATGACGTCACGCCTTGCTAGATTTTATACTGAGTTGTGACGTAGCAAGCTCCCATTAATCAACTTTAATGCATTTTATCAAAGTCATTTTTTATTAATATGAGAAAGCAAAAAATACGTATCTAATATTTTTTTATTAACTGACTGACGGACTAAATATTTTTTTTTTACCCAGGCATCATACCTATTATCACAGATAATAGATAGCATAGATATCCTCGTATACTTTAATCTAATTAGTTCTAGGACTAGCCTTACCTTGCCCTCGCTCTTCCAGTATATAAAGAAACCATACTCGTCGACTTTGAACAGGCAGTTCTGTTCAAACTCTGTGTTGTCTTTCTCTTCTGTCCACCGGTCGAAGACGGCACCCTGGGGGGAAAATAAAATTAATGTTTACTACACCGAATGAAAGTAAAGAAGAAAGAAAATTAATGTATCGTCTCGTTGGTCTAGTGGTCGCAAGCGCGACTACTGAGCATGAGATCACGGGTTCGATTTCCGGCCGGGCAATAGGCTCGCCCTATTACATGGGACTTAAACATAACTGGCGAAATGTGGGTGTACGCTTGCACTTCTGCCTAACCCTTCGGGAATCCATTTATGTTATTATGTGTGATTTATTACATTAATAACCTAATAAGTACTACAACTTATAATCATATGCAGTTAATGAATGGACTTATTACAGAAACATGGATTCTCATTGCAATAAATAGTTGCATAGGATATGGCGTGGCGTGGTTGTTCTTCCTCCTGTCAGAGTGTAATACAGTATTCTATTCGTATACTTAAATTATATACATATATATTCCATGCCGTCCACAGGATAGATGTTAGAATATAATACTTTCTGCGTCTCGAATTTGTGACCATATAAAATCAACCTCCAGCATAACTTTGGAACGATAGATCCATGAAAATGTTATAATTTTATTATTTGACTCGTTAAATAAAGTACTTATTTGATTTCATTTCAGCAATTTAGGAAGAACGACACCTTTTCTCCCAACATTTTTGTAACAACATTTTTACGATCCGTTTTATTCAGCATGACTCTAAAGCGTAGCTTTTAACAGCCAATTAAAACCGCGGGTTCCGATAAAGAGTATATAAAGTTCGAGCTGTTTATTGGTTGTGGCCATTCCGTCGAGTCAATAACGCTACTGTCATTGGTTACTTGAGGAGCGCAGCAGGGGTCCGTAGCGTCATAAAATGGAGCTGTTTGTACATCGTAAAAAGGCGTTGTAGTTCCAATTAGTAGCAATTTTAAAGTGACTTAGACTGGAAATGGACGGTAAAGGCTGAGTTAGAATTTATGTTTTTTCTATAGTAGGTAGCTAAATATAGTAGGTGGCTAAAGGTAGTATTATATTTAGCTAAATGCTACTTTGCACTATAAAGCATACTAGGTACCTATTATGTCATTATTAAGGCGACGATTACCGACTTCTAATGATTTTAAACCGAATATCACGTCGAAACGAGCAGTGTTAATGATTTGGAATTAGAAAAATTAGAGCATTTTCTTAAAAACTTAATATTTTAGATATATTTTAGATTATGTTTATAGTGTAATTAATTTGTAAAGTTATGTCTAACGCGGATAAAAAACTGATAATCACACAAAAACTATCAAGCGTATTTTTATGAAACCTCATTATTTTAAAGATAATTTAATTATTTATCTTTTAGTATACGTGTTTTAATATAATTCCTCTTGTTTTATGTATAATAAATTAATAATGCGTCTAATTTGGGAGAGCGCTCCTTGATGGGCGAGTCCTATTACTGGGTGGACATACGACGCTTTTCCTGAGCTCAGCACAGAACACGCAAGCTATGCACTCAAAACCGTTGGCATATATCTGCGTCTTAGATTTAATTATCCACTTACGGCTTTATTTCAGCTCTGTTTACTATAGCTACATCTCTGCCTAACGTTTCGGGGAAATAAGGCGTGATGTTATGTTATGTACTTCTACTGTTAAAAATAATCTTCTCCTTCATTTCATTCAGTTACATCACTGTGATTCTGTACTCTTTAATCTTCATAGTAATACGTCTTAACTTATGTAACAATATTTTTTTAGCTTTCAGATTAACCAACTCAATTCTCAAACCGCTTCCTGCAATTCCATCATGCCCTTATATTAAGGCGAAAGCGCATGGTTAGCCCGCGAAATTCAAAATTTCTTACATTTTTTTGCAATTCAATGAAACATGATTCGCGACCGTAACAAATACGTATTTACAGAATTATAACTCTCCAAGACCAAGTAATCTTATTGGATGAGTATTTAATGAAATCTTGACATTTGAGGATTATACTAACTTAAAGGTTATAATTACCGATTCGAATGATAATAATTATGTAAATACACACATCTTACGGCAGTGAATCATACTTTAATCAACACACAGACACTGAGCTGAAAATTGCAAAAATCTTAAGAAAAGTTCAATTTTGCGGGCTACGCTAGCGCTTCCCCCTTAAAACTACCTACTATAACATTATAGAATAGAATAGCTTTGTTTCGGACGCAAAAATCCATATAGTGTTAGTAACATACAAAATCCATATAGTGTTAGTAACATACAAAAAACAACATATTGCCTAGTGTTAGTAAAAATCAACCTCCGTACAAACTGCTGTATAATCGGATTATCATCCCTCGTTTATAGCAACCCAAATGGACTCCTTCACATATCATAGCATATCTCTTCAGGAATCCTTGCATGTGCATACTTCTTAGTTCAGCTCACATATAAGCCAAAAACCCGCATAAATTCGCAAATAAAATAAATCAACGGATATTAGTGTACAAATCAAATGGAATTGACATTAAACTCGTGATATTTGTGTAGTCAAGCCAGAGCGGAGGTGAGGAGATTATGTGAGCGCACCTCGACTGAGCCGCCTACGATAGGGCGGCGGATAGACAGACAGTAACGGGGGACCGGTGTTGGTGCCAGTGTAAGCTGAGAGCGCGTGAGTTGCTACTGCTTTTATTGGAGCGGTATATGGAGGTCCTTGTAAATAAAGAAAGAAAATTCGTCCATTAGCATAAGCAATTCAACAAAACATTTTTACAAAAAAAAAAAAAATAACAACAGACTTCCAAAAGAAACACTACAAAGTGAAAAATAACTTTAATTCGTTTATTGCCACCCGAAATTTAAAACAATTTTTCACTTTCTAATGTTTTTTTGGAGTCGGTTATTGTTTTTTTTTTTAAGTTTTTATTTTTCAATTTTTAGTTGTGGTATATACCTACTCCACATAAATTCGAATACCACTCCCCGCTATGTAAATTACAACGACAGGAAGTTATTATAACATCCATATACACTAAGTGGGAAAATACTTATTATTGAAGCCAACTCAAAAACTACCCAAGCAAAGTTAATAAATAAATGTATGGGACCAACTTCGAGGATCCCTCTCGCATAAAACAAGAGTCGTTTAAATCGGACTACATTGTAAAATGTTAAGCGTGGTCAGACATAAAACAAAATATTTATGATATAATTATACGCTTCGACTTAAGAACCTCCTCCTTTTTTTCGTCGGTTAAAAAGGCAAAGAAGAGGAAAGGACATAGGAGATGATCTATTACTGCATCAATTTCTGAAGCTGCTAAAAAAAAGAATTAGGAAGTTACAGGCCATGAGATATATGAACTTTGCCTCTGCGCATGTAATACATCAGCGAACTCCTCAGTTTTGAACGAGAAATAGCGTGGAGCCTCTCTAAGGTTTGCCATTACGAATCCTAAAGATTAGTAGTATATAATTTGTTTAAGAGGGAAGCGCTAATGAATCCATTTCAGATAGGTTAAAAGTTGCTGAGACACTAAAACATTTCGTTACCAACATCCCAATTGAGGTTACTAAATCTCTCCCCTCATCATCTTTATCAGTTGAATCTCTTCTCAAAGGAAAGTTCAGTAAGGACATTCCAAGTTTTGAATTCAAGCCCATTTCTATTGCCACAATTAAAAACGCTTTCAAAAGTCTTAACATAAAAAATACTGAAGACTTATGGGGGACTTCTGTTAAAGTTATTGGAGATATCATTGACACATTTGCCCCTGTCCTAACAGGCCTCTTTAATCAATGTTTAGAACAGCGGTACGTTTCCTGATTTAATGAAACATAGTAAAGTAGTACCAATTTTCAAATAGGGTAGTTAGAGTGATCCATCTAACTATAGACCTATATCTGTGCTGCCAGCATTGAGTAAAATATATGAAAAAATTATGTTATCACATTTTAATTTAAATGGGATTTTACATAGTTGCCAGTTTGGTTTCACGAAAGGTAGGTCGATGACTGACGCAGGAGTAAAACTCATCAGTCACATTTTAGAATCCTGGGAGAAGTCCCAGGATGCAACTGGCATTTTCTGTGACCTTTCTAAAGCATTTGACTGCGTCGACCACAATACACTGATCTGTAAATTACACCATTACGGAATTCGTGGACGAGCTGCTGATTTTGTTCTTTCCTATCTATCAAACAGGCAGCAAAAGTAAACGTTAATGGGGCGACTTCCTCGGGGATCTCTACTTAAGATGGGCGTGCCTCAAGGTTCAATTCTTAGCGCTTTCCTATTTCTAGTTTATATTAATGACCTTCCTAACATGACGACTGACTTATCGGATATAATTCAATTCGCTGATGATACTTCGCTTATTTTTAAAATAGATAGAAAAGATACGGATGTCTTACATGTCAATGATAGTCTGGCTATTCTTTCGAAATGGCTAATAATCTTTTACTTAATGCGAACAAAACT
The DNA here is from genome assembly GCA_947568875.1 of Fissipunctia ypsillon. Classification (NCBI taxonomy): domain Eukaryota; kingdom Metazoa; phylum Arthropoda; class Insecta; order Lepidoptera; family Noctuidae; genus Fissipunctia; species Fissipunctia ypsillon. The sequence goes on from OX387653.1 coordinate 22,402,530, forward strand.
AAATGTCTTAAGTTCTCATTACCAAATGTACCCCAAGTGGAACTAAATTTAAGACTTGATGGCAAGAAACTAGATGCTTTTATGGAAACGGTATTTCTAGGATTTACTCTAGACTCTAAATTGCAATGGGGCGCCCACATTAGAGCTATTTCAGGTAGATTAAGTTCAGCTGCATATGCAGTACGAAAAATAAGGCAGTTGAGTGATGTAGCCACAGCTAGGTTAGTTCCACAGTATTACGTCTTATGGCGTTCTGCTGTAGCAGCTGATGTAAATTCAATTTTCATTTTATAAAAGAGGTCAATCCGCGCGATCTATAAAATGGGTCCTCGTGAGTCCCTTAGAATCAAATTCAAAGAAATTGATATACTTACTAACTCTGCCTTCTCTTTATATCTTAGAAATGATTTTGTATGTTCGCAAAAACTTAGGACTTTTCAAAATCAGAAGCGTTTTCCATAATATATAGATACACGTAGTTAACGTGAAATTGTGATACCCAAATTTAGATTAACTAAAACAAGCAAGTCATTTCTTCTAAACAGTATCCGCTTTTATAACAAGTTGCCAAAGTCGGTTACAGAATTTAGCGATGGAAAGTTCAAAACCCACATCAAACGTGTCCTTATTAAAAAAAGCATATTATATTAAAGACTAAATTGAAGATAGGGAGTTTGGCGCTGATTCCATCTGCACATGTGGCTTCCCTGGTACCTCATTAACAGCATAACTATTTATGCAAATGTCTATGAACTGCTCCCAAATTACTTTAATGTTTTTTACATGCTTCCATGCTAATAGTCTTTTCATTAGTTTACATAATATAGTCTTGTCTTTCAAATAGATTCTTTTATATTTTATGAATGTGAGAACATTGTAGGCTTAATAGGCTGTAGATTTGTACGCCAGTTTCTATTTTGTTAAGTACCTGGTACTTGTTGACAGGCCTACACTGTCCTCCCATACCTAATAACACTGTAATTTGAAAACATTGTAAAAGCCAATTGAAAGTATTATAAATATTAGGTAATGGTTTTTTGGGTAGTGGTTAGGTTAGTAATCTAAATAAATAAAAGCCAATTATTTTTAAAAGAGTAACCGTGGAGTTTCTTGCCGGTTCGTCTCCATGGGAAACGACCAATTGTAGCTTCTGACGTTTTATAAGTGCACATGTAGGCTTATGTGAAATAAAATGTTTTGAATTTGAATTAAGGTAGCCCGCGAAATTCAAACTTTCTTAGGATTTTTGCAATTTGCAGCTCAGTGTCTGGGTTTATGTTGATATATCTATGATTCGTGACCGTAACAAATGTGTATTTACAGAAATATCATTAGTTATACATTTATTCGATTATAATTCTGTAGATATATATTTGTTACTGTCGCGAATCATATTTTAATCAAGATACAACCTATTATTAACCTACAAATTGCAAAAACGTACCTGTGTGTGTAACTGTGCATAACATTACATTACATAATTATATTTAAAAACCAGTTTAATACATCATAAGATTAAAGCCCTGCAGTTTTTTGTCTGAGTTGATGAGAACTGAACAATTTTTTCTTTGGCTTCCCTCTAATGGAAATGTGAGGTTCCCATCACAGTTCCACGTAAGAGACCCCGCACTGTCCTAACTAACACATTTTGTCCTCCATTCTGTCGTACCAATATGCCCATGGTCCGCTAATAAGAACTATTAACCATTACAACATGCTCAACAAAAACCTAAATTCAAACCTGGACATATTTCATGACTCCTTGACTGGCATTCGAAAAAAAAAATACTTAACTATTATCATTTAGTCACATAATTTCTGTTATACAGTAGAATAATGTATTTGAATTACGTGTTATGTTCACGTCCTTCATTAATTTGTATTCTCTTGTATTTTATTTTCTTGTCGTTAAATAACTTTGTTTAAATTTTACTTTTAGTTTATAAGCAGCTTCTGTCCAATGTCTTATTTCTTTAAATGTTATGTACACCTATAATTTGTGTATACATTAGCAGTAATACTTTCCTAAATACTTTTATAAAACAATGTTGAATGTATGCTGTTGGTGTTCTATAATAAATAAATAATGTACATTAATGCGCGACTGCCCTCCCGCTGCCACCAAGACCGTACCCTCGCGTACGCTCGGTAAGCATGTGCGATCGACTCTGATTTACGACTGACTAGCACCATCTCGCAGGTCTTCTCGTAATGCGCACAACAGATTACGTCAGGATTTACTTCACAGATTATATTATCTCAGATCTTTGCGTAGGTGATGATGAAACTGGTGTTATTTTTCTGTACAGTAAGGCCGGTGTTGCTGATAAGTAGGCTAGTTTAACCGATTTCGTACGAAATCTGTCAGTTTTAAATTGAGTTTCTTAACTGAGCATCCTTGTAGAATACTAACGTATCCTAAAATTCCTCTTCTATTGTGGGAGTGTCTATTTTGTTTTTGGTTGTATTTCTTATTTACCTCCCTCGAATGGGATGGAGTCTGGTCTGACTCCTGCCAAGTAAAACTACATGTTAGCCTTTTTCAACAGTTCGCACTATGTAGAACGCATTGGTAAGGAACCTTATTATGTTGGTACTGTAGAGGCTTTGATCGGGTCTGTCTTTAGCATGAAACCTTCGCGAGTTGTTTGATAGATTTAAAAGACAAACATTGATTTTGAAAGATGAGATAGTTTTAAATTTGATAGGATAGGCAAATTGTTTTATATCGAGGCAGTGGTAAAATAGCGCTCGTATTTTCTTGGAAGTGATAAATATAGCTTTGAAGTCATCATTAGTCTCCGAAGTCATTGTAGTGTTGATGCCCCCCTACATTGCAAAATATACATCACACACCACATATTAATACAGGTTACGTAATAATCTGCTGGACCCCCTTAGAACCCTTGGCAGATCATTACAGTACCATCATCAGTCATCAGGTTTAATGATGTTTTCTATATGAACTATAAAGGGTTAATGTTTACCTGAAGCAGCAGTTCAGGGACCGGGATCTGCCAGTTGAACTCAAACTTCTTGGTCATGGTGCTTGCTTTTCAACACCTTCTTGCTCAAAGATTCAGCATCCGGACATCCTTGACGCCCTGTGGACAAGAGAATAAAGGTTATCAAGTAAACTATATCTTCTACTTAAACCTTCAACTGTCGGTGCCGATGAAACGGAATGTTGCCATTATAAATATTAGGTAATGGTTTTTTAGGTAGTGGTTAGGTTAGTAATGTTTTTTTTTTCCTATTTATATTTCATTGCATGCTGCATCGGTGGACGTCATCACGTCAACGCTGAAAACCAGCGCTGGGGCTCTGTCTCGCATAGGATGGCAGCATTATGCTGAGCGATGGCCGTTTTGCGTACGTGTTATGCATATTTTCCCCCAACTTGTTCTTTTTTGTGTTTGTGTTCTTTCTTTGCGTCATGTTTACCGCAAATAAACGTATTTTCTTTCGTTCTTTTCTTTTTAAACTGTCATGCTATGAGACACAATTAAATTTCTATTGTTACCAGCCTCTGCGAGGCCGATCGACAGCGAAGGGGATAATTAAGAATCTTAAATTCATTCATTCATTGACAGGCAACACACAGTCTAATACATTGGGGCTTCAGTTCCTCATATAACCAAGGAGAGCATTCAGGAAAGATTTTTGAAAATTCATCCCCGGAAGTACTGATCCGATTTAAAAAAATCACGGATATTGCCGAGTGCCGAAATATTTTATGTCAAAACAAGTCACGCGGACGATGTCACGGACAGAAGCTAGTCATCAGTATATTATGTATCTCTCATGATTTAGTTCATGTATCAAACAGATCCTTTTGCTTGATAGATATCATAATTGGTACCCATGTTAATGTTGACAACTCATTAACATGACCCGTACATAAACGGCCCAGAATCCGCTACAAATTGATGGCGAGATAATAAACGGTTGGTAGCCGCTAATCGACAACTTCGAATGCAGAGATTGCTGTTTCTGATAGCTTAATTAAAATTCTATTGTCATACCATACTTATCATGACAACCACTTACATGAGATTTGTCAGTAGGGGCCTTAAGTCTTTCATAAACGTTGCAATGGTCTCGCCATTGTAAGTTTTTGACAGATTTTGTATGGTAAATATGTAAAAACTCACAAAGGAGCCCCCTTGCCACGATTGTAAATTAGTAGATGGCCCCCAGATTTTCTCAAATCAGGGACTTGATCCAGCATTCATAAACCAAGTTAAATCTGGGTTACTTTTATTATCTACAGGCCAGATTTGCAGGAGACGAAACTTCTAAGTGCAAGATGTAGCTACCCACAAAAGTCTAACAATAATAATCTTTATTTTTCAGTCAATTTATTGTCCTTGGTGTTAGTATCAAACAAGCTTAAAAACTATGTTAGTAGACTCAGAATGAGTGCTGGAAAAAATCCCAGCGAAAGGTATTAAGAATGATAGGGTGGACCCAAAACAAAGGCCCACCATCAAGATAACAGAACTATTTACCCTCCCAGTGTGATAGCGTGATACTATCTCGTTAAGAGTTTTGTCGGCCTAACGTTAGGGCGGGAATACACATGCCTGTAGCTTGTACAACACAATGCAAGTAGCTTGCATGCCATTGTGACATTGACCCATCAGAAGCTATACATACACCTCCCCCCCACACACACACACAGTACATTTACATACATTACATTGTACATTTATTTAGTACATTTGTGTGGCGGCATCTACATCGCCACTTGCGAACTACGCATCACACTGACGTCACACAAAACCCTGCATCGCGCAAGCGAAGTTTACCGCACGACTAGCATATACTCGTATACAACGTCCCGACATCAATCATCGGGCAGTAGCCCACCAGACACAACGCCCGTCTGGTTGGAGGATCCTCCTTTTTCTATAGAGGATGAGTGAACTTTACAACTTGTTCCTCATACCTCAAGTTTCTTGCATAGTATTGTACAAGTTACAGGCACGTGTATTCTCGCCCTTAGGCTGCTGTTGTCACTTGACAAATTATCTCCGTCCTATGAGACTTTTTCTTAGAAGTAGTTGTTTATGCGTTTAGCTTAAGACGCAGATATATTCCAACGGTCTTGAGTGCATAACTTGCATGTTCTGTGCTGACCGCACCCAGTAATAGGACTCACCCATCAAGGAGCGCTGTCCCAAATTAGACTCATCATTAATTTATTATACATAATACAAAAGGTATTTTAGAAAAACATGTATTCTAAAAGACAAATAATTAAATTATCTTTAAAATGGAGAAGGTTTCATGAAAATACGCTTAATAGTTTTTCCGTGATTCTCAGTTTTTATAACTTTAAAAATTAACTACACTATGTAATATTAAACATTATAATCTAACATATTCACATTTTAAAGAAATGCTCTAATTTAACATATATTTTTTTCAAATCATTACGTGATCTTCAATTTAAAATCATCAAAATTCAAAAGAGAAAAGAGAAAAGAGTGTGATGTAGCTGAAAGAGATCAAGCTCTATTTGAAAACGTTTTTTTCATAGCTTAAGGAGCCTTTAGCTCCTTTAGGGCAATATTCCCCTTTTATAAGAATGTATGTTTACATAGCTATTTCTATAAGCGGCGAAGGGTAAATCAGCGAGTTTATTTTAGCGCATAGAAATAGTATGCTCTTGCCCTCAAATCATGAGGTTATTTGTTATGTAGGTAATTGAAATGGCGCAAATTCCGTATCTCCTGCAGTTTCATAATATTGTACAGGCTAAACAGAAAAATCTTTTTCAACACACTCGCTCGTAAAGTGGCTCATATTGAACCGCTTTTTGATTAATAATGCAGTGTATTAAACACGCGTACTTTTTACTTTATATTACCGCACTAGTGCGGTAATGTGCGCCACAGGTAACTATTCGGTCGGAGATGTGCGCTTTTTTAATCTGTGATGTGATTCTGTAAAGATCCCTCCGTGAAAATTTAGGTGAAGTGAGCGTGATGTGAACTGTCATCCCACCTTACTCTACTAGGGATTGAGCTCACTTCAAACTCACTTCACCTAAGTGCTCACGGTGTGATGTTTACAGAATAGATCGGCTGATCAAAGAGACTTCATACCTTTTTACGTCTACTGTCATTAATAAAATATGTTAAATTAACATAATATTTCATCAAATTATTTTTGTCAAAAAAAAATAACATTCATGTTTTACATCCAAATAACATACAAAATATTCAGTTTTTATGCTTTTAATATCTATTAGACTTTTCGACGGTTTCGTGCTTTTGCCTCTCCTTCAACCTGCGAAGACTCCGCGATAAAAGGCATCCGCGGGTCATATTTCATTTTTTTTACACAGTATGTAATTAGTTTATCAAATTTTATTTATTTTTTGCCTCGCAAGCGTGTTGAAAAACGACGTATGAAACGCGTGTGCATTGATCATTACACACTTGTATCATAATGTACTAATATGTTCATTATCGACGTCCCTAAATAAGATCAGCATTAATCTCATGCTTATATTCAGATGAAGTATACAGGGTCAAATTAAATCAGCTAGCGAAACTCCGTAGACGTGGTTGGTGTCAATATCTAAACATGATAAAATAAAAAAGAAATTAATTTGATGATGTTGTTTTTTGAGGACATCAACCGTACTCGTGGTGTACTCGTATAGCCACTTATAATATCAGTTTGAAAAAATCAGTTTTTTTTTTTATAACCTTCACAGGCATGATGGGTATCATCGATATCTCAACACGTTAAAACAGTTTGTCAACTCACACTTCAAGTAAAAACACTACCAGCGGTCCTTGACCCCAAAAAAAAATCATCAAATCATTTTTATTTTGTCGTGTATAGATACCGATAAGTACTCATCACGTCTGCGGAGTTTTGCTAGCTAATTTAATTTGACCCTGTATTGTAAACTATGGAACATAAAACATGCCTAGAAGCACGAGTTAGTTGACACAATAGTTCAACGAATTTGAACTCCTGACCTTAATCGCCAATCAACGCCTTGATGTTGTCGTTAGGCACCGCGGCCACGACAGAGCAGTAGAGCTCATAGATCATAGATTAATCGAGCATAGACTAACGTAGACTGTAGTGATGGCCTAGCCAGTGAACGTGTTTCATCTATGGGTCTCTTAGGGCAAGATTCATAGCCCGCACTTTGAAACTTATTCTTATGAATTTTAGTGTTCCATTTTGTATATACGAATATTTTATACGAATAATGTAGGCATTGATATATTTATATTATATATCAATGAATGTAGGTAGGTATATATTCGTATTTAACGCTTACTTCGCAAAGTTCGTTCTGTCAATTATAGGCTTAATGTGAAATTAGGATCTGTAGACGAGGTGTTTTAAAATCAAGTTAATTTCTTCTTACTTTTGTGTACTGTAATGAAAAGTCTAATGCCCCGGGCACGAAACCAGCGGAGGCCGCAGCCTCAATGTCATAATTGTCTGTGCCTCTGATTACAGAAAGTTAACTTTTGGAAAAAGAACTAATCGCCGTGTCGTATTTAAAAAGGGCAGTGTTTAATACGTGTATCAATGCGAAAAGATCACCAGTATGGGACAGTTACAGGCAGATGGGACAAACTAAGCAATAACGTTGAAAAAATCTAGAATGCAAAGTCCCACTGAGAGTTAGGTGTTGAGGTAACTTACAACGTTAACACAAGCAATCAGTTACTTTGTAATTAGCAAGCTATTTAGTTGCATTGCATCACAGAAGAAGAGAGAGGAGACAAATCTAACAAAGTTAGCTCACGGAATACGGGATTACAACGCAAGGTGCCAGCAGGTACACAAATTACATTCACAAACAAAGTACTGAACAAATGTTTGTAGGCTTTACAAATGTTTAATCCATTAGGGTGTTTGGTGTTGCGAACTTGCAGTACCTATATAAAATGGAGGCTTCATATATTTGTTTAGTTTATAATTAAAAATACGAAACCTAAACAATAATAAGGAACCACTGTATATTAACACCCGTCGCTTTTTTATAGTAGCAATTTTTTTTTGGGTACAATAAACCCTTTTTAATGTAGGTATATTTGAAAACCCCTAAAGTGCGCAAAACCATACGGGCCGAGAAAAAAAATTAAAAAAATAAAACCCAGTTTTTTTATAGTAGCTATATTTTATTGGGTAGAGTAAACCCTTTTTAGTGTATATTTGAAAACCCCCAAAGTGCGCAAAACCAATAGGCGCTGGGAAAAAAAAACTTGTAAAGCGTAGTCGACGGAGCCCCGCTTCGCGGGGCTCTATGGTTTAATAAGAAATAACCACGAAGGGGATGGCGGGGTTTTTCAGACCCCGCCATCCCCTTCTAACCTAACCTGTCCGAGTCGGAGTGTCCCGAGTCCCGAGTTCGCTTCGCTCGCTCTTGCATCCTAGTGTTTGGTAATAGTAGTAGTGTGTAATAGGTTAACTTAAAAAAAAAAACAAAAATAATAAAATTGAAAAACATTTATTCTATTTAGTTGAATTTTCTGAAACTTTAGTGTTTTTTTTTTCTCAAAAACTAGGCGTTTACACGAGGACCTACACACTATAAAACTTTGAAGCTTCGGACGCGCAGGTGTTAAAGTATAGTGGAGCCAATAATATGTATCATGAGTGTTTGCAGCTGTTAACATCACGCCCGAATTTTTGCACTAGGGTCTTATAGACACTGTCCTCAGTGTCCTCTCATACCTATTAACACTGTAATTTGAAAACATTGTAGGTAAAAGCCATTTTTTTATAATAGTAATCGTGGAGTTTTTTGCCGGCTCTTGTCCTCAGAAAACGACCAATAGGAATCGTGCAACTACGAGTAGCTTCTGATGTTTCATAAGTGCCCAGTCCACACTAAAATTCGAATGTAACTGTCTGTCTGTATGTTACATTTCACGTCTAAACCGCTGATCGATAAAATTCGTTCGATAAAATTTGGTAAGGAGATAGATGGCATCCTGGGGAAAGACATAGGCTACTTTTTGTCTCAAAAATAATGCTAAACTGGATGATATAGGGGATGAAAGTTTGTATAGGAAACTTAGGATATGAAAATTAAAAATGTTTTTGGTAAGAAATAAAAAAAAAACATGTTTCAGCGTTTTTGTAAAATCATCCCCCGGGAAAAAAATAGGAGACGATTTTAAAATTCAGTCATGATTATTGAAATTTTTGTGTAGGTACCTCTTTTTAAGAGATTTAAGGGATTGGAAATATAGTCAGAGAATTTGAATTTGAATTGTGAAATGTCAGGCGGTCTGACATTTAGTAAAGCCCCAGTTCAAAAATACCTTAACAAAAAAGCCATCGTGTCCCCGCACTATTTGGGTCAATGCTACCCAACGATCGCATGTCAAGCCAAATTTACTCGAGATTTTTCGTCAGTACTTCTTGTCAAGCCAATTTACCTAGATTGAGTTCCACAGTCCTCGTTAACTATCTTATCTAGGGTCCACCGAGGTCGTGCTGACCCGGTATTAAGCTCGCTTACGGCTGAACTTGAGCCCTTCCTAAGCAAGGGTGAACAGGAAAAATGTCGGGTATTTGAGGGACTTTACTTGGAGTTGAGTTTTTGCGAAATTCCGTAAGTATTTCAAAAGTTTGTTTCGGTTAAAGAAAAGTTTTGTAAATTGTTAAAATTATGGGGCAATTTATTAGATTTTGAAGGGAAATTTTTATGGTTGCACATCCTCAATTTATTAACTCGTAACAAAGTTTGCTGTAGCAAACTAGCGATTATTATCAACGCAATTTGTATGCTATGGTCGTAAACTAACGGACTCAATGGCGAGGTTGTTCTAGGGTCAATTTTAAGCCTTAGAAAAATTATAAAATTTTTAGATAGTTAACAAAAAACAATAGACCCAACCAACAACCAACCAACCATCAACTAACTTCAACTCAACTCAACAACAACAATGTCAACTTTAGGCTTCTCAGAACCTAGAGAAAACTGGCAATGCTTACTATACTCAGGTCATCACAAAAATACCCAATTTACGAACACCAATAATTATTTTTGTGCAATTTTTTTTTTATACAGTGTTGTAAACAAGGCAAATGTTTCCAAAAAGCCATAGAAACGCGGGAGAAGTTTCCCTCGCTTTTTCTATGGTTTCCTAAAGGAACTTGTTTATAAATTTCGTTCAGTTTATATTAAAAAATACTGCTCACGTTTTCTGAACTCGTTCAAAAACGTGCCTGAGTTTCAAATGATTTGCTTAAAAGTTGCCAGGATTAAAAATTGAAATGCTTTTAGTAGTTTCTTCAAGTTGAAATGGCGTATGAAAATGGGTTCGCGGGATATTTGTGAGAAGAAAATGAGTTCTTTTTGTTGAACGAGAAATTGTTCGTACTTACATACTTTTACAAAAGCGGAATCTTTTTAGGGCGGTACAGATATAAACTAAATTGAATACCTAAGCACATATAGGTATATAAGGTGTATGTAATTGAAATAACTGAAATTCTGAGAAGATACTGATCATTATTTTTACAAATGACTTACTCGACTTCATGACTAAAACTCAGCCGAACGAGAAACTTGTTGTTCTCATAAATGACACAAACATAATAATTGGAGCAAAAGACATAGAAAAATTGACATTAAATACAAATATAATTATAGAAAAAATTTGCGAATGGTTTACAGCCCACAACTTATTACTAAATACAAGTAAAACTAACCTCTTATTATTTAAGACTACGACTCGTATTAATGACAACATAGATATACGAAGAAATGAAGACAAGATTGAATCAGTGGACAAGGATAAATTCTTAAGGATTAACATAGATTCGAATTTAAATTGTAAACCGGAGCTTGCTGGTATTGATTCATCCTTATCGTCAGCATGTTACGCACTTAGGAGCCTTAGGGATGAATTGAATATAGAACAGTTAAAGGCTGTATATTATGCCCTGGAGGAGTCTAGGATAAGGTATAGCATCGTGTTCTGGGGAAATAGTTATAGTTATAACTTACAGAGAGCGTTCATCTTACAGAAACGAGCCATAAGGACAATAATCGGAATTTCACGTGTCTCATGCAGGGATTACTTTAAAAAATTCGGAATATTAACGGTACCTAGTTATACAGGGTGTAAGGGACAGCCCTCCGCAGACTGATGGGATGAATTCAGTATATACAGGGCAATTTTTTAATCACTAGCCAAATTTTCACCGGGTGATCTACCCATGAATATGAACAACTTACATTATAGGACCAACTTTGAAATCGCGAGAAAAAAATCAGCTGTTTCATACATTTTGGTCGAGTAGGTATTGAACTTTTGTATGAAACAGCGGATTTTTTTTTCGTTATTTTAGAGTTGGCCCCACAGTGAAAGTTGTTAATATTCATGGGTAGAACACCCTGTGAAAATTTGGCCGGTTATTGAAAATTAACCCTGTATATCATACTAAGTTGATCGGTACATGAAATTATTTCAAGAACGTTATGGGAATCCAATAAACCTGGTTTGTTTTATTACCTCACACGCAATGTATCGTTACCGTGACAAAACGCACGTAGCGAACGGCAGCGCAGCGAGCCTTCTGCCGCCGAGTATTTCAACATCCATTGCTGATATTTTGATATTAGCTGTTTTATTTACATAAATGGAGTGCTGCGTACAGAGAACTTTACATTGAAATAAAGGAATAGTAACTGAAAATACGAGAAAAAAATGAAAATTTTCCTGAGAATATTTTCGGTGGAATATGATTCAAAATAAGGAGCTGAATTCACGTTGTTAGTTTGCGGAGGGCTGTCCCTTACACCCTGTATATATTGGTCCTCTTAAGTCATTTGGCTAAGTATGTACATGAGTTTGAATCACAAGAGGAACGTTAGATTAGAGAGAGCACGCGGCGAAAAACTTAACAACTTATAGCACCAAAAAATATGGTAGAGCACTGCTCGAAGTACCAAGCTGTAGAGATATTTAATAAGTTCCCTTCTGAGCTAAAGACCCTGATTTATAACACCCACTTGTTTAACAACATAACATCATGCCTGTATTCCCCGAAAGGTTAAGCAGAGGTGTACCTTAGTACACCCACATTTCGCCAGTTACGTTTAAGTCCGATGTAATAGGGGGCGAGCCTATTGCCATCAACCGGGCACAAATCCTGACTCCGGGCTACTACTGAGAAATTCCAGATGAAAAAACACAATAACACTTTGCCCGACCCGGGAATCGAACCCAGAACCACTTGTTTCAAGCAAAGTTAAAAGCATTTTTATTAGAAAAATGTCTGTATTATATATCGGAACTAATGTCACACAATAATAAACGAATAATACAACTGTTTGACATTACATTTGAAACTGTTTGACATTATATTTGAAACTGTTTGACACTATATTTAAAACTGTTTGACACTATATTTAAAACTGTTTGACACTATATTTAAAACTGTTTGACACTATATTTAAAACTGTTTGACACTATATTTAAAACTGTTTGACACTATATTTAAAACTGTTTGACACTATATTTAAAACTGTTTGACACTATATTTAAAACTGTTTGACACTATATTTAAATTTCTTGGAATGTTAACTAATAATTCATAGTTCTTTGTAGTTGTATGTTAATTGCATGTCTATAGGTACATATATTCAACACAATGTAAATTGTTTATGAATCAATGAAATAAAATGAATGAACATTTTAACAACTTCTACTATGGGATCAACTCTGAAATCTCAAACTAAAAATCAGCTGCTCCTTACTTTTATATTCGCACGCATACCTAATAATCAACCTATAATGTTCCCACTGCTAGGAAACAGGCCTCCTCTCTGTGAGAGGGAGTGGGCTGTAATCCTCCACGCGGGCCCAGTGCGAGTTGGTGGATGTCACACGTCTTCGAAATTTTGGTTCTAGAACATACCGATTTCCTCATGATGTTTTCCTTTACCGTTTTGAGAGCAGTGTGGTGCGGAAATTATTTACAAAAAGTGCCTGCCTGGGTTCGAACTCACAACCTACAACTCCGTAAGTCGGGGCCTATACCACTGGGCCACCGCTGCTCTTTTGCTTGTATTCGCATAACTCGACAAAATGTACACCTTGTAAGTAAAGTATCTATAAGTTTCAAAATTAAAGGCTAATAATATAACATTTATTTTAACAAAAGATGTCCATGTTCCACCGTAGATAATGAATGCTACTTTACCTTTTTTCCTTTCAAAACATACAGTAGATATGCCCTAGGTAGGTACTTACTACAAACAATACACACGTCTATCAAATACCTACATAACGTTATCACAAAGGTTATCTCATAATGGCAGCGGGGTCAGCAGAGATCAAAGCGCACAAGTACCTAATTGCGCATCCTTATATTATGTAGGTAGCCTTATCACATAGGCGAAGTCCGTTATGTAAAGAATAGGTTTTGTAGGATCGCGAAGTTTTTGATTTTATTGTCTCCTGGGGTATGGGACATGGTCATCTATTGTCCCGACTGATTCATCAACGCATAGCCTAAACCGCTGGGGCTACAAACTTGAAATTCTGGATTCAATGCCTTTTATATTGTAAACATCCAATACGGATGGATTTTTGGAAATTTGACCTTTAAGGGGGTGAAAAGGGATGTTCGAAAGAGTTACCGTGGCCCCGGCACAGGCAACAGAAGGAACACGGGTGGGTTTTAGTCAGTAAAAGTCTGACACGCCCTCCCGCTCCGCCCAGAGCGGGAGAAGTCATTTGATGATTTCCCATCCACAAAAAAAAAAGGGGGTGAAAAGGGCGTATTTTGTTTGTATGAAAAAATGTTATTTCTTGAATTAATAAACTTGAAACTCGGCAAGAATACTTATACATAAAAGTAAATTATGAACTTTGTCATTTTTGTTATTCTAAACTACCCCCTAAAGGCGGATTGGGAGGTGTCAAAGTTTGTATGGAAGAATTTTAACGCGCGGTTCGATTAACTCGAAACTCAGTATTTGTACGTAAGACCAAAAATAAAGAATGACGTGTATCAGGGTTTTTTTGAAAATCTACCCCAAACGGGGTACTAAAGTACGAAATCCACGCGGAGGAATCCCGCGGGAAGTGCTAGTTATACACAAATTGCCTGTTTGAAAGGTTACAGCGGATTATTATGGTAATTTGCCATGTCAGTTTACCATTTTCTGTAACTTAGTACTGCTATCTATCAATTTAATCAACCTATCCTAAACTATTTTGTGTAAAATCCTAAACTATTTTGTTACCATGTTTCTGGCAAATAAATAAATAAAATAAATTGTATTGAAAATCTGTCATACCAATAAAGATATCCTGAGTTAGGTAGAATAAATAATAAATTAATAACATTTGTTTGTGAGAGGCTCACCTTTGCCTTTTTTACACTAAATGGTAGGTAAGCCAATGCTATTGGCGATGGTTCACGCTTCTCCAAGAAAGAAAAAAAGACCAAAAAGAAGAGAAGAAGTAATTTATTCACTCAAGACTTTCTAAATCCGTCTTAAACACAGACTCCTTCGGGGCAATTGCGTAACACACTTACAGTAGGAATCGGTTTCATTTTGACAGTGCAACAACATTCATTTCCTTATGTACGTTGTTGAGCAGACAAATTTGTCGAACATATGAAGCAATGGATTAGCAATTTGCGTCAAAATCATTCGGATTGTGATTGATAGTGTGTTACGCAATTAGGGTGCTGGGCCCTATACCACAAAACTTTACAATTCCAATTTACAAGTAAAGGATGATGACTAATTTTTTTTTTGTCCGTCAGGTAGATAAAAATACGACGATACATTGATTTAAAATGTGGCATGACGTCACGCCTTTCTAGATTTTATACTGAGTTGTGACCACAGAAATATAGCTTATAATATGTTAGTGACGTAGCGAGCCCCCACTCCCTCCACTTTAATGCGTTTTATCTAAGTTATTTTATATTAATATGATAAAAATACATACATACATACATAAACTCACGCCTTCTTCCCATGGGGCTAGGTAGAAACTACAAACATACTCCTTTTGCCTCGTTTACATTCACACATCTGGTCATAGACGCACGTCGGTTGCGAGTACTACGCACCTGACCTTTCTGAAGAACATCACCAATAAGATCACTATATGTCTTCCTAGGGCGTCCCCTCCCGACGTTTCCACTGACATCTGCCATGTCAGCATGCAACCTTTTGTTAGTCTACTTTCATTCATCTTCTCAACATGACCAAACCATCTAAGCATACTCTAAAAAAAAAAACAAAAAAAAAATACATGTCTACTATTTTTTTTATTATCTGACTGACGGACTAAATAGAATTTCTTTTTGTAAATCTTACGTGTCTATACCACAAAACTCTAAGCTATATAATTGTAACGGAAAAACTACAAATATGTAAATTGTAGTGACAAATCTACAATTTACATATTTGTAATTTCTAATACACAAATGTAGGTCCTTCATCTGTATGTTAATTTCAGGAGACGGATGTAGCTTGAAAATTCCCATTTGTACCAGCCAAATTGTTAACAAATGATTCGAAATTCTCATTTGAATTGATTGACAATAACAAATGACGACACTAATTTGAAATCGTGAATAATCGAGCAAAGCAAGAAAACATCAATTGTATTGTAACCAGTTTAGAATCATGTGTTGAATTCATGGTAACTGTTTGCGCGTCATGTCCCTGCCACCCTGTTTAGCTAAGTCACAAATTAATGATAAACTAGGACCATCACAGTAAAATAAATAAACATTTAATTATTAATAGCAATAACAAAACCAGGGTCAGCAAGACGACCAGTTACCACAAGCAGCACCTGTTCACGAGCAATTAAATTAAGAAATTCAGTGCAATTTTTAAATAGTGTTAATTAATTTGATTTAATCAGATGTTGTCGTAAGTTAGTTAATAACTGCCATTATTAACTAACTTTATTCACTATAGTAAAAGTTTATTTTAATCCAGCCTCCCAAGTCATCTATTAACTCGTAAATCGTGGAGTGTCGCGAGAATTATGACACTAAGTGGCAAGTTGCCGCAACTCGGACACCGGGGTCGGACACTAATGGATTGCGGACACAGGCCGCAGTAATGCGGTAATGGCATAGTTGGTGGACGAAGAAAACTTTGTTAGAGATACAGTATCGTGTACTCGCGTTAGCCTGGAAATCTGTATTCTTTTTCACGCTGATGGAAACTTGGAATTAATTCTAGGGCAACTTTTTCCAACATTATTTTGTAAAGCACAGGTTTACTGAAGCATAGCCTTTACGAGTGAATGGGGAAACGCAAAGATTGGAAGATATTTAATTAGTTTAGCAGAGATGAACAAAATATCAATCGGCCAAAATCATGTAGGTAATACATATTTTCCGAATTTCAGGATGACAAATAGTTTAAACGTGAACTGTAAGTGCCAATTTCACCAATGAAACAGAACGCGGTCAGCTCATCTAAGCCGCGTTCAAGACCTGTCAGTGTCAATATTCCACAGAAAATAATGCCACTGACAGCCCTCAAGCGTAGTTTACTTCATTCTCTATGAGAAGAGGCCTTTACCTTGCAGTAGGGTAATGACAGGATAGTAGGTATAATAAACAACAGAATCATTGTTAGTAAAATTGTATTTTCAAGCTCATTATTTTATTAATTAAAGAGGACGCGCTAAGGTAGCCCGCGAAATCATGGGCGTAGCCTTCATACAACCCGACTCCTACGGCTTCCCTTCGGAACAACCGCTCTTCTTAATGTGTACTATTGCCAAACCTATGTGTGTAACTGTGTACCACATCAGATTACCTACATAATTATATTTAAATAACAGTTTAATACCTACACCATAATATTAAAAACCTACAGTATTTGGTCCGAGTTTATGAGAACTGAACAATTTTTTCTTCGGCTTCTCTCTAATAATTGTAGCTGCGCCACTGCGCGAAATACAAATTTTCTTACGATTTTTGCAATTTGCAGCTCAGTGTCAGGATGTATGGATATATGATGATTAAAGTATGATTCGCGACCGTCACACATATGTATTTACAGAATTATAATCATTAGAATCAGTAATACAACTATAATACTCAATAGGATTACGTGGTCTTAGAGTGGCATTGAAGACTTTAATAATTATAATTCCGTAAATACATACGTATTTGTTACGGTCGCAAATCATATTTTAAACAACCTACAACCTAATACTGACCTGCGAATTGCAAAAAACATAAGAACGATTGAATTTCGCGGGCTACCCTGGCGCTATCGCTTAAGTCCACAAGATAACCATGTCTCCGCTACTTAATTATTCCGTTGGCAAAGCTGTCCACGGATCAGTTATCCACGGTGTTTTGTATCTATAATACATGATAACACTAATATATATATATATTATGTACAAGTATACAATAAAAAATAAAAAGGGAGAAGAGCTCATTGGGCATCAAAAAATTCGTCCGCATCGCTGTCAATCGGAAAAGTGCCCAAAAGGCTGGCAGCATTGCCGCACTGAATGGCAATGCTGATTCTTTGGGCTAAGAATAGGCCAGCCCTCTGGTCCCGTAGAGAGTCGACCAACCGCTTAGCGATGTCCCGAAATACTCGATGAGCACTCGGACCCCAAATTGAGCTAAAATAGACCATATCGTTTAAACGTCAACGTTTAATGTCAGTCAACGTTTGGCCATATCATTAATGTAGGGTATCTGTAGTGGTACGATCGTAGAAATGGCCATATCGTGATCTGCCTGGCCATTATTCCGTTAATGAATGCAAATAATATGCAAGTGCTACATATGAGACACTAGACCTAGATTCGAGAGTAACCGTCTAGGTTTCTGTCTAGACTTGGTGTAAATACTTGGGTTCGATTCTAGCATAACAATATGTGAAGCAATAGAAATCTTATGTGGTTGCTAGGGGTTAATGTTCAATGTCACAGGTATTACTGAACTTAATTTGTTGCTTTTTAACCCTACTATGACGTCCTGCAAGACACACGTCGAGTTACCCGTAACTCTGTATAAAAAAGTTAATGATTAAATCGACATAACTTATGGCATGGCACAAATAAACTACAAGGATCCTATGTTCTGTATTATATTTCGTGGCCAGATCTTAGAATTGATCATTTCATGAAGTGTTCGGTCATTTCATGAAATGGTTGTGTTTCATGAAATGGCCAGCTAAAATAGACCATATCGTTTAAACGTCAACGTTTAATGTCAGTCAACGTTTGGCCATATCATTAATGTAGGGTATCTGTAGTGGTACGATCGTAGAAATGGCCATATCGTGATCTGCCTGGCCATTTCACCAGCTGACCACTGGGCATATCGCATTTCACGCCGCTTGTGGCACCCCGACCAAATAGACAGCGACAAACAAATCCAAAAAAAAGTTTAAGTCCAAGTTCCAAGATCCAAGTTGGTCGCAGTTACTTGGCTATTTAGTATTTTTAGGACCCTAAAATATGAATTATTCGAGTAGGAATAGATGCACAACAAAAACAAAGCGACATCAACGCCTCTACCGGCGGATAATCTAACTATTTTACGATATCATCACTATTGTTTGGCAACATCATGATTCGGCGGCGGCGATCTCTCGCGTCCGGCCCTTGTCCAGGCCATGGTGCGGAGCGAGAGTACATGGGAAGCCATTGCCTCCTTCTGCGAAGCAGTAATGCTCGCGAAGGAGGAGGCGGGACGCGTGAGGGAGAAGCAAGTTTTGCGCCCTCACGCCCCTAGTCGCTGCAGGAGACGCCCTGGGCGTCGGGAATTGGCAGCCGATTCACGGCCACCGTAGGCGCGGGCTTGCGGACGACGAGCAATGGGTAGCTCGCCGTTCGGTAAGGACCAGGCCCGAGTCGACGGCGCGTTGTGTTCCACGCGCGCCTCAAAGAGATGTCACCACCATTGCAGGGGTCCGCTAGGGCCAATGCCAGCCAGTGTTGCGGGATGTTCGAAAGAGTTACCGTGGCCCCGGCACAGGCAACAGAAGGAACACGGGTGGGTTTTAGTCAGAGTCTGACACGCCTTCCCGCTCCGCCCAGAGCGGGAGAAGTCATTTGATGATTTCCCATTCAAAAATAAAAAAAAACATTAAAAAAAGACCACATCATGATGTGACAAGCGGTCGATGTTCTATACATATAATGAAATACAACCACTTCATGAAATGACCAATTCTAAGATCTGGCCCGACATATGTATATATGTATGTATGGGGTTACTAGAAGTAACTACCCTAAACGTAGGTAATGCCAAACAGCCTGCATTACTGTGCTGCATTATAAAGTCGTTTTAACCACATCTGAGAGTAAACAACTACATCTAGCCACAACAAAGACAAACAGAACACATTACACAACACAACACTATTCCCTATTCTGCCTACGTTCGCTCAACTCATGTGAGGCGTGTCGCGGACTCGGTGCACGTGTTTGTGAATGTATTCAAAGGCTAGATAATATATAATATTCTACCCTTTTTATAGCAATGACACATCTGCGTATAAAGATGTAATGGGATAAAGGGTGAGATGTATTGTCAGATACACATCATGAGGAGAATTACCCATTCTGTCTCGCTCACTTGGCCCATCTTCCTTTTTACGGCCATAATGGGGAAGGTTGGGCAAAGTTAATTGTAGATGGCGTGATCATAGCTAGGTCCCCGCGGCCTACAATAAGTTTGACATTTCGTTCATTCATGAGTTTACTTTTATTTCGCTATTTCGTTATTTTCGATAATTTCAAAAAAAGTTAAAAGTATAAATATATCCTCAAAGTCACTTTCTTCAAAATGTTTCTACTCTGTTTAATTTATAAAACATCTCTACGAACAGCTTTAAGCCACCATCTTTTAATTTTAGGGTCTCTCGGGAAATGGTGGACTCCAATTTCGGAGTATTTAGTAACACAACAACGCATCATTTTCGCAAAAATAAAATAAAACCACCTCACGCCTTGTATTATTGGCTTGTGTTGGGAACTAGCTACGACAGCGCCATTTTGACAGTTGCCTTCCCCATTATACAAATAAATAAAATTGACGTGTCTGTTTGTAATGATGTCAAAATAACAGCTTTTTACTAAATGCATATGAAAGTATATACGGTACATAAAACAGAAACACAATTTTTAAACATTTTGTCTGTCTATCTGTCTGTCTATTTGTTCCGGCTAATCTTCGAAATGGCAAGACCGATTTTGACGGAACTTTCACTGGCATTTGGCTGATGTTATAAAGAGTAACTTAAACTACTTTTATAAGTATTTCAGAAAAAGAATTAGGGTTCCACGCAAAAATATTAAAGCCCAAGAAATTGTGGACAAACTCAGTAGCAGCCCGGAGATGACGGCCGGTAGATGGCCACAGGCTCGCCCCCATTACATGGGACTTAACATAACTGGCGAAATGTGGGCGATCGCGTGAACAACGTCTTGCACCGCCGTGTTGATACTCGTATAGTTATGAAATGAGGCATATGACGGCTTCTAGATTGTCATATTTATTTCGACGGAACATCTTTGGACATCTACTTTGTAAGTAAACTATGGCGCATCTACATCGCACCAAACATTCTTTGTATGAGAAAAAGGTGCGCCTCAGTACAAACAAACATTCAGAGATGAGGTTGCTCACGCGAATGTGTTAAGTACACCTCTGCCCAACCCTTCGGGTAAAACAAGCGTGATGTTATGTTTATGTTATGAAATAAAGTCTCATCTACGCGTAAGCTAATAATCTTTGCCGTGGGCGCGGCACTCTCGTGACAAAGAGTGACCGACACAAGTACAAAGGCCACTAGCAGTAAGTACTCGAATTTCGTACTAATAATTAACGTATTTCGTTTCAAAAGCACTTCCACGAGTTGCGAGTTTCTCTCAGAAAGCTTCATCAATGATGTTTTGTTTTGCGGCGGGATCAAGTTGTAACGTTTGTTTTAACGTTAGTGGGTAGTTGTACAATGGTTCTGAATTGGGACAAAGAAAATCTTTAGAAATACCGTATGGAGTTCAGGAGAATAATTGTGTAAGATATATGTTTGTTATGTGGGGTCCTATTTACTAATGGATTAGCATGTTCCTTCTATGTATGTGGGTGTCATTTATTAAGGCAACTATAAGTACAGTACGACACAACTTAGATGTAGCATCGGCAAAATTCGTAAAACCGGTCACCATTCGCACTGAGCGCGCCTTCCAAATCACTAATCTTTATTACTGCTTTAGACGAAAATGATCTTTACGCAAACGCAATAACTTGTAAAGTCATATAACCAAATACATTCGTAAAATTACATAACATCACGCCTTGTTTCCCCGAAGGGTTAGGCAGAGGTGTACCTATTATAGTAACACCCACATTTCGCCAGTTATTCGTAAAATTGAAATGCAAATTTTCAAATTTATGCTACGTCTAAGTTGTGTCGTACTGTACCTAAATACATCAAGAGTCAAAAAGCAGCGGATCCACGTACCTACTTCATTAGTAAGGTACCCTGGGCAAGTCCAAGGGGATTCTTTCCTTTATGTCCTAAGTGATCTGCCAATCTTCCTGAAGCATGTGTAACCTGCCTGCCCGTCCTAATCTACGGTGTTCAGAGCTGGTCACTCACTGAGTCGCAAAAGTTGCGCCTTGGAGTTTTCCAAAGAGTGACGGAACGCAGCATTCTGGGTGTTAAAACACAGGACACGTCGGCAAGAAGGCTGCTGAGCTAAAATGGGATTGAGCGGGTCACGTCAGCCGCATGCACGATGATCGCTGGGCTTTTGCCCAATGGGTATACCTGAAAAGAGCGGGAAAAGAGTTCCTGGAAGGACTTGAGGGGGGGGGGGGTTTCGCTTTTGCCCAACAGTGGGGCAGTATAAGTAAAAAACAAAAGAAGATGTTCTCTGTTGATCGTGGTCTGCTCGTAAATTTCCGCATGGAACGTGTATTTGAATGCAAGCATGTGCCATTATGTTTGTCCACCAAAATGTAGTAGAAATTTCCAGCACTAAGCAACGTTATTTAAAAACTCCACTACTCGAAAGCCTTCCAGTATTTCCCACCTGCTACAGCGCTTGCATACTGAAGCAGATCGTAAACTATCAAGCGCTCCAGCTAATTTATTTACAATGTGACCTGGTTTAACTTCTACCGCGCTGTGACCTGTGCTTGTGCTAGCCCTAGGGTAGAATAGCATACTGTGTGTTCACGACATTACTGAATTATGGGTGACATTGTGAATTTGTTTCTGTAATCTAGTGCCAAACATTACATTATGTCTGTATGTCTGTTTTCCCTGAAAGGTTAGGCCTAGAAAATAAATTGTACGTAATCGACCCCTACCTACATTTCGCTATTTATGTTTAAATACTTTATAGAGGAGAGTGGCGAGCCTGTTGCCATCAACCCAGCACAAATCTAAACTCCAGTCTGCTACTACGAAATTCCTGATAGAAAAACCTGAAAAACACTTTACCGACCTGGGGATTGAATTCGGAACCGCTCAGCACTCACAAAAACAACAACGATTAGACTTGATACAAATTAAAATATTGTTATTGAAGGTTACAGGTATAATTATTTGAATAGAATAGTCGCGTTTCACTGCATAGACCTAGGTAGGTACATTGTGTAAAGAAGAACTACAAAGCAGGTTTTAATTAAGTTATCGGCTGAGCTAATTATGTAAGTCACAGATATATGCCAACAACCTTGAGTGCATAGCTTGCGTGTTCTGTGCTGAGCTCACGTAACGCGTCGTACGTCCAGCCAGTAATAGGACTCGCTCATCATGGAGCGCTGTCCCAAATTAGACGCATTATTAATTTATTATACATAAAACAAAAGGTATTATATTAAAATTTGTATACTAAAAATTAAATTATTTTTAAAATAGTGAAGGTTTCATAAAAACACGCGTGATAGTTTTTGCGTGATTCTCAGATTTTTATCCGCGTTGGACATAACTTTACAAATTAATTACACTATGTAATATAAACATAATCTAAAAAATACAGTTATTAATTATGCAGCAGCTTATCAGCAGGAGCCTCAACAGAGAGCAGCGAACTGTCATGTACTACACAGCGAGGAACACGAGGAACACGAAATATGAATGTTTCCTCGACTTGTGAAAAGCATTTGATCTGGTTGCGTATAACGTACTGTGGGACAAGTTGAGGGACGCGGGTGTGTCGGCGGAATACACCTCCCTTCTCAAATACTGGTACTCTAACTAAAAGAACCGGGTGAGATGGGTGGGGACTCTGTCGGACGAGTACGGACTGGAATGCGGAGTTAGGCAGGGGGGGTTAAGCTCGCCTCTGCTATTTATCCGGTTATCGAGCGACTGAGCGGTGTACATGTCGGCTGCCACAATGGCGGAACGTGTGTCAACAATATAAGTTATGCAGACGATATGGTGCTTCTCAGACCGTCGGTGGGTGGGTTGAAAAAGTTGCTATCGACCTGCGAGCCTTACGCGGAGGAGCATGGCTTAATATACAACTCGAAAAAGAGTGAGCTTCTTGTATTTAAAGCACTTAAACAGTCCATAAGTCAAGTCTCAACGGCGTAGCAAGGTTGTCGATAGTTTTAAGTACTTTGGTCACATTGTCACGAACGACCTAAGGGATGACGTAGAGATAGAGAGGGAGCGCAGGACGTTGTCTGTAAGGAGCAATACGCTTGCCCGCAGGTTCGCTCGGTGTACTACAGACGTCAAGGTTCTTTTTAAGGCGCTCTGTCAATCGTTTTACACGAGTGGCTTGTGGGTGTCATACAGGCGTCGAGCCTACAACGTCCTGCGTGTACATTTTAATAATACTTTTAGGATGCTGTTGGGACTGCCATGGCGTTGTAGCGCTTCGGGAATGTTCGCGGAGACTCGCACAGATGGTTTCCATGCCATCATGTGAAAGAAAGCGGCCTTGTTGCTACAGCGCCTGCATGGTAGTGACAACAGCATTCTGATAATGATTGCTGCCAGAGTGGACTGTCCCTTTCAGGGTTACTGGGTGGGGACAGTCATAGGTCTAAAGTAATAATCATTTTGTGAGAACTAACAATACTAACCTATTTACCTAAGCAAATAAAGTTTTATTTATTTATTTTATTTTATTTATTAAGTTAAATTATTAAGTTATTTATTAAGTTATTAAGTTAGTAAGTCAAATCATTCTACTCGTTTAGACGTGATCTTCAGTTTAAAATCATTAAAAGTCGGTTATCGTCGCCTTAAGTAATACGCGCATCCCTATTGATCGGAAGCTGGGCCACGCTGGGCTCCGTCGGGGTTTCTAGAAACTGAGTAAAAATAACGTAAGCAGTAGGTATAGGTTTTCTTTAAGTCAGAAAAAGAAAGGAAACGTATACACATACAAGAAAAAAATCGAACATACTACCGTTCGATTTTTAGGTTGTTTTTTAAGAATACAATTCTTGTAGCATTTCGGTGCCAAACGGAACCCTATTACTAAGCCTCAGCTGTCCGTCCGTTTGTCTGTCTGTCAGCGGGCTGTATCTCATGAACCGTAATAGGTTAGGTAGTTGAAATTGTCGCTATAACAACAAAAAATTAAATAAAGTTAAAAATAAAAGGAGGTCCGCATAAGAAACGATTTTAAAAAAAATTGAAGTATGTATGTTTTTAAAATATGTAGTGTTAAATATTGTACGGTGGTACGGAACCCTTCGTGTACGAGTCCGACTCGCACTCGGCCGGTTTTTAATTCTACAATTTTAAGGGCGTAAGTTATATAAAAGCTTAACTTGCAGCAAGTGATTACGGCAATATTACACGGTGCAACCAAATTGATTCATTTCGATTTATATAGGCGCAAAGAATTAGCGTATAGCTGTCATTGAACGATTATTCACTTTACAATTCAATTTGGTTCCTTCATCCAAGTTAAAAAAGTGTGTGTGTGTGTCAGCTCCGACGCACGACTGGAGTTTACTCTGTAAAAGGTACGCAAGGTACGTTGCGCAGAAAAACGTTTTTGAGTTAACGCTTGTATTAATTTCACTCCTCATAAAATATCCATACCGGGGGGCCCAATATGAAAATCGATTCTTAGGAAGTAAACTCCAAAAAGAAAGTGAATCGTCTAATTCCAGCGTCGCTAAACAGCTAATTAAGTACTAATAAACTTTCAAGTACGAAAAAAAGCCTTTCAAATCTAATTTTCACAATGACATTAGTGAAGCCAGTCTCGCTAATGTTGTTACAGTATTATGACGCGTTAGGCCCCTGGGCCCCGGGCCCCATGTGTGGGCTACGGTAATTGGATTTATTTATTAGCAACTCATGCGCAAGGTCGGGGGATTTATCGTTAGTTCTGAACACCGGCTGTTTTTGTTGGACAGGATAGAATGTGGGTGAAAACTGTCAATAGAATTATGTCAATCAGCTGAATTGGGAAAGTGATAGATAAGATTATTTAGAGACGATCGAATTTTTTTTTACCCGACTACGGCGATGCCAAAAGGAAGGGTTATGATACCCCTTCCTTTTCGTCGTAGCATGCCTGTGTATACCATGTATGTGGGTGCCAGAAATACCTACGAAATTATCATGGCATGCGACCACGGCTTTACCTTGAGCATTTTTGTTAAGTACCTATGTCTTGATTTCTGACTGAAATATTTTCATGTTTCGAACTTTAAAAAGTACGAAACATGAAAATAAAAATGATCTAAAGATCATTTTTATTTTTCAAATGATCTAAAGATCATTTTTATTTTTCCGTAGTCGGGTTACAGTTTCTTAAACTTCATTTTTTATTTATTACACGACTGCCCCAAAAAAGGAGTGTTGAAGAGTTGTATTAATCCCCCCCCCCTCTCTCCTATCTAATTTTTCACGAAGACGACTAAAAGTAAGGGGTAATGGGGGAGTCGGAAACCCGGAACCTGCTCCAGCATAAGCATATTTAGATTAGCCGCTAAGGTTAAAGATAACACCACGTCCTGTTTCTCCGAAGGGTTAGGCAGAGTTGTACCTATAGTAGGTACGTCCACATTTCGCCAGTTATGTTTAAGTCCCACATAATAGGGGGCGAGCCTATTACCATTTAACCGGGTATAAATCCAGACTCCGGGTTGCTACTGAGAAATTCTAGATGGAAATCCCAATTACACTTTGCCTGTCCCTGAAATCGAACCCAGGACTACTAGACCAACGAGGCAATCAGAAAATGTAATACTTTCTAAAATCAAATCCGCAAGTTTAATAATAATTTAGGTTACTGAAATAAACGTCAACAACCGATAAGAACGGTGACAAGGTCACGCCGGCACAGATTGTGTCACAGTCTGTCACAGACGTTATAAACGTGTCAGACTATTGCACGTTTTATTTCACATTTTTTTTATTTTTTTCACAATATAAAATTATGTATATATTATTTTTTATAATAATAGATCATCTCAATAATCTATTTTATTTATTATAAACACAATACAACATTATTTATATTAGATATAATATTGATATATTTTTTTATAATAACAGATAATATCAATAATATATTATTATAAACTCAATACAAAATGATTTCGAATTAACAAAATCCAATTTTCAAAAAAATGATACAATTAGGTACGATCAGCAACACAAGTACATTATTATATATTTATTTTATTAGATAGGAGTTAATATTCTTTAAATTTTACTTCTTTTATTTTTGCTCAATAATTAAGATTTAAAAAACTGACGTGTTAATAGACTTCTGTTCATTGTATTTACTGACAAAATAAACGACCCCAAATAAGTTTTGTATTGAAGAAAGAATACGGAAATTAATTTCTAGCCATTCATTCAAATGCTTAATATTTGTTAATACCGGGAACGCAATCATTAAAACAAATGAATCACACTTGGTGTTGCACTTCATTATGCGTTTAGTGTTGGAACCAATTTAAATACAGTGGATTTCGGGTATAACGACAATGAAGGGACCACTCTATTTTCGTCGTTATATCCGGAAGTCGTTACAGGCAAAGGTAAAGAGATACAGACACGTACACATGTGTAGTTTATATTCATTTATTATTGAAAATATTTGCACACAGAGTTATTCACCGGTACATTTAAAAAAATGTGTAATATTAGTTTGCTTCAATTTATTTTTTTGTGCTAGTGTACGCTGTAGGGTGTATTCTATTTTCATTACTTCTTCAATATCTATAATATCCTTTCCATCACCAAATAAACAGTATCTTTTAAGCTTTGTTACAACACCTAACACATCCTTAGTTGTAGGAATCTCACCTTCCTTGCAATCTTCTTCTTCCTCCTCATTTTCCTCATCTTGCGTCGTATGTGATGGAACAACAGTTTCAACAATTTCACTATCGGACAAATCGCTAGTAGTGATAAGTTGACTGTCAATATCAACATATGTTGCCCAGTCCGCAACATTTGTTCCGCTTGATGATACTGTAGTCAGTTGTGCCAATGGTATGTCCAATTCATCATCGGAGTCGTCGTCAATTGTTGTGATAGCCGAAGATTTACGGAACCCAGCGTGTAGAAAACACTTTTTGATCGTATCTGGAGTCACCCGAGCCCATGCCGTAGTTACCATTTCAATGGCATCTAAAATATTAACGGAAAACGGGCCTGCCGAGTTTTCAATGTCGTTCATCATTTTCTGTACTAAAATCTTCCTATAATGACTTTTGAGGGTTTTAATTATCCCTTGATCAATCGGTTGAATCACTGATGTAGTGTTTGGTGGTAAAAATGCCAGTTTTATGTTGGTCAAATTCTCTATTTTAGGATGAGCTGGGCAATTGTCAATAAATAAAATGATCTTCTTTTTGTTATTTCTTAACTGGGAGTCCCATTTGCGTAGAACTTTTTCGAAAATCTCTGAAGTCATCCAGGCCTTTTTGTTTGCTTCGTAATCAACTGGCAAAGATTTAACATTTTTGAAACATCTGGGTTTTTTTGCCTTGCCTATGACCAATCATTTTCTTTTTTCCCCTGCCATACTTGATGCAACAAGCACGGTGATTCTATCTTTTGATAATTTTCCACCAACGCACTTTTCCCCTTTAAATTTCAAGGTTTTGTCAGGAGTTAACTTAAAAAACAAACCTGTCTCGTCAGCGTTCCATATTTGGCTATCAGTATAACCTTCAGTCAATTTTGGGAAAACTGTTTTTAGCCAGTTGTCACAGTCACTTTGCGATACACTAGCGGCTTCTCCACAAACTTTGCCTACTACAATATCGTGTCGTTGACGAAATCGGTATATCCAGCTTTCCGAACACTCAAAATCCATTTTTCCAAACAGTCTGCCAAATTGATTAGCCTTTTCTTGCAGCAGACGACCGCTCAAAGGTACGTTTTGGCTTCTTTGGGCTTTGAACCACATTAGAAGGGCATTTTCGATATCTTGATGCGTCGGTTTGCGGTTTTTCTTAATTTTTAAGGATTTGGATTCAAAGCATTCTAATAATTTATCACGGTTTTTCCACATCGTAGATACTGTTGAATGGGAAACTTTGTACTCTTTGCACAAATCAGCATTGTTTTCACCGTTTTTCAATTTTGAAATGATTTCCGCCTTTTCTTTAACAGTGAATGTGCGTCTAGCAGCCATACTTATTCAAAAGTTTACTAAACCCAGTTGCTACTCAGAATATCACTTTGTAACTGAACCATAAAAGCTCCGAAACGTACACGCTTCCCCTACCTACTTAGTTGATATCTATAAACAAAAGGTAAAGGTCTCCACACTTGCTGACCATCTGTGTGCAATGGATGTAAACAAAAGATAAGAAATGTTTGTGAAAGAAAAAAATCTTTGTGTCTTTGGCGGCCGACTCCGGTCGCAATATCTGCATGGGATTTCTAGGAATTTGTTACAAATGATTCATTAAAAACAGTCGCTACACCCGAACTCGGCGTTACATCCAAAGTCGCTATAGCCACATGAATTTTGTACTAAAGTATGCTTTAAATTCAAGGAACTTAGATTTAACGTCGCTATAGGTAAATGGTCGCTACAACCAAGGTCGTAATAAATGAAATACACTGTACATTGAAGTTTTAAGTAGGTCTTTATGATTTAATTTGATTTACTAGGCTGTGGTCAGGAGTGCAAAACTAATGAGCACAGAATAGAATACTCTTTATTAAATTATATATTTTTTATTATTTTAATATTTTGAGTTACTTATTTGATAAAGTCACTGTGCGTAACACACTATCAATCACAATCTGAATGATTTTGAAGCATATTGCTAATCCATTGCTTTATAAGTTCGAAAATTTTGTAAATAACGCAATGAATGTTGTTGAACTGTCAAAATGAAATCGATTCCTACTGTAAAGGTGTTACGGAATTAGGGTGGTGTTCGAACGTCGAAAACGAAATGGCAAGTCAGCAAACTCACTCTCCGTTTTGGCAACGGGACGGTTTTCAGTTTTTTTCAAAAAATTAAGTATCTTCTTCACTGAATATTCAACCCGCTAAATTCCTCTGAATTTAGCCTTACAATCAATTAATTACGTTAACCTGAAAAAACACTGTTTCATATCAAATGAAACGCTGTCCAATACCCCACTACAACGTGTATCTGGATGTACGACGTTAAATGAAAACGAGCACAGTACTAATCCATCGAAACAATTTAAAACACGAAGATTAGTAGTTAATGGAAAATTTTAAAATTGGAGTTTTTAAACAAAATAAATAGCAGAATCAACTGCATAAAAAGTAAACACGCTTTATATACGAAAAGTCACTGACCAACGGTACGGTGCGGGGCGTGGCGGCGGTGGTGCGGGGCGCAGGTAGGTAGGCGCAAGCACTTTAGTCGGAGAACAATACAAACGCAGAGAATATAATCATATGTTTTGCACAGGTTCTTGACCTTACAATGTTTACCTATTACGGACTCAGATCTACATCATGTTGAAAAATAAGAAAATGAAAAATAATTTCCTGTGGCTAAAATATACATGGGCTTTGATTGACTTTTTGTATACGAGTAAAGAACATGATTCTCTTTACGTGGTTTAAAGGAATGCCAATCATCCTGTTCCACCTTGTATACTAAAATAGTCACCATATTATTAAGACAAACGGATTTGTAAATGTAGTAAGTTGCTAACATCATACGCAGATTCACTTATCCACCATCTTATTTACACATCTTGTCACAATTCTTTCCATGGCAGTAATGTGGCCTTGATACAAAATCACTGACAAAAACTCAATGTTTGTATTATATTTACTCTGAAAAGTATTTCCATGTCACTTCCCAACAGAATGTCACGCTTCGTCACGCTTTTCGTCACGGGACATTTCATCAATACCGTGACAAATCGCTACGTCAGTATTTTTCAGTAAGGTATGTAAATGAACAAAATAAAACTTCCGATATGTTGATAATTATGATTAAAAACCTACCTCTAGTTTAAGGCCCCATTTTGTAAATATTTATGTAAATCAATTACTTTATAACTTTAGGACATTTAAATGTAAATTATTCCATTTTCTCTTAAGTAAATGATACTCGACTAATGACTTTACGAATGAAGAGTTGACATAAATATTAGGAAATAATTATATTCCCTTCTTATAGCTTACTTAATTTGATCTCTTTGACATTTCCATGACTAATTTGCAATTTGAATGTTATCCTAATTTATTTAATTCAATCCAATGTTATATCTAAAAATGTATTTGTACGCCGGAAACGGTAGAATATTATAAACTTATAATACAATGTAACAAGTCTGTAACAATATTCTAACAAATAAATGGACTATTACTACTACTAATAGACAATATTATTAAATACGGCTGAAAGGATTTTGATAAATCTTTGCCTAACCGATACCAGCACCTTAATTGCGTAACACACTATCAATCACAATCTGAATGATTTTGAAGCATATTGCTAATCCATTGCTTCATATGTTCGAAAAATTTGTCTGCTCAACAACGTAAAATATAACGCAATGAATGTTGTTGAACTGTCAAAATGACACCGATTCTTATTGTGTGTTACGCAACGGCCCCGCTGGTACGTTTTATCTAAAAAATATTGAGACTACACTGTATTAGAGAAAGTGTAAATAAATTTATTTCCTTGTAAAGTAAGCGACCCTTTTTAGGGTTCTGTAAACAAAAAGGAACCCTTATAGTTTCGCCATGTCCGTCTGTCTGTCTGTCCACGGCTTAGCTCAGAGATTCCTAGTACTCGAAAGCTGTAATTTGGCACGGGTATACATATTAATTACGCCGACAAAGTGGCAAAATAAAATCTTGAAAAAAAAAATTGTAGTGTACCTACGTCCGTTGCATGGAAAATGGGAATGATATTTTATTTTTCTCGTCTATCCCACGGTGCGGGGTGTAGCGACTGTACGGCGTCCTCAATTGCAATGTAAGCACTTTGACAGGAAATGTAGCCCGTTCCGTGAGCCCCACTGGGATCAGTATTATCGTATCGTGAGTTAACTGTATGAAAGAATCTAGTGTCAGTGTGCAACTATTGTATAGTCAAATAAAACCACAAGTGAACTCTCTGTCCATCTGTTTATTTACTCATCCTGCCATCTAAGGAGTCAACCATATAACTACAGGAGATATCGTTGGATAGGCCGTTCAAAAATATTGCGGGTCTGTGAAAACCAGGTTTCGATTCAGGGATTCGTTTGCGTAAAATTAAGCTTTAAAGTGCATATTTTTGTAAGAGTCTAGTATAGTGTCCCCTACCAGCTAAATGGTTGTTATGTATTTTAACGAAGTTAAAAGAAAAACTATCGCAGCTAAGTAGGCTTTACAAGTTAACGAGTAATAGTCGACTAACTTACATTTGCAGTTGGAATGTATGGGAAAACATGTTTTTCAACTACAATTTTAAGTTCTTGGGATAAATTCATCCCAACTACGGAACCCTTCATTTGTGCGTGGTCCGACACGCGCTTGGCCGGTTTTTTACAGCAAAGTTCAAAACAACAAACAGGTTATTTGAAACGAAATATTCTGCCTTGAATTCCTTGTCATTACATAACAAACGAGACAGCATTTTCCTCACAAAGCCGCTGTAAAAAGATTCATGTTACAAAACTCGCTGTACCTATCACACGAAAACTGATTTTGCAACGTGGCTCCAAACGGGTGAAACCGGGTAAAACGCGCTTTTTCATTTTTACAGTCCCTTTTTATTCATTGGATTTTCTTTTGGCACGTTTTATTCGAGCTGTATAAAATTTCAGGCTCGAATATACACTTTTTCACTGTTGTTTATGTGCGGATACACAGCTGTACCTATGTACAAGATTCATTTTGGGTCACGTAAAACATTTCAGTTGCAATAGGTCATGTATTTATTTATTTATCTTCTCTACATAGTATAAAATAAAGTCGCTTTCCGCGTCTGTCTGTATATCCACTAACTCGTCCTAAACCACGCAATGGATTTTGATGCGATTTTCACCATAATTTAGAGAATTTATTCCGGAAGGTTTATCTATACAACTAAATATTTAAGTTTGATATAGCCCAGAAATCTTGATGGGAACATGTCGCCACATCAGAACATTGCATGCACCCGTGCGAAGCAGCGGGCGGGTCGCTAGTTACATATATAATTCTTCTGTACGTGTGTATGTCACTGAACTCTTCCTAAACGGCTGGACCGATTTCGATGACATTTTGTGTGTTTGAGTGGGTCGTTGGATGGTTTAGATTCACAATTGGACTCGGTAGGTGCCGCTGTTCGAGCAGGACAACGTCTGTCAGGTCCGCTAGTTTATTTAAATAGTAGCTTTTTCCCGCGGCTTCTCCCCCGTGGATGTCGGTTCACCGGGATAAAAAGTATCCTAGGTGTTAATCCAGGTTATAAGCTATCTGTGTGCAAAATTTCATCCAAATCCGTTCAGCCATTTTTGCGTGATTGAGTAACAAACATCCAAACATATTCACAAACTTTCACATTTATAATTTTATTGTACACACAGAAGATACATAGCAAAAAGTAAATTTAAACACTACGCAACATACAATGGGCGGCCTTATCGCTTTCTGCGACAATATCTCTGCGATGTCACGTGTTCGTACTGAGACTCCACTTGTTTGTTGTGATATCCAGTTTTGCGTCAGGTTAATCAATCGACCCTTTTTACGGCTTGTACCCGAAGATTGCCAAACGGAACTGAAGCTAATTCAATTCACATCTAAGGGCGGATTTCACCAATAAATCTGAACGCGATCAGCACACCTTAAACTACGTTCAATACCTGTCAGTGTCAGTATTCCAAAGAAAATAATGACACTGACAGCCCTTAAACGTGGTTTGTGCTGATCGCGTTCAGTTTCATTGGTGAAATCAGCCCTAAGAACAAAAAGAAAGGTTAACGTAACGGAGTCCAAGTTACAATGTATTGCACACCAATTTCATAACATTATTAAGAGCGGCCAACCCGTCATGCTTTTCATACAAACGCTCGCACGCGATTATGGCGTTGTCAACACATGAAATTCAGTATATCTAAGTTTCTATGCAAGCAAAAAGTTGAAATTTGGAGAAACAAATTCAGTATAAGCCTCCAAAAATCTGCGTTTTGCACAAATTTTACTTGAATTTTGGCCGTTCACAATGTACTCGTCAACTGTAAAAGTAACGAAAACATCGTCATAGAAACCTCACGCATGTAATGGAGATCATAAATGACAAACATATGTATATTTCACAAACTTGTAAGGCTTACTCATAAACACGTATTTCTTGGAACAAGTTTTATGAAATTTCCGCACACTATTTTTCGTTCAATGTTATTGCGTTCTCACTTGCGCTGGATGTAACACAAGCTTTTTGACCATGCTCACGTTGACGATAGACGGAGCGGGAAGGGCCCTCTTAACGTAAGTATGTACTATGTATTTTCTAACTTTTTACCTACTCAATCGGTAATTCAATCCGAACGAATGTGATTCAGTCTGAAAGAAAAAATCGATTTGATTAAATCGAGTCTCAATTTTAAGACGTGAACGTAGAAACGTTTTGTTTTCGTTTATCTTTAACAATAGGATACTGGGACTTAGGTTTAAATATTACTTGCAATCTGTTACTACTTTGGCATAATTTCGAAGGTCAAGAGCATAAACTTTTGTCTCGTAGACCACTTGCTATATTTTTCGGTTTTCGGTAGATGATCATCAACTTCAAAAGTGTTTTTGACTGATTTAGATTTATAATAAAACATGGCGTTTGAATCTCGATTTATCATTTCAACGCTCTATCAAGAAAATGTACGTAAAGATTTTATAGTTCTGTGATAACTATAAAGAATATACGATGCGTTTCCTGTGTGAAGTAATAGGTAAAGATAAGTTCAATAGCAGGTAAAGCCGCGAGCTAAACTAATTTGTCTATAAAAATAGGATCAAAGAAGTTGCTATCTAAGAAATATTCGTCCTTGCTGCGACCGTGACAAAAAAACGCAAGAAAGAAAAACACTAATGTTCATTTTATGAGCCTTTTTGATGTGGTTTTGGGACCTTTTGAGTAAATTGTTACATTATTTTATGTTAGTTATTTTAACCTATCTTACCGCAGCGGACGGGTATAAAAACCGATGTTTATTCCTGTAGTTTTTATGACTTTTTGTAGGTCTTAAAATGTCATGCTTCATTCAAAATTCAGTATTTCCTAAATATCACGTATTTTTCCCAATCTGGGACAAACAACAGTAGGTATGTACCTACGACAACGTTCAGACGTTGCATCGATTATCTTCGGAAAAACCGAACATTGCCGAATTAAATGTGACTGGTCCAATAAGGGAGTGACGGAATTAGTGCGTCAATAATAATTTATGTGGGAATATAAATCAATTTCTATTGGTCGATAGTCACATTTTATTCGATATATTTCGGGTTTTCCGAAGATAATCGATGGAACCTTTGAACGTTGTTGTACTGTACACTATACACTATTTTCGGGTCACCTCTATTATATATTCCGTGGTATTACAACACACCTCTGTCTAACCCTACGATGAAAACAGGCGTGACGATATGGTATGTTTTTCCCAATCGCAATTTAGCCACCAGCTTATCATCATCCCATCAAAATGTATGACTCACGCGCGGCAGCAGATCGCGTTTACAATGCGACATAAATCATTTTATACACGTTCAGTTTCACTGTGGCCTTCATACTCGGTTTTTAATAGAAATTATAATAAACAACATAATAAATATTATTTAAAATAGCGCACACATACAGTGTGTTTGTTCCCGGTATCCTCTCAAGGCGGCTTGTAATGAAAATATCGTGGATTACGTGGATAATTGCTATCATCTCCAGGAAATGTACATTTGTGTAAATATAATTATTATTATCGACTGTGCTGATTGATAGATAGGCTAGAAATGTTACCAATCGAAATACGACGTTCATTTGATCAACATTTAGTGTTATTTTTGGACGAAATTTTTAAGTTGTTAAAAGACGAAATGTGTACTCAATAAATAAAATTAAAATAGTTTATTTCAGACAAAAAAGTCCATAATTATGCAAGGCGAGGTTGTTACTAACAAGGACTTTGCTTATATCTAATGTTAGTAATTAAAAAGTAACACAAACTAGACACACCGTCTACCCCTGCTCAGCAGGCTCATCGGTCCCGCAACACATGGAGTTCAGTGAACCTACTGAGCAGAACAGTATCAGTTCTCTCGCCAATCATCCTGAGGACGCTATTTGGACTCCCCCGTACTCGGCGCACCACCGACACAACTTTTTTACGCATAATTGCGTAGAAGTCATCTACGCTAGCGTCAGCAAACATGATGCACTACAGTATCGAGGAAGCCGAAACAGAGCCCTGAACACATTATTGTACTGGACTCGCAAGGCATTGTAGGCTCTCTGTGTAAAGTTTGCCCACAGGCCGCTCGTGTAAAATGTCTGGCAGAATGCCTTGAACATTGTTATTTTAACAGGAGCAGTACACCGAGCGAACCTGTGTGCCAACATATTACCACGCACCGACAACGCCCTGCGCTCCCTCTCAGTATCCAGTTCGTCACTCAAATTCTCAGTTACAATGTGGCCAAGATATTTAATATTCAATATTTTCCAGAAACTGTACAACTTCAATCATCATCATCATTATAATTGGCAGCCGTGTTCCACCCACTGCGGAGTTGCCTTCTCCCTTTTGTGCCATGCTTCTCTGGTCTATGAGAGTCTCAACCAGGTCTTACCCTCGATCTTCTGATTGTCATCCCCCATCTGGCTCTGGTCTGCCAACACTCCGACTCTCGACAACCATTCAATAAAGTCAAATCTTTTATTTCAACTAAGCATTATAAGGCAGTTCCGAACGTCAAAAAATACTTTGAATTGATTCTAGGCGCCCCTTCCAAAAGGTAGTTTCGTATAGAGAAGAATGGTTGGTATGGTTTTACAATATTTTGTATACTAATTATAATTAATGTACCTATAATAATATAAACCGTTCACAATAGTTTCAAGGTAAGTTACACATTACATATGCTAAATAAAACCTCATTATAATATCTGGAACACGTAAACCAGTATAACTAACAATAGTCAAAGTGTTGCTAAGTGGTGCACTACGGAACCATTGTGTGAGGTTCGGAGTGAATACCAATCTGAGGTAGGTAGGTACCTAGTGTACCCACTTACAACTAAACAAGACAGTCTATCAGGGACGCAGCCTTCATAAAACCCAATTCCTATCGGCTTCCCTTCGGAACAACCACTCTTCTTAATGCCTACTATTGCCAAATAATATGGTATGTACACCTGTTTGTGTAAATTTGTATCACATTACATATATTTAATACCAGTTTAATACAGTCATCATAAGATTAAAACATTACAAAAATGCCTACAACTTTTTGTCTGAGTTTATGAGGACTGAACAATTTTTTCTTCGGCTTCCCTCTAATGATAGTTGTAGCTGCGCCACTGCAGTGTATTGTAAATTGAATTTAAGGAAACTTTAGATTAATCAGGAAATGTTATCGTAACAAGCACATAATTTATGGAAAACTACTTTGAGGTTTTTCTATTTTCCAATCAACTGATTCCCTAATCAGTTTAAAGCTGTCTCCTGAGAAGCTTCTTGCTGTAGCTATAACGAGCATAATAATAAACCTAAGCAATATTTGAAGAGTACGTATTATAGACAAGTAAGCGTTCGCGCTTCCGAAGACCGATAAAAATGCTGTAGAAAATGTTTCAATTTCGAACTTACCGTGCGAGATTGAAAATTTTCTCCTTGAATGTTGGCTGGAAGCCGGATTAGTTTGAAATTGGAATCATATTTAACTGTCATCTTTGCGGGGCACATGGCTAAATTGTATGGATTGATGGAACTGCGTGGGTGAGCTGCTGCAGCAAGATCCGGTCCGTAGATCCTGATTAACACATATTCAATTGAAGCCGGGCGGCTCGGATGATCGAATAATGGTCTCGCTGTCATACGAATACCTAATGTCATACTATAATGTCATACTGATGACAATTTATAGTTAGGTTATTATCATGTGGGTGTACTATAGGTACACCTCTGCCTAACCCTTCGGGGAAACAAGGCGTGATGTTATGTTATTATCATTATACAACATGTCCCGGAATTTACGCACAACCTCTTAAAGGGTCATTGTACTCATCATCATGATCAATTTTACTATGGGAAGAAACCAGAAATCGTGAAAAAAAATCAGCTGTTCCCTACATTTTAACGAGTTATGTGAACATAAAATGTAGGGAACAGCTTATTTTATTTTCGCGATGTCATGTTTGCTCCCATAGTAAAAGTTGTTCATAATGATGACTACAATGACCCCTTCAGAGGTTGTGCGTTAATTCCGGGATATGTTGTGGTAAAGTATTCGGAAGCTGTAAAGTCTGATAATCTGTCTTATTGTCGAGTGCCTAAAAATGGAACTTATGAAGTTACCCGACCTACTGTCGAGTAGCTTCATAAGCGATTGCATATTTTTTGTGTGACAGAAAAAGGAATACGTATGTAAATGACACAGTGACGACTGACACGAGAGAATGTTAGAAAAATACGTATCGGGCTGACCCCAAGTAACATATTATTATGGGACTAGGGCAGGAAGATGGTGGTGATGGGTGCTTGTCTATTACCACAGTAAAAAATTGTCACCTGATATTAGGCATAGCTGCAGTCGACGATGGTTTACTTACTGAAATTCAGCAAAGGCCAAACTGACCGACCCAAGTTCGAAAAGGCTCGTCAGATCACAGTCAAATCAATCAATCACCACCTATATTCCGGGTACACATTCAAAGGGCAACGGAACTATCAAACGGATCACTTGACACCTCATACCGGCCCTGCATTATGATGTAGGTACACATCATTGGTCCGAAGGTTCCCGACCACCAGAATACTAATCCGATCATACGGAAAGTGAGAAGGGTCCTCTCCTTTCCTGTTGGCAAATCGTTGAAGGATAGTTTGAAGGTAACGTGAGAGTTTCCTAAGGGATAGCAGAAACATGTTTTGTATCTGTTCAGTATTCTGGTTGAATACTGTGTCAATGATATTTCGGGGACGGAACAGGGTCCACTCCGAAGCGACAAACCGAAGTATCGGCCGAATGTTCGGACGTTTCCTCCTACAGTTCATTCTATTTCAGTCGGTCGGTTCGGATCCGAACGAACGTCATTTTGATTT
This sequence comes from Fissipunctia ypsillon, assembly GCA_947568875.1. Lineage (NCBI taxonomy): Eukaryota > Metazoa > Arthropoda > Insecta > Lepidoptera > Noctuidae > Fissipunctia > Fissipunctia ypsillon. The sequence goes on from OX387653.1 coordinate 22,441,255, forward strand.
TTGGTCGGATCCGAACCGATGGAACGAAATAGAAAAAAGTGTAGTATGACATCCGAACATTCGGCCGATACTTCGGTTTATCGCTTCGGAGTAGACCTCCAGGTTGCTAAATACATCGATGATAATTTGGGGTTCATCATATTGATAGTACTCATCATCATGTTTCGCTAATGGATATTTGATTGAGGTGTAGATACCTCCTCTCTGGTGGTCTGGGTTCAATTCCCGAGTCGGGCAAAGTGTTATTGGGTTTTTTCAAAGGAATTTGTCAGTAGCAGCCCGGAGTCTGGATTTGTCGCCGGTCCATGGCAATAGGCTCGTCCCCTATTACGTGATCCTTAAACGGGTGTACTCGTACTATACTCAGATACCTACACCTCTGCCTAACCCTTCGGGGATTACAGGCGTGATGTTATGTTATGGGCCCGCGTGGTGGATTACGACCCGCTCCCTCTTGCAAAAAGGTGGTCTGTGTCCCAGCAGTGGGAACGTTATAGCCCGATTATGATAATGTCGTTTCTACATTTTCAATCTATCAAGCTGGACAAACCTTTTCCAATACCATTTATGCGTTAGTAATATCATAGTTTTCAGTTTACTCTCCATAATCATTTCCACAAAGAAAATGCATGAAATCGCGCGTGCAGGCTTGTGGCTTATAAATTCAATCCTTGTCCATAATGGCGTGTCTCAAGTTGACATGTTTCATGCTGTCACGCATCAGTAATCACCACAAGGCTACATTGTAATATTTCTAAGCAGGAGACAAAAGATTATTGATGTATAATGTTAGACGGTTGGATTAGACATTGAGCCGGAGTTTGTTTGTCTACAGAAAATACAGAAATTCTACATCTTTTGCTGATTATTAAGTACCAAGTGCCTGAAGCTCACAGGAACTCACAAGGTTGCTAGGACGCCCCGGCGCCTGAGCACCTACTCAAATCTCTGCGGGTGATTGCGTAACACACTTGAAGTGACAATGCCTTGAATTTTGACAATTCGACAACATTCATTGCTTTATTTACGCTGTCGAGCAGACGAAATTTTCAAACATATGAAGTAATGGATTAGGAATTTCTTTCAGAATCCTTCGGATTGTGAAAGAAAGTATTTTAGGCAACTGGGGTGCTGCTTCGTAAATCTAGTGTTAGCATCGTTAGCTCACCGAAATGACAAAAGCATTAAAAATAGTTTTATTATTATAAGCCATTGAATAAACCAAGTTAATTAAATAAACCTTGGGGCTTGTGGCTAAGAAATAACAGCTGCATGGGTCGATCGGTCAGGTTAAGCTACGCTTGCCGCGGTTGGTCCGTGGATGGGTGACCATCTTTACATATCAAGACCCCTCCGTGCCTCGGAAAGCACGTTAAGCCGTTGGTCCCGGCTGTCATTCGTGTATCTTTGACAGTCGTTACGGGTCGTCAGAAGCCCAAAAGTCTGACAACCAGTCTTACCAAGGAGTATCGTATTACCCAGTAACTGGGTTGTGGAGGTCAGATAGGCAGTCGCTCCATGTAAAATACTGGTATTCAGCTGCATCCGGTTAGACTGGAAGCCGACCCCAACATAGTTGGGAAAAGGCTAGGCAGATGATGAATTAAATAAACCAAGGGTAACTTTGTGAACCCGACACAATACCTACATAATTAATAAGAAAAATCAATAACATTAAGTAAGAAGTCCCTACTACTTATGAATTTTCCACCACGCGGGCCCACTGCGAGTTGGTGGCTGTCACAATGTCTTCGAATTATTGGTTCTAGGACTCAAAAGACTAAATGAGAACACGTAAATGGAAGGATTATTAAATACCTAGAACAAGACATCAATAATAAGCCTCCTCCAATCAACTTTGACTCAGTAACTTACGACGAAATCTTTTACTTTTGAAATCAGCTATATCTAACCTGAGTGTACGACTAAACGCCGACGGGACTCTTCGCCGACAGGACACTTCGCCGACAGACTGACAGCAGGTCGACGGAGCCCCGCTACGCGGGATTCCTATTTCAGTCTGCAGGGTAAAAAGGAACCTAACCAAACCGAATCTCGTGGAGCCCTAGACGTCGACCGTCTGGGGTTAGGATTTTCGGGTCAGGTTCACAATAATCAGAAGTAAGGATGCCCTGTCGGCGAAGAGTCCCGTCGAAGTAAAGTCTTGTCGGTGTTCAGTCAGTCGGCGTAAAGTCGACGTCTCGGCGTTTAGTCGTATAGTGACCTAACCTAATTTATTTGGTATTGATTATGTCTGGAAATTGGCCTTATACTTAATGAGGATGAATAATTTTATTGTAATATGTGAACCATAAAACAGGAATGTTATTTAAAGAAAATGTGCATAAAAAGTTCCCTCCAATTTGTGTAATTAAATATTCAGGAAAATCACTTTTCATTTGTTTTATCTCGTTCGAACATTGCAGCTTTGTGGTCCACTCAACGCCACCAACATCCACGAACGATTCCATTTATTAAAATATTTTCGGAAATAGTCGCAGTAATAACATGTACATTCCGATAAAATAAATAATATTGTAATAGTATCCAATAATAATATAATTTGCTCCCTAGCGTAGCGTGACATACTTAGCTTATGCTACGACAAAGTGATCGTAATAATATGAGAGCTATAATGTCCGCTTACGTAGCTTATTTATTATATTATTATAGTCTAATTGATCTATCATACGGTAGCAGGCTTGTTTTATGGTTCTGTTATTTATAAATTGTATTTTTTCCTGTTATATTTTAGCTGTTTTTTTTTTTAACTTTGGACAAGGTAAGCTGCGTAGACTTATGTTTTTTAACTTTATTTTATTTTTTTGTTAAAATTTCAAGTATCTACCTATTATGGTTTTAAAAATATAGCCTTATGACAAACGGACGGACGGACAACGGGGCCTTAGTAATTAATAGTGCCCCGTTGGCACCGTTTGGGCACGGATCCCGAAAAATCACGACACGTTTAGGTAACGCGTAACAGTGACGCCCAATCGCTAATGTCAATGCTGCCCGTACTTCACTGACGTTTCCATAATTTGGTCATTAACTATCACGCTGATCGATAATACATGACATTATGGCTCACCGGTGGTTTTCGCTAAGTTGATGAAAGCTGTAACAGGATATTGCGGCTGGAGATTAATTGCCTTGTCTAACTACTGTGGTGCACCACTTAACACGCCTTGTACATTGTATCAGCCTACTACAGTATTCTTATGTCACGAAGCGACACGCGCTATACATTATGGTTACCAAGTGTACAAACATGCTGTGAATGTGTGTGTAAGCGCAGGAGCTCTCGGTACCGTCCGAGACAATGCCGAAATCGGAAGTGTGTGTTATGTGCTGAAGCTACTCGTCTTCACGCACACATTCACAGCGTGTTACACAATTGTTTAACACAAGTAAAGCGCGCGTCCCTTCGTGAGGTAAAAGTACTATACATACAATACTATAATCTGTCGGGTGTCTTTAATAGATTTTCGACTTTATTGTTAAAGCATTAAGTTCGGGGTTGGTTGGAAAAATTTGACGGTTTCGGGTGGCTTGATGTGCTGGCGTCTGTAGATGCATGTTTAAGGTTTAATAATGAAGTCGTGCGCACCTGAGATGCTAGGGGTAAATGTATTTTAATAGCATTTCTGAGTATGTGTATTATCGTAAAGTGGACCTACAAATTCTGAATACCCAATCATTGTGACAGCGCGGCCCGCCGACCGGTGCGTGTCACATGACTATCTGTATGTACCCGTGTACCCACTTTTTTTTATGCAATTTTTTTTTCTTAATTTGTTTATTGTATTTCTTCATTAGATTGCATGTGAACCAAATGTGCTGATTAAAACGAGCGCTAATCCCGCCGACAAACTGTTTCGCAGTTTGGTGGGTTTACAAAATGTAAAACATTTTTGGTCCAAAATAAATTATTTATTTATTTATTTATACAGGTATTACGTTAGATACAGGGTCATGTAGTTATAATACAACATAAATGCAAAATGCAACAAAGGATGCAAATGCGATGAAGGGAAACAAGAGTCTCCAGTATGGCGACTACATTTTTTGAACCTTAGCTCCCGGACTTCTGAAAAGAAGCTGATATACTTACTAGCTGGGCGCAAGTCAATTTATTTTCATCACAACATACCAACATTACGTCGAGAATGTGGCTAGGTCGGGTTGGACAGTGTTATTTATTAACCTGCCCTGTGATATACTGCGATCACCGGCCTACCTGCATAAGCACCAGTTGACTTAGAACTACATTCCATAGTCGGCCATAGTACATCCCTATTTACTGTGACGTCCTAACTAGAATGTGTCTGCTTAAATTACGTAAATAAATTCTGCTATCTGAAATGATAAATAAATGTCAACTTGTACACATAAAAGCGCTTTGGTGTCGGTCTACAAAGTGCGTCGCTAGCTAACTTACTTATAAAATATTCAACAACCCACGTCAGCATTCAAAAAGAAAATGCTGAAGCTTTCAGCATTCAAGTTAACAAAAGTGTTTTATACCTACCCACTTGTGGAGTCTGCCTTTAAATGAGCCTTGAAACAGGACAATGAAACTGACAGTTCGTGTTTAAGGGAAGTGTCATGGCGGCCGCGTTGGCGGGAAAACGTTCCGGTGACGGCGCCATCTTGCATTGTTTCGCATGAAAACATCTTTAACCGACTTCAAAAAGGAGGAGGTTCATTTCTCCGGAATCTTTTATGTATGTTCCCCGATTACTCCAAGGAGATTGGACCGAATTGCAAAATTATTTTTTTGTTTGAAAGGGTCTTTCCAGGTGGTCCCATTGTCATCAGGTCAGTATCTGATGATGGGATCCTGGAGAAATCGAGGGAACTCTTCAAATATTATAGACCACCACCACCAGATCTACTCAATAATAAGTATTTCACTGGTTGCGATTCGATTACTTTAATATGGTTGCTAAGCAATTTATGCTCGTCACAATGCATGTGGTGAAGTGGAGCTGATGGTGAAGTATCAGGAGAACTCCTCAACAATTAATGTCCCTGCATCGAGAAAAGCAATATTTTGTAAAAGGTGATGAGCAGTTGTCATTAGGCTATTGTAACTTAGATAAATTACAAACTGACCCACTACAAAGTGAAAAATACTTTAATTTCGGAAGTCGGTGGTAAAAATCTAAAATACAGATCCAAAGACACCGATCGATTGCCGAAATTAAAGTTATTTTTCACTTTGTAGTGTTTTTTTTTTGAAAGTCGGTTGTTTATTTGTGTAAAAAAGTTTTTTTTTTAGTACTCATTACTTTGTGGAAGATACGAATGTACTGAACTGAATATTGTGGGCTCAGCGCACACAATGCCTAAAGTTCCATTGTTACTTTCGGCTGTTTTGGTCTCAGCTAAAAATAAACCGTCCCTTTTCTTCCCACACTTTCATAGGAGTAAGTGAACATCATAAGGAGGGTTGTATGCTGTATCCAAGTTTTTGGAGTAATTGGTCATCAAACAAACTCCCCTCAAACAAACTGCCTCGGAAAGCACGTTAAGCCGTTGGTCCCGGCTGTCATTCGTGTATCTTTGACAGTCGTTACGGGTCGTCAGAAGCCCAAAAGTCTGACAACCAGTCTTACCAAGGGGTATCGTATTACCCAGTAACTGGGTTGTGGAGGTCAGATAGGCAGTCGCTCCATGTAAAATACTGGTATTCAGCTGCATCCGGTTAGACTGGAAGCCGACCCCAACATAGTTGGGAAAAGGCTAGGCAGATTTTTTTTTTGGTCATCAAACAAACTTCCTCCCACACAATCAACGCCAATACATATGGGCCATATGGCTAGAAAGGGGGATGACTATTGAGATGACAACTGATAGTGAATCATAGAAGAAAAAGACAGATTGCGCCGAGCCCGTACCAAGTCAGCTATGGGCAGGTGAATAATGACGACAATCAACGCCAATACAATACCAGTTTTTAATGTCCTTGAAATGTATTGCAATTTAGCATAAAATAATAAACCGCTTTTAAACAATATTACAGAGCTAGCAAAGTGTAATATCATTTAAACAATATTACAGAGCTAGCAAAGTGTAATATCGTTTAAACAATATTACAGAGCTAGCAAAGTGTAATATCGTTTAAACAATATTACAGAGCTAGCAAAGTGTAATATCGTTTAAACAATATTACAGAGCTAGCAAAGTGTAATATCGTTTAAACAATATTACAGAGCTAGCAAAGTGTAATATCGTTTAAAGGATAGCTTTGCTTCATTTAGTATCAGTTTGCTTGCTCCGTGTACAGTGAACCATTTCCTTAATTGACTGGCTCGACTCGGTAAACAGTTAAACAACCTTGTTGTTACACTAAAGAGCTTTGGAAGCTCCAAGTTCATCATTTACCTAATGTTACTTTTTAACCGACTTCAAAAAAGGAGGAGAGTGTATGTTCATCGGTTAGTAATTATGTTTTTTTTTTCAAGTATGTTTTGCGATATCTTCGCCAATTGGAAACTGATTTTGATGATTGTTTTTTGTTCGAATGAATATTTTTCCGAGGTGGTCACATATTAATTTTGTTAACTTTGCTTCGTTAGTTTTTGAGTGAGGTTTAATAGTACCTACGTATTTAATCCACTTGCTATAATATTGGTGATGTTATAAAAGTTCCTGTCACTTTGATGCTACGGCTATATTATCGCGATAACACGAACTACATTTCGCGCTCTCTCTCTCGCAAACTGCTCGACGTCTCGCTGTAAGTACCTACAACAGAGAGCGCGCGAAGTGTAGTTCGCGTTATCGCGACAGTGTAGCCGTAGCATTAGTGATATTACATACAAGTAGTGGAAAGAAGGTACCAGAACTAAAAAGTCAAAAAATAAAAACCTTGTTACAAAAAAAAACAACCAACTTTAAAAAAAAAACACTAAAGTGAAAAATTACTTTAATTTCGGAAGTCGGTGGCAAAAAACGAAAATACAAATCCAAATACACCGTTAATTGGAATTTTTTTATAGGAGGAGTTCCATAGGTACCTATGTAAACACTAAACACGCCTAAAGATGCAGAAATGTGGAACATTCTCAGCGCCACCTGCTGTTTAAATCATGAAACTGTGTAAGTTATTGTTTAACTTGTAGCTACTCCTTGTTTAACCGTCCATTATTTATGTTTTATAACTTACATGTGCTAGTATTTGCTTAGGTATTAATTCCTATGTTTACGCCTGCATAGCCGGAAACATTGTTCGAGTATGCTCGGTAATGTGTCATCAGGCTCAGGCGATTTACTCGCAACTAGCTGTGCCCCGCGACTTCGTTCGATCGGAAGTCGTAAGATAGACAAAAATAACAGCCACATTTTAAAAAGACTCCCTCGTCCCCCGAACCGTCGCATTGCATCGCCCGCTCGCGCTATTAAGTACTTCGTTTTCACTTAGTGTTCTTTCTGACTTTTTCTTTTTGCACGGCTCCTAAGGGTCGCAGCGTGATGTTAAATAGCCTATATTTACCCTCGAGAATTGGGCTACCAATTGCAAAAATAATTTTTCAAATCTGACTTTTTGTTTACAATTTCATGGGTTTTCAGTTTTTTGCGCGGAACCCTAATTATTTTTCTAAAATAATAGTAGCTTAAGTTACCCCCGTAACATCAGCTATCTGCCAGTGAAATTCTCGTCAACATCGGTTCAGCCTTTTCGGAGATTAGCCGGAACAAACAGACAGACAGACAAAAATTTTAAAAATTGCTTTTTTGTCATAAGTATCGTATTTACTTTCATATGCATTTAGTAAAAAGCTGTTATTTTGATATTACAAACAGACACTTCAATTTTATTTATTTGTATAAGTAGATGTATAGATTATTCATTTCTAACAGACTTCAAAAAAAGGAGGAGGCTCTCAATTCGGTTGTTTTTTTTTAAATGTTTGTTACCTCAGAACTGCGACAATAATAAGCCGATTTGAAAAATGTTTTTTTTTTTATTTGAAAGGATATACTTCCAGATCGGTCCCATACAAATTTGGTCTGATGAGTGGTTAGTTAATGAGTTAGCTTCAATATTAATATGTATTTTTTCACTTAGTGTATGTTAATGATGTTATAATAAATTCCTTTCACTGTTATCTGTATATATTGCAAGTAGTGGTATACGGCTTTGTGTGGGGTAGGTACCACAACTAAAAAGTGAAAAATAAATACTTTTTTGCAAGAAAAACAGCCAACTTCAAGAAAAAAACTACAAAGTGAAAAATAACTTTAATTTCGGAAGTCGGTGGCAAAAAACGAAAATACGAAACCAAAGACTGACTTCCAAAATTTAATTTATTTTTCACTTTGTAGTTTTTTTTTTTTGGAAGTCAGTTGTTTTTCTTGATAATTTTATTTTTTATTTTATTTACTAGGGAAAACCAACAGTGACTCATTATATTTTGTCGAAAGAAATACATAAAAGATACGGACAAATGTGTAACCAATAATATTTTCCACTTATTTTTGTTGTTGGGGATTTCGAATTGATTTTGTCAATTTGATAAAGTCATCAAGTCTGAGGAGCTCGTAGCTAAGTAATAACAGCCGCACGGGTCGATCCATCAGGTTAAGCTACGCTTGCCGGGGTTGGTCTGTGGATGGGTGACCATATTTACATATCGAGATCCATTTTTCCGTGCCTCAGAAAGCACGTTAAGCCGTTGGTCGCGGCTGTCATTCATGTATCTTTGACAGTCGTTACGGGTCGTCAGAAGCCCGAAAGTCTGACAACCAGTCTTACCAAGGGGTATCATATTACCCAGTTACTGGGTTATGGAGGTCAGACAGGCAGTCGCTCCATGTAAAATACTGCTATTCAGCTGCATCCGGTTAGACTGGAAGCCGACCCCAACATAATTGGGAAAAAGCAGGCAGATTGATTGATAAAATCATCAAGTCGTAGTTGCTAGAATCAGTAGTTACTTACAAAAACACATTTTAATTACACAACATACTGTACCTACGCATGCCCCATATTTACAGTACCTGACGCCAACACATCAAGCTACCCGAAACTGTCAAATTTTCCCATTCAACCTTGAACCTAATGCTTTAGCGATAAAGTTGAAAATTTATTAAAGAATTTTGACAGATTGTAGTAGCTTGATGTGCTGGCATTTGTACATACCCAGCTATCATACACCAGCGTTTTAAATCGTACACCGACTCGATAAACATTATTTTCTTAAAATAAGTCAAGTGGTCTAATAAATGGAGGTTAAACATAGGAAATAGATGCGTAGTAATATAAATACATTGTATCGAGATTATTGCGCAACACGTGAATACAGCTATAATTATTGCTATCCTCTTCTATTTGCCTCGACTGAATTCAGGTTAACATCGTGGTAATGAGCGGATTATCCGAACATAAAACACGGAATTGCGATACAAACTCCGTATCTGTTAGCTATAAAATTTTGATTCTCACAGAACCCTGATTTACTGTAACACTATTACTAAAATTAACTTTACTAATATTTCTAAAATAACAAGGATTTGACGCAACGTTACCTTTTGACGTCATTGAAAACCATTTGCTAGGTAGACAACGATTTTCTTCTACGTCATCAGAGACATGGCGTATACTAAGCATATTGTTAGGACCGTGGGAGTTAATCTACTAATAATAATACTAATTAATACTATATTATTATAAAGCTGAAGAGTTTGTTTGTTTGGTTGGTTGAACGCGCTAATCTGGTTCGGATTGAAAAATTATTTTAGTGTCGGATAGCCCATATAAAGAGGAAGGAGCGGAGCATCAATGAAAAATGTTGCTAAAACGGGGAAAATTTATTTATTTTGACAGCTTCCGTTGCGTGCGCTGCGTAAACGGTTAAGTTACGCAAAAATCATGTATGACGGGATTGTTCCTCTTAAAAAGTTCTAAAAAAAAGTCGGGGATAGCATACGTTTATCTTATAAGGTTGGCTCACTATAAATTTTTTAATGGTAATCAAATTTGTTACAAAATAATGCGTTATTTGCGAAGGTGATTTCATAAACATGGTATTAATCCTTATACAAATAAATAGTTTTATAATCAAGTTTGATTAAGTACATGTAAATTCCTTTTTAAATTATTCAATTCGGACCTCTCGTTAAGAAATTACGACGGGTATAAAAATGCTTAAAGTAAGAAAAATGAGCTTAGTCTATTAGTTACCGACACATTTTATTTTTTATTGATTGTTTGAACGCGCGAATCTGTCACTACCAGTCGAATTTGAAAAATTATTTTTGCATTTTATAGCCCAATTCTTGAGGAAGGCTATAGAGTATGTAACATTACGCTAGGACCCTTAGACGCCGAGCAAAATGAAAAAAAGTAAGAAAGAGCGCTAAGCGAAAACGAAGTAACAGCGCGGGCAGGCGATGCGATGCGACGGGGTGGGTCGGGGGAACAAGAAATTTCACGCGGACGAAGTCGCGGGCGGAAGCTAGTAGTAAATAAGATGAACCTAAATCTATCTACTTAAACAGTGACGGTGTACCCAAACGACTAGTAAATAATAATAGAAGTGTTGTGTAATATAACCTATAACTTTGATGCATCGAAATAACATTCAAGGATTGCCGGCACCCTAATTGCGTAACACACTATCAACCACAATCTGAATGACTCTGAAGCAAATTGCTAATCCATTGCTTCATATGTTCGAAAAATTTGTCTACTCAACAACGTAAATAAAGCAATGAATGTTGTTGAACTGTCAAAATGAAACCGACTCCAACTGTAAGTATGTTACGCAATTATGGTGCTGGTGCAGGTACCTACGTTGGTAGTCTCAGTAGTTTTCAAAGCGCGGCACAATTTAATCGGGTGGATTGTATTAAGCGTATATTTCATCAGCCGCGGTTTCAGTTCGCCTACCGGCATTTAACTGGAATAAATAATTACTGAATGAATCTATTTAGGTTATTAAGTTTAAGGGGAATAGGAGCGGTGGGATCGGCTTTGTAACTAAAACCCGTGCGTATTTATTTAATCCTACATTTTATACATGTACCTAAGTAGGTACTTATTAGCGAAAGGAGAAAAAAACTTTAACAAAATCACCGTAGTTTTGACGTCATATACTCATATCTACGAGAGGGTTGCGTCATTCATATTTTGCTTAGAATGTAAAGTTTCCTTAGGGTCATCGTCCACCATGTCACTTAAAATAACGTATCTATCACAAACTCAACTCAAAACATCACCAATGCTACCCGTCTTCTGGGCACGTTTCCGGATGACAGCAATGCGGATGAGTATCGACGTCTAACGGCCGAACCCAATAATCTATCTATCTATCTTGGTTTTTACGTCCCAATAAAATCTATAAGAGATTATGGAATCTTACCGGCCTGACATAAGGACAGATAGAATTATACTGTCTACCATCAATAGGGATCTGTCTTTTGTGTCCTTTTGTTTTTGTATTTATTTGTACCTATACTTAAGTAGTACCTGGTGTAAATAGTTAGTTCTTTATCTGTTAAGTTTTCTGTGCTCTACAATAAATTGTAAACTAAATAAATAAACACGTGAAACAAATGGTGGTCCGTTCCTTACACGACGCGACTTTTAATGCGTTACATTAATGCGTCATGAAGGTACGGACTGCTGTACTGTGACAATCTGCAAGTAATCTGCCTATTCATTGGTGATTTAAGTTTGTAATGTTTAAGTTTGTAATGCTACGGCTACATTGCCGCGATAACGTGAACTACACTTCGCGCGCTCTCTCTCTTTTTTTTTTTTTATTTGAGATAGGTTCGCTCTTGACTCTAGATCAGAGATGACAGAGACAAAGCCGACGATGGAGCGAGCTTACTCAGAAGAAGCCTGTTCACTCTCACTTTGAAGAGATCTGGGTTGTATGCGTCCGGAAACACAGACGCAGGCAGAGAGTTCCACTCCTTTGCTGTGCGCATCACAAAAGACATTTGGAAACGCTTAGTGCGAATTGGTGGAATAGCAACTAGGTAGGGATGGTAACCTGCCGTGCGTCTAGATAGCCGATAGTAGAAGGGGGCCGGCGGAATGAGGTCGTGAGCACACTCACCGAAGTACAATCTGTAGAAGACCGACAATCAGGCAACCTTGCGGCGATGAACCAAGCTGTGAAGCTTGGCATCCACCAGTCTTACGTCGCCAATGAGCCTCTTAGCTCTGCGTTCCACCGAGTCAAGCGCGGCAAGTTGGTATTTAGCTGAGCCATCCCAAAGGTGGCTGCAACACTCCATGCAGGATCGGACTTGCGCTTTGTAGAGAGTTAAAAGCTGTCCAGGCGTAAAGTATCGCTTCACCCTATTTAGGATACCCTCTCGCATAGCAATCAATCAAAAGTTATTTACCACCGCTCGACGCCTCGCTGTACAACAGAGAGCGCGCGGGGTGTAGTTCCGCGTTATCGCGACAATGTAGCCGTAGCATAACTGGTTACTTTTGCGTCGCGTCGTGGACGACGGGCCTTACACCTGACCTTTATTATTTGACGGTGACTTCTCTTCAAACCTGGTTATTATTAAGAAATAGTAGATTATCCGCGTACGTCAGTGAACATGTTGTTATGAACGTCAATATATTCATATTCTTTATCTGACGTAAATTTATAATAGTTAGCTATTACTTTGAATTGAAGCGTTTTATCTGAATCTAATATTTATACATAGTAGGTACATAAATATGATGTTAATAATTTTATAAGTTCTGAAAGAAAGAAGAAAGTAAGAAAATAAATTTATTTGACCCAGGTTAAGGCACACAATATTCATACAAAAACAAAAAACGGAAAATAAAAAATAAACTTAAAATAGTATAAACTGTGCGCCCCACGGCTGCGCCAGCATTCTACCACAACATATGGTAGGTATTTAATATTATTCAAATGTCATTCTTACTAAATAAATACTTTTTGTATGATTTTGTTTTAATAAGCAACAACAACAAGTCCAGTAATCGTTACAAAAAACTATATCAGAATTAATTATAGCGGGTTTGGGTAGGAACTGGTAAGTAGGTAATGTTTACAATGAAAAACAAAATTGAATACATAAACAAAAACAAAAAACATTCCACTCTGCAAATCTGCGACGAAGCCAGAAAGCAGAATATTTCAATTTGGTCTCCATTATCCTTGTACGGAATGTGGTGTTTCCATCTTTCTCTCTGGTCTTTGATGTTCACTGTTGTTTAGCAAAATTACATCCCACTAATTATTTTCCTTTCCTTTACATGAGACGCACTTTGTTTATTTTTGTGTTGTGATTTTATAAACAAAAAGCTACAAAAACATTCTGCCTTTGGATCGAGATACGTAATAATGTGAGAATGTGTTCGATGTTCTATAGCTCGTGTAACTATCTCTACTCACCTGCTTTACTTGTTTTAGCTGTACCTACTTATGTCCCTAAGGCCTCGTTTACAGAGACGCGGGGCGTCGCGCGTCGCGTTGTGCGGCGCGCCTCGCACTAAATTTAAACATAATTATGGCGTTGACAAATGAGAGCGTTTACGGAGAAGGAGATTTTACAAGCGTTTGCTTGAAATGCAGGCGGAGCCCGCGGATGGCATCGCCGCGTCGCACGGGACGTATATCGCGGCGGGTCACGCAGCGTTGCGGCCAGCTATTTCGGGTAAGTAATATATGATATAATTACAAAATCTCTAATATTTACAAGATATAACAACTGAATCTATAATATTCTTTGCTATAATGATCACTTAATATAATAAACGATTGAAAAGACATAAAACTTATTTAGTCTAATATACCATACATGCAGCATGCAAACATAAACTGACAGCAGGTCGACGGAGCCCCGCAGCGCGGGGCTCCTGTTTCTGTATGCAGGGTTTGAACCTAACCAAAATGAATCTCGGGGCGCCCCTGACGTCAACCATGTAGGGTTAAGATTTTCGGGTCAGGTTCGGAATAATCCTTTTATTCCGAACCTAAACCAATAACCACAAACCAGCAAAAAAAAACAAGGGGGCTCCGCTCCGTTCCCGTCTTAGCCTTCTAAATTAAGCCAAAATAAATGTCGGGAAAAGCTGATTTTTTTTTCGCGATTTCAGGTTTGGTTCCATAGTAAAAGTTGTTCATAATGATGAGTACAATGACCCCTTAATAGATTAACGGTGATTAAAATTACACGTTGTATGTTGTATTTTAAACGATATATATAATGATTTTCGATTAAATAAACATTATACGCTAAGAATCTTCGTTCTTCTAACAATCTTCTCCTACTCTGTCCTTCTCATACTTCTGACTTTGTTCATTCTTCCTTTCATATTCAGTCCATTCTTCTTTGGAATGCGCTACCTCTTGACATCAGGATGGCCACCAGTCGGTATGCATTTAAGCGGAGATTGCGGAGTTATTTTCAAAATAAATAGCGTAGTCATCTCAAAACCTCTCTCTCTTGAATTTGTATATAATATATATATATAATACATATAGGTATATATTATAGTAAATATGTATGTATGTGTATTATAAGTTTATGACATATTTATGTACAAATTGTTCCATTTCTAACAGAGCACCTGCCATCTAATCTCTTCACCACCCTTGGTTGACTGGTAGAGAATGCCTAAGGCATTAAGTCCGCCTTTGTACTTTTTTAAGTGTGAAAAGTTTAAATAAATAAATAAATAAATATATCCAATAACGTTATACGAAGTTTTAGAGTATATAAATGTTATATCTGAAGAAATTATATCAAAAGTTGGTATAACTCACGTTTATTATATCTTGTGAACGTTATTGAAATGAAAATATACCAAATAACTTTATATGATGTGAGACGCACCCCAGCTATTCCTGCAAAATATGTTTGTGTTTGCGCGTGTGATGACGCGCGCCGCTCCACGCGCCGCCTGTCTGTAAACTGAAAAAAACGTCCGACGCACCCCGAGACGCCACGCCGCACGCGACGCGCGTCGCTTCGCGTCTCCGTAAACGAGGCCTAAGATAAAACGTATCATTCTTAAGGTTTCTGTGAGAAAAATCCCTGAAATACAAAAGTTACATGAGCACCGAGTAAAGAGTCCCTTCTAAGTAGCTAGATTTGATGAAAATTCCACCATTGTATAGTTACTTAGTCAAAAAGGACAAGCATGTTTAGTGACAAGGAATTTAATCAGTCCTCCACATAATGGTCAAATTGCTTTGCTTATAACACACTGTTTGTGCTGAACCTAAGCTTATCTGCACACCAGATTATGTCGCTTTCCTCTAATATTTGAATAGGTGACCGACTGTCCGACCATTTCTGTGGAGGCACCGAACCGTCACTGGTAATCCACAGGGATCTCCAGCCTTAAGCCGAGAGCACACACTCGGTATCGTCAGAAAGCCGCAACTGTAAGACACGTCTCCACGTTTTCTACCTTGGATATTAAGCAGCGAATATTATCAAGCAAAGAAGGTACCATGTTTGAAAATTCCCTGATCCTTTTCAGGACAAGAATGTTTCCAGACGTTTCATTACCTACATAATTAAGAAACCTAACCCTTTATCTTCAACCTTTTCTCTAAAAAAGAACTCGTAGGTACTTAAAATACATATAATTTAGAACCTCTTTTCTAGTCGTCTAAAAGCAGTTTCTGCACTGCCTCATTTGCTTACATTGCGTAGAGCGATAAATCAAACATTACTTACAACAAGTCCTAATTTCGTCGCCTTGGAGGGCAATGGAGCTAAGCCACAATTTTTGCGAAATGGAGTTAAGTGCATTAACGTGTTGAGAAAGAGCCATAGTTTATATCAGTCAATAAATCTAACAGATTTCATGACTGACACTAAAATATGACGCTGATTTATGTTAAAATAACTGTTCTTACGCGCATCATTTATTTTTTAAACGCCCGTAACTCAGAAGTGTAGTTTTGTAGAATAGCTCCATTACCCTCCAAGGCGACGGTTTAAGGCGAAAGCGCCAGGTAGCGCGGGAAATTCAAATTTTCATACGGTTTTTGCAATTTGTAAGTCAGTATTAGGTTGTATGTTGATCAAAATATGATTCGCGACCGTAAAAAGTATGTATTTACAGAATTATAATAATTAAAGTCGATTATACAAACTTATGGAGTTGTATTACTGATTTTGATGATTTTAATTCTGTAAATGCATATTTGTTACGGTCGCGAATGATACTTTAATCAACATACAACTTAATGCTGATTTGCAAATTGCAAAAAACATAAGAAAGTTTTAATTTCGCGGGCTACCTGGAGCTTCCCCCTTAAGTATGTTCTACAGAATCAGACACACGTTACTTTCAGAACCAAACTTATGATCCAACCCTACTGATCGAATGCCTGCACATATCAACAAATCAATATGCCTTTGAAGTCAGAACAAAAGAAACCTCGTACCCTTACCTACCTACCTCGTCATGGGGTCTAACAAGCGCCAAGCGTATAATGCAGGATCCATCTGAGCTATAAATAATACGATTTTCCCTCGGACACGCCGCATTAACTAAGATCTTGGGTCACTACACATTTAGTTTATTTTATTAACGATAGAACGCGTATGGGTCACAGGACTTATGCGTTTATAATGGTCCGACGTCATAATTATTAATTTAATTTACGTAACGTAAGCTGAGTGTGAATTTTTATTATATTTCTAGGTTTTGATCTTTTAGTGCTTGCAGGTGCGTAGTGTTAGGTTAGGTTGAAACCTGGTTTAGCAGAAATAAAACTAGGTTGAAGGTTGATAAAACTGCACTATTAAAAGTCGGATTATTGAGAATTTATATCAAAACTGTCAGAAAAGTTTCGTTAAGGTCCATGTCTCACATTATAGTAAACAATAAACAATAAAAGTCACTCAAATAATTGCATAATAAATTAACTAAAATTAACCATGCAAAATGTCGAATACATAACATAGGTAACTTCAATAAAAACTCGATGACTTGATAATATGTAAGTTTCATGCAACCGCAGTTTCATTGAA
This sequence comes from Fissipunctia ypsillon, assembly GCA_947568875.1. Classification (NCBI taxonomy): domain Eukaryota; kingdom Metazoa; phylum Arthropoda; class Insecta; order Lepidoptera; family Noctuidae; genus Fissipunctia; species Fissipunctia ypsillon. The sequence continues at coordinate 22,458,244 of OX387653.1, forward strand.
AAAGATAAGTAGGTACCTATGCCAATTAAAATTAAATAATAATTAATTGAACTTTACACTACACCTACCTACTTACCAGCGGCAATTGCGTAAAAAACTTACAGCGGGAATCGTTTCATTTTGACAGTTCAACAACATTCATTGCGTTATTTACGTTGTTGAGCAGACAAATTGTTCGAGCATATGAAGCAATGGATTAGCAATATGCTTTAAAATCATTCAGATTGTGATTGATAGTGTGCTACGCAATTAGAGTGCTGGGTTAGGACTAGTGTTGTAAAAATACCGTATAATACCAAAAGGCTATGTATTAAACAGGTATTTTATTATTACTTACGGTATTATTGGTATTTTATGTATTTTATATTTTGAGTAACTTTTTAAGATCCTGCAATATTAAGAAGAGTTCTAGTTAATTCCGACAGCCACGCGGGTAAAACCGCGGCCAAAGCTAGTGTTTAACATATTTTTCTCTGATGTCTTTCACTCTCAAACACAAACGATAAGTAAACAAACAAAAATAAAGTGCTCATCAGACGAAATAAACGCTGCGAGACAGTGAAAAATATACTTACCTACGCACTTAAATTTGCAAGTCTAGTGCTTACGTTTTCAGCAATTTACGCTAAAAATACAGTGCTTACCTAACTTGTAAATAAAGTTCAATGTCTGTCTATCATTTTACAACATTTTACTCTAGTTTCTTGCATTGTGGACTTGTGTAGATGTGTCACTGTAGGTTTCGTGCTATTGTGTCCGCCGGTCACCACGTGAGTTGCATGTTTTCCTTCCGCGTATTCAGTTTCAAATAAAATTGATGTGTGTAGGACCTACACCTGTATTTAGTTTACCTAATAGGTATTCTAATAATGAATGTGAGTAATCTATATGTAAGTATATAGGATGACTGGTAATTAGTGACCGATACTTAAACACATGATTTTACACATGATAACAAGCAACTTTTACTATGGCACCAATCCCGAAATCGCGAAAAAACAATCAGCTGGTCCCTACATTTTGACGAGTTATGCGAACATAAATGTAGGGACCAGCTGATGTTTTTTCGCGATTTCAGGATTGGTGCCATAGTAAAAGTTGCTTGTTATCATGTGTAAAATCATGTGTTTAAGTATTGGTCACTAATTACCAGTCATCCTATATATCTTCTATACAAATAAATAAAATTAAAGTGTCTGTTTAAATAATAACTTTTTAATAAATGCATATGAAAGTACATATACACGGTACTTTCAACAAAAAAACAATTTTTGAAATTTTTGTCTGTCTGTTTGTTCCGGCTTATCTCCGAAACGGCTGGATCGATTTTGACGGGATAGCTGATGTTACGGGGAGTAACTTATGCTACTTTTATTTTAGAAAAATAATTATGATTCCGCGCAAAAAAAAATTAAAACCCATGAAATTGTGAACAAAGTCGGATTTGAAAAATTCTTTTTGCATTATTGGTAGCCCAACTCTAGAGGATAGTTATAGGCTATTATTTAAGATCAAGATATGACCCTTAGGAGCCGAGCAAAAAGAATAAAGTCAGAAAGAATACTAAGCGAGAACGAAGTAATAGCGCGGGCGGGCGATTCAACACGACGGGTCGGAGGACGAGGGAGTTTTATTAAAATGTGGCTGATATTTTAGTATATTGCGTATCTTACGACTTCCACGCGAACGGAATCGCGAGGCACAGCTAGTCTATACTAATAATAAAGCTGAAGAGTTTGTTTGTTTGTTTGTTTGAACGCACTAATCTCTGAAACTACCAGTCGGATTTGAAAAATTCTTTTGATAGCCCAATTCTGGAGGAAGGCTATAGGCTATTTAACCTCACGCTAGGACCCTTGAGAGCCGAGCAAAAAGAAAAAAAGTCAGAGAGAACGCTAAGCGAAAACTGAGTAAAAGCGCAGACGGGCGATGCGATGCGTCGGGGTGGTTCGTGAAAACAAGAAATTAGACGCGGATGAAGTCGCGGGCAGAAAAGCTAGTAAGTAATATACTGGATGATTTTTTTTGCCGTCTCGAAATTTTTACAGGGTGTTCTACCCATGAACATGAACAACTTTCACTATGGGACCAACTCTGAAATCAAGAAAAAAAAAATCAGCTGATTCATACATTTTGATCGAGTAGGTATTGAACTTTTGTATGAATCAGCAGATTTTTTTTTTCGTGATTTCAGAGTTGGTCCCATAGTGAAAGCTGTTCGTATTCATGGGTAGAACACCCTGTAAAAATTCGAGACGGTAAAAAAAATCATCCAGTATAAACAGTCAATATATTTTTTTTTAGATAGTGTGAAGGAAAGTCTCGGGAAAGCCTGACAGGTCTGAAATTGGCGATTGCACAGGGAGAGTATGAGCAAGCGTCGTAAGGGCACTTTCCTCCTCCGTGGTGAGACCTTTGGCCTGCAGGGAGATAGGTAGTACCTAATTGGTTGGTAATATGTAGGTATAATTATAATGCATTAAAGAATAATGTTCTAGTGGCTAAATGATAACAGCCGCACGGGTCGATTGAAAAATAAGTTATGCTTGCCGCGACCGGTTCCTGGATGGGTGACCATCCATTACATAATTATCAAGACCCCTCCGTGCCTCGGAAAGCACGTTAACTGCGTAACATACATCACAATCTGAATGGTTTTGAAGTAAATTGCTAATCCACTGCTTCATATATTCGAAAAGTGTGTCTGCTTAGCAACGTAAATAACGCAATGAATGTTGTTGAACTGTCAAAATGAAACCGATCCCTACTGTAAGTATGTTACGCAATAGCCCCTCAGACTGAGATGGTACGGTCGTGCTTCGACGAACAGATGATCTGGTGGTTAAAAAGTGCCTTTTCTTCCATGGCTACAAAGAAGAGGGGAAGAAGAAGACCTCAAACCACACGGATGACGAAGGTCCAAAAGGACATGAGGGAGATGGGACTTACGGAAGATTATGAGGCACAAGACTGGAATAAATGGCGTCGCATGATTGGGAAAGCCGAGCTCGTGTAACGGGAAAAGGCGAGGCCAAAGAAGGAGAAGAAGAAGAATTAAGAGTGACTACTTACCGAGATGACGACTATATAAGGTGTATCTATTCATACACGAAATCTCTTAAGGGGTCATTGTACTCATCAATATGAACAACTTTTACTATGGGACCAACCCTGAAATCGCGAAATAAAAATCTGCTGGTCCCTACATTTTGACGAGTGATGCGAACATAAATGTACGGAACAGATGACGTTTTTCGCGATTTCAGGTTTGGTCCCATAGTAAAAGTTGTGCATATTGATGAGTACAATGACCCCTTAAGAGATTTCGTGTATGAATAGATACACCTTATTAATAGAGAAGTATGGAAGAAGACGTGCTGCACCGTTTCCAATTAAATTAGGATACCTAAGAACAAGAGAATGATGATGTCCACGGAACAATAATGTTCTGCGGTAATATTCGAGAACTTTGGAGGTAAACCTAGATTACCATTTTTTTTTTGCGTTTAGTGTGCTGATCAGGCTGCCCCGATTCTGTAGCTCATCAGGGACGTTTACAGAGTCGCAGGTAGACTAGTTCTATGTTACCACGCGAAAACGGTGCACATACCTGGAGCACATGGTGTAGGCTCCAGCGGCATCCTGTTGGCATTCGCGTCGAACAGGAGTCACCAAATCTTTGTGCGGGCCGTAATATTTTAATAAAATTTTTGAGTGTCAATTTAGCCCGCGCTTTGTATCTTCTGCCGTCAACACTACGAACTTTATCTGGAGTTTCGACGGCAAATAGTTCAAAGTAAAAAATGATATTTTTCACATTAATATTAATTACTTATGTACTTTGTTATTTTTCTTCATTGCATAATTTTTTTTTATTACTTAATAAAAAAAATAATTGAAAAAAATAATGGAGGAGCTCGTGGCTAAGTAATAACAGCCGCATGGGTCGATCCATCAGGTTAAGCTACGCTTGCCGGGGTTGGTCCGTGGATGGGTGACCATCTTTACATACCGAGACTCCTCCGTGCCTCGGAAAGCACGTTAAGCCGTTGGTCCCGGCTGTCATTCGTGGATCATTGACAGTCGTTACGGGTCGTCAGAAGCCCGAAAGTCTGACAACCAGTCTTACCAAGGGGTATCGTATTACCCAGTAACTGGGTTGTGGAGGTCAGATAGGCAGTCGCTCCATGTAAAATAAAATGTAAAATACTGGTATTCAGCTGCATCCGGTTAGACTGGAAGCCGACCCCAATATAGTTGGGAAAAGGCTAGGCAGATGATGAAAAAAAATAATTTCTATTAACCGTCTGTCAAACGGACTACGACTGTCGTACCTATTATTTTTTAAAACGGACCCCCAAGAAAACTTATTAGTGATCCTTGAACCTTAAAGGTTCAATCGAACGACGAAACGAAACTGACGTGAACCATTGCTGAATGATTCACGTTCTAAGCAATCGAAGTTTGTAATATGTATGTTTAATTGTATGATATTTATTTATTATTATTATTTTGTAGCAAGTTGGTATCCATTCGTCTGTATTGAGATCGGTAATGGTACTAATGGTTCACAGACATTTGTTGACTGTTAGTACTATTACTTGAAAGTTCCCAGATTCTGTGTTTATTCAACATCTGAGTCAAGATGTTTGATCTAAAACGTTTGTATTTGTATTGGAATCCGTCTTTGTTAGCGTTTCGGAAAAACAATGGTTCACTAAGCTTAGATTTGACATCTTTTGTCAACATAAATAAATTGGAGCTGCTGTGATCGAAGCATTGTAAACATTATTATCGCAACATACCTACATAAACTCACGCCTTCTTCCCATGGGGGTAGGCAGAAACTACAGAACGCCACCTGCTACGATCCGTACATGTTCATTTAGCTTCGTTTACGTTTATACCTATATAATAGGTACCTAAGTATCACACCTGTATTTTCTGAAGGGCTAGGCAGAGGTTTACTTAAGACGCAGATATATGCCAACGACCTTGAGTGCATAGCTTGCGTGTTCTGTGCTGAGCTCACGCAACGCGTCGTACGTCCACCCAGTAATAGGACTCGCCCATCAAGAAGTGCTGCCCCAAATTAGACGCATTATTAATTTATTATACATGAAACGAAAGGTATTATATTAAAACACATAGGTATACTAAAAGACAAATAATTAAATTATCTTTAAAATGGTAAAGGTTTCATAAAAATACCCTTGATAGTTTTTGCATGTTTCTGAGTTTTTTTATCCGCGTTAGACATAACTTTACAAATTAATTACACTATGTGATATAGTATGTAATCTAAAATATTCACATAACAAGTTATTAAGAAGATGCTCTAATTTAACACATATTTTTTCCAAATCATTAACACTAAACGTTAAGACGTAATCTTCAGATTAGAATCATTAAAAGTCGGTTATCGTCACCCTAATTTAGTTCACTCGCATGTCGCCAGTGGTGATATAAATACGTATTAGTCAGACTACGGCCTGCTACTAAGAATGATCACTATCGAATATTATCGATGTTGGGTAGATTAGGTACCTGCCTGAATGAAAAATCTAGACAGAAATCTACAGGTCTAGTGGTTGCAAACGCTACTGCAGAGCATGAGGGTTCGATTCCCAGGTCAGGCAAAGTGTTGTTAGTATTTCCATCGGGAATTTCTCAGTACAATAGGCTCGCCCCTATTGCATGGGACTTAAACATAACTGGCGAAGTGTTGGCACTACAGCCGATCTATTCTGTAAACATCACACCGTGAGCACTTAGGTGAAGTGAGCTCAATTCCTAGTAGAGTAAGGTGGGATGGCAGTTCACATCACGCTCACTTCACCTAAATTTTCACGGTGGGATCTTTACAGAATAGTACCACAGATGCACCTCTGCCTAACCCTCCATAGATTACAGGGGTGATGTTATATAATGAAAAATCTAGGTAACGTTTGTCTACCTGCCTACGTAAAAACTGCGTAGTAATGTTTCAGCTAATAAAAAGCATATTCTATAAACCATTTACTTACATTATATAAATAAAACACGGACCTATGCATTCGTTCAAAAAACAGGAAATAAATTATTTTTAAACTGACCGTAGTTAAGCGTGATTCTGATTACAAATGTAACATCCGTTTGTATGTACACTACTGGATTTAATATTTTTATGACATAAAACAGTTGAAATAATATTTGTTGCCTATAAAAAAATAAAATGTAGGTGATGTATGTTTTTCCTTTTAATTATACTTACTGTTCCCGAACACACAAAACATCACGCCTGTACTCCCCGAAGGGTTAGGCACAGGTGTACCTATAGTACACCCACATTTCACCAGTTATGTTTAAGTCCCATGTAATAGGGGGCGAGCCCATTGCCATCAACCGGGCGCAAATCCAGACTCCGGGCTGCTATTGAGAAATTCCAGATGGAAATATCCAATAACACTGCCCGACCCGAGGACAGACAGCAGTGGTGGCCCAGTGGTAACTACCGCGACTTAAGAGTTGTAGATCGTAGGTTCGAGCCCTGACAAGGTGCTTTACTTTGTGTAAATTATTTCATCACTACTGCTCTCAAAACGGTGAGGGGAAACATCGTGAGGAAACCGGCATGTCCTAGAATCAAAAATTCGAAGACATGTGACATTCACCAACCCGCACTGGACCTGCGTGGTGGATTACGGCCCACTCTCACTCACAGAGACCTGTGGCCCAGCAACGGGAACATTACAGGCTGATTATGCTATATGGATGTACCTAGTGTATCGAAAACAGGCTAATGACCTATTATCTACCTAATGACGGGTTATAAACACCTGCCAACAATGGTATTGTCCATGTGACGCCGACCATGACCAATGACAGGCAAATGACATGTCTGAAACTTCTGTCACACAGACATATACACCCTTTAAAACGAGAAACAGCAGTTTATTAATGATAGTAGGTACCAATAGATTTTCCTGAACTACTTCCCAACCCAGCATGACCTATTTACCAAAAAGTCGAAAACATGTGACATCCACCAGTCTACACCTTGCCCTCGTGGTGGATTAGGGCTAGGGTTACCATCGTCCGGATTTGTCCGGCTTTATGGCCCCACGCCCAAACTTTGTCCGGCTTTCTTATTTGCCTTTTCGGACTTTTGATTTTATTTAAAGGAGAAAGAGTTATACTGAAAACAGAAAGATTAAAAATTAAAATGTCTGGACTTTTTTGCAAATGTCCGATTTTTTATCAGGACTTTCCAAGGTCTGACATACGGACCTGTGTCCCATCCCAGCAGCGGGAACATTATAGGCTGATTGGTTATGCTTGTATTATGCTACGCATGCTTTCCCAAGGAGCTGTACTGCTAATAAATAGACTAGCTTCAGGTAATTCTGGATACACACAATATGGACTGATTTAGCCGATAACAGATAGATATCAGTAGCCGACTGTTGACACGTATCTGCTGATTACGTAGCGTGCAATCAAAACACCGACTACGGTCACTATGTATACAATAGGCATGCTAGACTTACACGGAATCACAATTCACCTTCGCCTTTCAATTTGGAAGAAGCAACCAAATTTAATCCTGTATGTTCACACGATTCTTGTAATGCGAAAAGTGAATCATTCAGGCGACGATAACAGACTTTTTATGATTTTAAAATGAAAATTACGTCTAAACGAATAGTGATAGTGATTTGAAAAAAATATATGTTAATTTAGAGCATTTTTTTAATAACTTAATGTGTGAATATTTTAGATTATGTTTATATCACACAGTGTAATTAATTTGTTAAGTCTAACGCTGATAAAAAACTGATAATCACGGAAAAAATATCAAGCGTATTTTTGTCCCATAAAGGAAACCTTCACCATTTTAAAGATAATTTAATTATTTATCTTTTAGTATACCTGTTTTAATATAATACCTTTTGTTTTATGTATAATAAATTAATAATGCGTCTAGTTTCGGACAGCGCTCCTTGATGGGCGAGTCCTATTACTGGGTGGATGTACGACGCGTTGCGTGAGCTCAGCACAGAACACGCAAACTATGCATTCAAGGCCGTTGTTGTATCTGTGTTTAAATCCAAGCACACGTTAAAGCTTTGGTTTCCTAGGATAGCGGTTCCGTCACATTATAACGAAACGGTTGTCATGAAAATCTGTAATTTTCACCAGTATTTGACATAGAGGTGTCAAAAACGCTCTGTATTTGGACAGACGTTATTTTATGACCGTTTACCGCTTTCTTAGGAAACCAAAGCTTTTCGGGCCACAGCGCATTTTCATACAAAAAGTGTAGGTTTATAGAAGATGTTCGAAAGTGATGAAGGAGGATTTTTGGAATGCGTTTTGGTGCGGCGCAGCCCGCCTCGATCTGCGCAAACGCGCCGAGAACGCGCGCTCAAAACGCAGCGTACTGAGCGCGCGCCTCGGGCGCTTGTTGTAACTAGGCCCTTAGCCTTTACCCTTCCTTGCTGCGTTTAATTTAGTAGAACCTTGCAACATCAGTCGTAGATTAGATAATAAATAACTCAATTAGCACTTGATAGTAAAGGGCAAACTATTATATTCGTAGCCACTAGTAAGGGATAAGTGAATGAAACAATACTATCTTGAGCGGGTTTATTTGTGATGGCTGAGAATACGAGTGATAGTTGTTTCGGCAGCATAATTGCGTACACGATGGCTATTTCATTGCCAGTGCCATGCAACAACTTGAACCAACAATAAAAGTTGCAGGCCCCGTCTAAACAGGTTTTGTGTGCCACTGGGAAGAAAGTTGCATCGTGTAAATAGTGCTTTACACTCGTCATATCAAACAATATGTAGCTCGTTCTAAGGGCCATACTACACGGGCGGTTCTCCCACCGCGGAAATCCGCTCCTAAACAGCACTAGATACAATTTAATAAGAAAGCTGTATGCTGCAAACTACACTGCGCGGTTTCCCGTCGCGGTTCACAGGCGGGAGAAAATCTACCGCCACATGCAGCGTCAAACCGCTCTTGAATATACTTACACGATGGCGGTGTCTATTAATTTAAGAGCTGCAAGAGCAGTGATCATTGGCGGATCCATGTTGAGTAATGAACAATAGACGGCAATAAACAGCATTCCGTGGAGTTTGATGGTCTGCGGCAGCAGAGAACCGCCGCCCGTGAGGCCATCAAAGGCGGTTCTAAGTAAGGCTGAGAAGACGGATTTTCCTGTTATACTGAAGCAGTGAAAAGAGCAATAGTGACGAAATTAGGGTGTGTGGGTTTATCCATTTCTTAGTGCTTGTGAGGTTTTGGCTTGTGCAACCATGGATGTGTCAAGAGAAGTCCGAAATGTCGACATCAATACGAAAATGGAGTCAAAAACATATTACACATTGCATATTACATATTACATATTGGTTGAAAATAATTATACTTATACAGGGTGACATTGAAAACATGCGACAAAATTTAAGGGGGAGTTCTACTCATCAATATGAACAACTTTTACTATGGGACCAACTTTGAATTCGCAAAAAAGAAATTCGACCGTCCCGTATATTTTTTACATAGGTACCCGTTTGGTCCATTTGAAATAAGGTCGAAATTTTTTTTGCGAATTCATAGGTCCCATAGTAAAAGTTGTTCATATTGCTGGGTAGAACACCCTCTTAAATTTTGTTGCATGTTTTCAAAGTCAGCCTGTATAGTTATTTCAATCAGTTTAAACCATGACTGGTCCACCACAAATACACAGATTGGTCACACAGTGAACTACTTATGACTAAACGCATTATCAAGAGTTTATCAACTGTTATCTACATAACAATATTATTTGTGTTGGCTCACTAGGTTTATTTTGTTTTCATTCTAGCTATATTGTACTGTACGTTTCCATGTCATGCAAAAAATTTAAAAGTTTGGATTTTCACATGGTTTTCAATTGTTTTCTATAGCTAGTTATGCCTATTTAGTTTATTTATTAACACTTTTATGTATGTGTGTGTGTGTGTAAGTGTATTTTATGTCAATGAAAAAAAAATGTTTGATTAAACATCTTGTCATTGTGTCATGATAATAAAACCTTGGCTAGCTTTGCACAAGATGTCTATAGATCCCACAACAATATTTATTGGCATTTGCTTAACAGTTCTTTGGACCCAAATATTTCTGTATTTCATGGCGCTAACAAAACAGAGAATATCATTAGTAATAGACCAGAAATAGACAAAGTTATGAATTTAAATTTTTATCCTCATATCGTAAATCGGCAAAACATCCAGGTTTTCCCAAAACTGTATGTTTTAATAGCACTTAATAAAATTCTACTTCGTATTAACACGCCGATCGCTTTTCGAAGAATATTTTTTACCTCGACGAAAATAATAAACAACTTGTATTGATGATCTTCACCAGATCAGCACCCTAATAGCGTAACACACTATCAATTACAATCTGAATGATTTTGACGCATATTGCTAATCCATTGCTTCATATTTTCGAAAAGTTTGTCTGCTCAACAACGTAAATAACGCAATGAATGTTGTTGAACTGTCAAAATCAAACCGATTCCTACTGTGTGTTACGCAATTAGGGTGCAGGAAATAGACGTGCTGTGGAGTTGTTATTAAACAATGAGGTATGTATTACATCATTATTAGTTAAGAAGTAATATCTTGAACCCTTTTTGTAAAGTGTAAAACACTGGTATTCAACAGCGTCCAAATAGACTGGCAGCCGTCCCTAACATAGTTAGAAAAAGGCTAGGCAGACTCCCAAAAACGATATAATTTTTGCAATGCTTTACGGATGGTGCTCACACCTTGTTAAAATGGGCTCAATCCCCATAACCCCATCAAGGTTGCAGCTCCAAGAACTTCAGGATAGTTAGCGTAAATAATAAGTTAGGGTTAAACGATTACCAGGACAATATCTTAGGTCTAAGAACTCCCAGGAAAATATGTACTATCGAGGAAACTTACATCTAACCAATTTGAAAACAAAATCCCGTGCACAAGATGACCGCATCTGTTAGCAAGCGTTACTATAGCGGCCGAGCGCTGCAAGCAAGAGTAGTCCTTACGGTGTATATATGTTCGTTTCTCCCATGGTACCAGATGGCCTTCCCTGGCCTCCTAAGATAAGTCACATCCGCCTACAGCAGCGCTGGACATAAGCCTCTCCAATCGCACGCCTTTCAGCTCGATTCTCGGCAACTCTCATCCAGCTGCTACCAGCCACCCTGCGGACCTGACCAAGATTATGTCTAGTCTGTTTGTTTCGGCCTTTCTTCTCAGCGTAGTCGTTAGGAAATGCCGACCTCATCTAGTTTTTAAAATATGATTGACGTGTAAAAGTGTTTCTACAAAACTACTTACAGAAAAAAAATCATTTATCAATAATAAGTTTATAACCAACGGTCATCGGTTCTACAGCTGACATGGCCCGCCCAAGTTAAGTAATCAATAAGTTCTTCTTCTTTAATGAATGAATGAATGAATAGTAAGTACTCTGAAGAAACTTTAATTTGAGAAGGTCTCAAATGTCTTTAGATAAAGGTAGTGTTGGTACTTGACTAGGTTCTAATTGAAAACTAGAGAAATTGAAAGCTCTGGATTGAAAACTATTAATCAATTGCAATTGTAGTTGGGAACTTTAGTAGGTAATGGCTTCCAATTCTTTAGTTTATTTAGGTAGTTGCCGTTAATTACGTAGTTGTCGACAGTGGCTACTGTACCCGCTAAAGAAAGACTGTAAGCCCTCGTACCCACGGGCGATTTTTTATCGCGCATTGGATTTTCAACGCACTGCAAAGCGCCAAGATTTGAAAATACAACAGTGTGCTTTTTTGACGCGTTGGCATGCACTCTGATGCTCAATGCTCGGTTCAACATCTAGAATTGAAAATAAAGTGACCAAATAAATTAAAAGCTATACTTTTCATTCTTCGTCGTTATCTATGTCTCTAATAAGTCTAAATTATATGAGTTTCGACATCAGCCACGTCGACAGCGTTACCTCGCTACTTGTGCGCTACGTGCTTTCATAGTGCAGGTGTTATTGCACGGAGAGCACGAATAGTCAGGGGTCTCCCTAAGTCCGTCAACGAAGATACGGACCCGTCCGAAAGTAGTTAATCCGTCAAAATCAGTGTAAAATTAAAATCTTCGGACGGGCAAAAACAAATCGGGCGTAGGGACAACTGTAAAATTGTGTTGTCATTCATTCTTAGTTCGGAAACCGAACTAATCTTATGTCCGTAAGTGATACGGAGTAGGAAACGCCCGTAACTTCGGCTGAAACTACGGATTTCGTGCTTACGGAGTAGACCCCCAGAGGTGTGGCATCGTTTGAGGTGTCCACAACCACATCGTGACTCGTTGGAGAACCCCCATCTGGCTAAAGGCGAATTTCACCATACAATGAAAGGGCGAACTTCAACCGCGTCCAAGAGCTGTCTATGTCAATATTCCACAAGACTGATGACAGCTCTTGCTGACCGCGTTCAGTTTCATCGGTAGACTCTAAAGACTGATGATGCTGTATACATCCTGAGCGACTAATATATTATGCAAGATGATTTATTTTATTTTATTTATTTGGCTCACCAACAATTGAATACACTGATACAAAGATATGAGACACATCCAATATACATAGGTATAGACTAGTGTATGCATAACTTATTTGTCGGTTGATATTGGGCGCCTGTTTAAAATTAGATGAGTTCATATGCTCGGCGGACATAAATATGTTTGCGACCAAATTCTAAATTAAAATCGTAATAAAAATAAAAATCAAGATACAATTAAAATTAGAACCAAAATACAATTAAAATCAAAATTAAAAATCTAAATAAAATCAGAACCACAATCAAAATTAAAAACAAAAAAATAAAATCAACACATTATGTTATCAATAAATTCCAACTGCCAAAACAATTCGGACATTTTGTGCCTTTCATAATAACCGGAATGTGATTTAAAATGTAGGTATAGGAATCGGAAAAACCGGCTCTCGTAAAGTCTGACTCCTACTTTATGCAAAAACCTAGCCGTCGTCGGGAATTCGGGAGAAAGGGTTACCTAGGTTTAGATTGCCTATCTACATATAAGGGACAATTTATTAAAAGGCAGCTCTTAGTGCAAATTTGATGTGCTAAGATATTGATAACAGATGGATAAAATAAGAATGTTGAATGTTGTTCTATAAAAAGTAACATTTTGTTGCGAAAGTACATATAAGTACATATAGTTATTGACAATCAATAACTTGGTAGTACCTATTAATAAAAATAAATATACCTATACACACTGTATTTGTGTAAATATTCTACTCAATTGTTACCTACCATTACGAATTTCTCGAGTAACAGGAATGTTTGTATTTCAGTCCAATCAGTTCTAAAATTAGAAACCAACTTCTTCATAAAATAATCTACTCTGTGGTTAAAATTGTTTATGGTTCATAGAGCTGTTCTTTATTTTCGAATTATAAACTCAAAATCAATTTGCTGTCTCTCAAAATTTTGACAGTTGATAGATCGACTTGTGTTTCTCAACCTTTTGTTTCTCAGTGCTAATAAGTATTTATTTTTCTTGAAATACACGTTGTTTACGTCAGAAGCTGCTGTACCTCACCTCAATACACGGTAGACTAAATAGAGAACTGTTTAGACAAAGAAATCCTTCAGTTTCAATGGAATTTTAAGTGTAAATCAGGCAGAGAGGCACTAGTAAAAAGACACCATTAGGCATTACCTCTGAGCTGCTGTGCAATAAAAAACTAACGACCCACAGTCCGATCGCAACTATACATCAACAAAAGACAGACAAACAAACCGGGTATGGATTGAACCTATTAACAGCGCATTGAATTGTCGAAACGTGACAGCTTAAAAGATTATCGCCATACTAACCTTATGAAAGTGTCGATTCCGTACTCCGGGGCCCACGACACACACAATAACAACTGTCTACGTCGTGATATCGACAGGAATAGTATTTATTTGATTTAGGTGAGGTTTTTTGTGTTATCACGCGCCCGCGTTATCCCCGATTCGCGGTGAGAGACGCTACCGCGACGGAGCGCTATCGCGGACTGAGGCCAAGAGCGCCGCCGAAGTGTGGCTGGATGGGTCGGCAGGCCGCGACACCGCGCATGCGCGCCGGCCAAGGTCATGCGCGAGAATACCGCTTGTGTACAGGCGCCGTGTTTACACACCGACTATGACCACATTGACCACTACTAACAACGCAGCCACCATTGCGCATAAAGTCCCCGCGATGTTTGAATTATGAGATTTATGGCAGGCAGTGTATAGTACTGTACTGTAATGACAAACTGCCCCACGTTTCAAGTTATCAGCTGTGCTGGGAGGTGCCGGTTATACTTACCACGCCCACCGCTGGCAGTGATTACCCTACAGGTCTTTGGGAAGTCGGTCTTCGATGATAAGGTATACCATACTCCGCAGTCAATTATACCTATCAGTTAAAACTGGCATGAAACATTTAAATTCATTTGACTAGTCTGCAAGTACAATATATATATTTATACAATATACCTACAGGTAGATACATTCTATCATTTTATCAATAGTAAGTAATAATAGGTAAAATAAACCCTGACAAGCTGATACAAGAACAGCCTTACTTTGACAAGGACCTATTCTGGTTTAGATGCGGAATTTAAGTACTTACAGTAGATTTAAATTATTACATCTATTCTATACATTCTATGTTCCATACAAATAAATAAAATTGAAGTGTCTGTTTGTAACGTCAAAATAACAGCTTTTCACTAAATGCTTATGACAGTTTACGATACTTATTACAAAAAAAAAAAAACATTTTTTATAATTTGTGTCAGCCTGTTTGTTCCGGCTAATCGGCGAAACGGCTGGACCGATTTTGACGGGGCTCATTGGCAGATAGCTGATATTATAAGGAGTAACTTAGGGTACTTTATTATAGAAAAAGAATTAGGGTTCGGCGCAAAAAAATTAAAACCCATGAAATTGTGAACAAATCCGATTCTAATAGGAAAGTACTGACATCCACACGGGCGAAGCCGCGGGCAACAGCTAGTAAGTAACAAAGAAAGAAAAGAATATAAGTAAGTTTATTTCCTGTAAATATGACGCAAAGAAAGAGCACAAACATGAAAAGAAAAAGTTGGGGGAAAATATACGTCACATCTACGCAAAATGGCCATCGCTCAGCAAAATGCTGCGACCCTATGCGAGGCAGAGCCTCAGCGCTGGTTTTACCGACAGCCGGCGTTGACGTGATGACGTCAACCGGTGCAGCATATAATGAAATAAAAATAACAAATAAATATAATAAAGTGAGTAAAAAAAAGGATAAGTAAAACAAATATTTTATTTAAATACTTACTCTAATACACAATATAGGTATATTGTACAATACTTTTTTAAAACAGAACTTTAGCTGCAAACAAGCTAGCAAAACAACTTAAAAAACTAAATAATGTCAACTTTGATAACTTAAGTTCATGATTACAAAATAGTGATTGTAGAAGAAAAAACTATGTAAGTACTTATAGGTACTAAATACTTTTAATAGTATACCTCCACCAAAACCCAGTAATTATCAAAAGTAACTTAGTCTACTTACTAACTTAGTTAACTTAGTTACCTTAGTTACTTCATAAGAAAAAAACGTTATAACAACATCTAACATGATTATTGTGAAACAAAAATAACAAAAAATAGACTAAAATAAATAAATGTTTCTAAAAACAAATAAAAAGTTTGAGATCCCCTGACTTTGGAAGTATGTTTTTTTAACCCTATCAGTTCAACTCAACACAATAATTTGTGTATACTGAGTCCAATTTCATAATACATACCTACACACTTTAATATGACCTGTCAGCTTAGAAGAACTTTAAACATATTTATGTAACAAAAAACTAAAAATAAAGTCTATATCAGCCTTTTCACGATTAGAAAAAATATGCATTTACTTCTACTTAAACTTTAAACTCTAGCCAACAGTCTAAGATCAACACTTACCCACTTATGAAATACAGAGAAAAGTTTTATTTACTGATTTAAAAATATAAGAACCACCACAAGACCCAGCATAAGAATCATGGCCCAGCCATTTCCTACTGATCTTCAATCATTCTCAACTTCGTATACTTCCATCTTAGCGATTTCTTAGCTGGAGGTATGACGGTACCATGGTGCTCCATACAATGTCGCTTCAACTCTGAATACTTCCTAAACCTGGACTCACAGAACAGGCAGTCCACAATCACTTTCCTAGCATTATGAGCTGCCCATTCATGGTCCCACTTCTCCTTCAAACTCCTGAAGTACTGCCGACAGAACCTACACCTGAACCTGCTCGTCGTTTCCTTGGTGTGCGAGCATCTCATATGCTTGTTCAGCATAGACTCAAAATGGAACACTTTCTCGCAATATTGACACTTCATAGGCTGATTTTTGTTGTGGTACTCCATATGCTGAGTGATCATTTTCTTGGAATTGAACTTACGTTGGCACATGTCACATTGGAAGTAGGTGGTGCCGTGGATTTTCTTGTGCTTAGAAAAGTTGCTGGAGTCGCTGAAGGATTTGTCGCAAAAGGTACACTTGTAGAGAGTGAGCTTTGCGTGTTCCCTCAAATGGGCTTTGTATCTATCGATTTTTGAAAATACACGTTCCTGACAGACCTCGCAGCGAATGTTGAGGACCCCGAACTTGTTCACTGGGTTCTTGGCCAGGGTGCTCCTTATCACATGCTCGATGAGGTGCCTCTTGAGGTCACCGATCCGGTCGAACTTTTTTTGACACACTACGCAGGTCTGGAAAAATATATTTATTGCGTTAATTATGTAATGCTTTCGGTCAGAAACTCAGAACAGGTTTTTAAGTTGTATAGGACATAGGTGACATTTATTCATACGTTATTCTGCTTGGCGAAATCGTTATTAGGTACCTAGAGCGCTGTGTGTAGTGTTGAAACTACTAAGTAGGGAATAACAATGGACAGTTAAGATTATATTCAATCACATCAGACCTCACAGTCCACTGCTGAACATGGATTTGATAATAGACGGCTACAATGACCTGCCATCAAGGAAAATGGACAAAAAACTTTTGCTATCATTTGGGCGATTCATCATGAGTTTTAAATGGACAGAGAAAGTTATTGCCTTCTTGACATCAAGCCTTACGCCATTTTTTGTGACAGACACATGGCGGGAGACAGAAAAGACTCATTTTATTTTCTCTGGAAACGTTATGCGTTTAAACCTTGGGTTTGGGTTGGAAGAAGCTTAAAATCGGGATGTAAAAAATTAACATGACTGTAAAATATAATGACTAAAGTTTTGCATACTTTGTTATACTTCCTCTGTGTCTTGTTCGTCTTGAATTCAGATTGAAATATATTATTGGACATCACCTTCGCGATAACTGAGTCAGGAGTCTGTAGAGGTTCCTCCTCCTCTTGCTTGACTAACTCTTCTGCTACCGAAATATCACTTAATCCCTCGAAACTGCCCTCAAATACGCCTTCAGTGAATTCAGATTCACTGGAGCTCGTCGAAGAGTTCGAGCGGCTCTTATTATGAGTTCTTTGGTGAGCCGCCAATTCGGATGAGGTTTCGCAAACAAACGAACACACTTCGCACATAAATTTGAAGTGTATTTTTGATGAATGTGTGTGCAATTCCTGCATCGTGGCAAAACTCTTTGCACAGTAGCTGCAGGGGAACATTCGAGAATGTATCTTACGGTGATTACGTAAGGTGAATTTTGACGCGAAGACTTTGTGGCACTTGTTACATTCTAGATCTGGGTCGCCGTGACCGAGGCAGTGTTGCTCAAACTTTTCTTGGTTCTTCAAGCTTTTCCCGCATTCTGTGCACATGAACTTGAGGTTACCAGAGACGGAGCGCCGGTGGCTGCTGACCATGTGCAGTTTGAAGGCAGACAGTTGGTCAAATATCTGTTTGCATTTGTTGCACTGGTATTTTTTCGCGCTTGGATTGTTTGTGATGTTGGAGTCCCCTGAAATAAAATATTTAAATGCATCAATCTAAAATCAGGATACGCCTTACCGCGTCAAAAGATGATCACAATAATTATGCTTGTCATCTGTCACGACTGTCACACAATGATGATGTAGTGAATTGATCGACTGTACCGTCAGCATACTCGTTTCAAAAAGAGTACTTAATTATAAAAGGTGGTTCTTTTGAAATAATAAAATGTTTTTAACCCTTATTAGTTCTTAATTACTACATAGGTACAAGATAACACTAATATATATGTACAAGTATACAAAAAAAAATTAAAAAGGGGAAGAGCTCATTGGGCATCAAAAAATTCGTCCGCATCGCTGTCAATGGGAAAAGTGCCCAAAAGGCTGGCAGCATTGCCACGTTGGATGGCAATGCTGATTCTTTGATCTAAAAATAGGCCACCCTTCTGGTCCCGTAAAGAGTCGACCAACCGCTTGGCGATGACCCGAAATACTCGATGACCACTTGGACCTCAAGGCCCTAGTGTTTCAACCCCAAACGGCTCAAACATATAGCTCCCAATGAGGTTGTTATATTTGCGCCGTTTGAGGTTTTCTGCACCTGCAGCAGCCGCCCCAGCACAGCCCGCCGTGCTAGGAAGATGGGGTGGCGCGAGGGTGTCGACACAGGTTGCATCCCACACCAAAGGCCTACCCAACTTCCAAGGCATTATGGTCGTTCCATCTGGACTCTTCCCATTGTCGCGTGCCAAGCCATTGGGTTCTAAAACAGCTGGTACCCCGGCGGTGACAAGAGCCCGACGGATAATGTCGTTAATGCTGGCGTGCCGTGCCGTCCGACGAGCGCTCTTGCTGCAGGATAGGCCATGGTGTCCGAGGCAGTCGACTCCTTCACCGCATTGACAGCGATGTGGAGCCCCGCAAGGAACGCCCAGATGCAAACACGTAGCGAGCCGGAAGGTGGTGTCACCCAGCATAGTGCCTATGTTGGGTTGACGGTAGCGCCTGAAGCCAGAGGCCCGACACCCATTCACCCACAGCCAGCAGGCAGGCACGCTCAGCAGTATTGGTGGACGTATTAATGAGTTTATTCCGTACCAACCTGCAGAGCGGCTCATCCCACTGTCTTTGGGAAGACGGGTACTCAGGCAGAACCGTATCCGGGCAAGCAATTTTCCAGACGTTCACCGCATCGGTCAAACACAGCATTTCAGAGTCAACCTGAGAAGGGGCTAAGGTTTTTGCGGTTAACTTTTCGGTGCTGTGGACGGAGGACAGGAACGCTGGTAGGCTTACACTAGAAATTTTGCGAACGCCGAGCCTACCAAAACGAATGGGTAGTGTGGCTTGCAGCCACGCGCGGTCGTCCAATGCCACATTTAAAATGGATGTTAAAGTAATATGATCGATTTTGGCTAAAAGGTGTGGCTGTATCCTTAAGGAGGAAGAGCGGAGAAAATACAAAAAATTTGAACCGAAACAGCAATATCTGATAAGGGTGAATGCCGAATGTAGATTAATTTTTGAAAGTCTATCCGAAATATCGTTAAAATGTTTGATTTTATCGTCGACGAATGGTGAAAAACTGTCTTCTAAAATTGGGGTACCTAAGAGGTGCTGTGAACTTTTTTTCCAAAACTTTAGATATCTGGGGCTATTGAATTGAATTTCTGTATAGTCGATTGTCTGTCGGTATTGCAACAAAGGTAAATTTCGCATTTGCAGTTGTTGAGGTCAAGGCCGATAAAATGTTTGTTTTAAATATTCTAAATTATAGTAATTTAAAAGGAACTTTGTATGTGAATAATCAAATTTTTTTATTCGATAATAATATCGAATAAAAAAATTTGATTATTCACAACTATAAAGTTGCAACATATTTAGCCTATAATGTTCCCACTGCTAGGACACAGGCCTCCTGAGAGGGAGTGGGCCGTAACCGTAATCCACCACGCGGGCCCAGTGCGGGCTGGTAAGAAAAGTATGAAAGTATGAAGATCTTAGTTGCAAAGAAACGGACGTCTGTCTGTCCGTCCGTCGACGGACAGACAGACGGACAAACGGACATGACGAAATTATATGGGCGGATCCCTTTTTGTTATTTAGTTAAGGAAACCATTAGGGTTTTATTATTAAATAAAAGCATGATTAAAGTGAATATTAAGTTCATTTACATTTCAATAAGTTATTATGTATGAATGATTTCAATGAAAGTAAATGTTTGTGAAGGGTTTAAATAAATGAGTAAAAAATGTTTAAGGAATATGTTTAAATCAAAGGAATTATGTATTTAAGTACAACAGGAAACTTTAAGATGCATGTTTAAAAAAAATGTAGGTAGGTACATAAGTAGGATATATTTTTATTGGTAGGTACCAAACACAAAAAGAAGCTACTGCTTATTTCCAATTAAATAATCAGTCTAATCCCTAATTTTAGGCATGTTTACTGTTTACTTCCAATACAATGTTATACATACATGTATTGGATATACCTTTAGTTTAACTGTATCAAATAGATGTACAGCTAAATGTAAATTTAATTTTTATGCATCATAAAATCCAATTGTAACTTTTAACACAGGAAATTAAATAAGCATATAAATAGGTAAATATTTTAGTTGTTCAAAACGCCTTAGTCTGCTTTTTATAGGCGTATGATATTAATATAATGTTATATATATTCTCAAATTATTATAAAACACTTAGTAAATATTATAATTAACAAAATGACTGACCTATAGTAAATTCACTCTCCACTTCACCAGCTCCAACGCACTGCAGTGAAGGATCATTGATGGCAATATTCTGTACCGTCTGTCCGGACCCAGAGTCATGACCTAAAAACAATATAGTCTTCTGCTGCCTCGACACAGACTGTATATTTGTAGACATCAGCTGTTTCAACGCACCATTGTCTGTCTGCAGACCAACAAACTTCCTCCCGTCTCGTGCCCTAGCATCTTTCTCATTGATCTCTTCAGACAACTGAGACAGAAACACCCCACATTCAAGCTCTTCGTCCTCATACAAGTTATGAATGTCTGAATTCCGAACATTTTCTTGTATCTTCTTGACTGACTTTTGTTCTTCACAGACAGGAGAGTACCGGACAGCTTCGTTATAATTATGCACATTTTGTGTTAAGTATGTGTTGTGCTGCTCGAACGTAACATGGTTGTCATTACTCTCATGTATGGCGCAAGTCTCCAGTGGTGGTGAATCACAATGGTTGTAGACAAATGGGCTCCTAGCTGGGTCGATCCAGACTTGAGACTCATTGTAAGTAGGTATTGTTATCTGATTAGCTTCTGTCAGAATCACATTTATGTTGTCAATGCTTGATAAACTATTTGGCGATGTGTACCTGATGTTGATATCCCTTCCTTCCATGATCTTTACATCACAGACACCCTTGTATATAGCAATCTCATTGCCTTCTGGATCTGGTGTTGAGATGTTCAAGTGTAATAACAAACGTTCTGACATTTCACTGGTGGTCACCAATGGTGTACACACTCTTGGTATGAACAGTATTGGGTGAGGCACTTCCGAATTCGAGTTACACTCTTCGACTTCCATTTTCGAAATTTAAACCTGGAAATTACTGAGGAATGCATACTGCTGGCAGATCGTAGATCAAATTAAACCAAATGAAGGTAATTAAGAAAATAATAATCGGAAAAAAATGGATCTTTAATCAATTGAAGGCGTCTTACCTCTTGTCGCTATGGTGCCTGCCAAGGAAAAGGATGAGCGTAGGTAGACGTAACAGACGAGTATTTCGAATATATTCAAGTCTACCCTCTACTTCTGGCTTTTTATTATTTCTGATCATTTTTATGGCTAAGATTGTCAATGAATACAGGCACTGCTAAAAAAAAACAAAAGCGATAGGTACGTTAAAATATTTTATAACTGGACATTAGATTGATGTTGATTCAGATTCGCACAAAGTCAAATCAATCGTACAGACCTAGGTCAAGTTTGTTTTGTTTATTTTATTTGAATTTGTTTACGTTGGAATACAAACTCATGAATGCTATAAATAGCACAAAATAGCCTTTATTCCGTTGAGATAAGATAAACAAAACATTTCATCAAGTGTCATATTTAAAATGTCACATTTGACAAGCGGTGCGTTCGGATATATGCAACAGTAAGCACACAGAGTAAGTAGCACTAGTGAACACATTGAAAGAGATGACAGAAAAGTTGAATAAATATGGAAAACTAGCTTTTGCCTGCGACTTCGCCCGCATGGAGGTCGGAAATTATCCCTAGAGACTATCTAAAATCGCCATCTAGCAGTACCACCATAATTATATTTCGTGATACTTTGGTTGCTCTTGATATTTTCGATAGTTCGATTTAGTGCTTCGATTACACTTTTGTAAGACATCGTACATTCATTCCAAACCAACAGTTTACATTGGTACAATCTGGCATTTCCTCATGAGCTAAGTTTAATGGCTGTTCAAGTACCGTATAGGCCGTTCGGCCACCATTTAACAACGTGCGTGGCGGCTTTTCCAGAGGAGGCTGCAGCAACAGCAACTCCTTTATCTTTCCGGATTTGAGTTACCTAACCCTTTTTAAGGCGAAGAGGGGGGACTACGCCAAATCGAATGTCAAATAATAAAAGATAATAATTAAAGATTAAAATGTGATTTATTAGTAACTTTGCGTTTTTCTTGTATTCTTAAAAAGTATTCAGTATATTGATATTTCGATATAATGAATATGCGATGTGTTGAATGCTCGATCAAACAAACATTCGATATTATGAACGTTCGAGTATTTAGACATTCGATTTATAGTGGTCGATCAATTGATATTCGATTATTTGGCATTCGATTTGGCGTAGTACACCCCTCTCTGTTGTACAGCGCGACGTCGAGCCGTGTGCGAGAGAGCGCGCAAAGTGTAGCTCACGTTATCGCGATAATGTCGCCATAGAATGAAAGGGTTAACATCAGATTTAAAAGAAAAGTTTATCAGTACCTACCTCCCAGGGCATACAAAAAAAAAAACAAACCACCTTCACCACTTACGATTTTTTGCACAATAGGTATTATGAGATTTAAAAAGTATCAGGTTTTTATGATTCTAATTGTCTAACTTAAAGAATACCGATTATAATGAAACAAAGACTAAAGCTGGATTTACATTACGAAACTAGTTGCGCAAACTTAGCTATACATCGATAGTTTCACGTGTAAATAATTTTCTATTTACACGTGAAACTATCAATGAATAAATAAGTTTGCGCAACTAGTTTCATAATGTAAATTCGTCTTAAATGTTACCTCAAGATACGGACTATATTTATTTCCAACTAGCTGTGCCCCGCGACTTCGTTCGCGTGATACACAATATGCTAAAATAACAGCCACATTTTAATAAAACTCCCTCGTCCCCCGACCCGTCGCCGTTGCCAACCGTCGCGTTGGATCGCCCACCCATGCTATAACTTCGTTTTCGCTTAGTGTTCATTGTGACTTTTTTCATTTTGCTCAGCTCGTAAGGGTCGTAGCGTGATGTTAAATTGCCTATAACTATCCTCGAGAATTGGGCTATCAAATGCAAACAAAAATTTCAGATCCGACTTTTTATTCACAATTTCATGAGTTTTTTTTTGCGCGGAACCCTAATTATTTTTCTAAAATAAAAGTAGCCTAAGTTACCCGCCATAACATCAGCTATCTACCAGAGAAAATCCCTTCAAAATCGGTCCAGCCTTTTCGGAGATTAGCCGGAACAAACAGACAGACAAACAAAAATTTTAAAAATTGCTTTTCTGTTATAAGTACCGTACGTACGTTCATATGCATTTAGCAAAAAGTTGTTATTTGGACATTATAAACAGACACTTTAATTTTATTTATTTGTATAGATTTTATATCTTACCAAAACATTGATATACAAAAAGGTTTAAATTATATAACAATGTATGGACGGCAGCACATCAAGCTACTACAATCTGTCAAATTTCTTAAATACATTTTCAACTTTATCACTACAGTATTAGGTTCAAGGTTTCGGATAGCTTGACCTGCTGGCGTCTGTACCAAAAGCTTAAAACTGAATTTTCATAACCTAAATCCAGAAATCATGGATTTGCCATAAAAACTTTCATCCTCTATATCAAACCCCTGTAAGATTATTTAAAAAAAATGTAGCCTATGTCCGTCTCCGGGATGCCACCTGTCTCCTTGCCAAATTTTATCGAAATCCGTTCAGTGGTTTAGGCGTGAAAATGTATCATACATACAGACAGACAGAAAAACAGACAGAGTTACTTTCGAATTTATAATATACTCCATCATATTTGTTTACAAATAATAATCGAAGAATCCGTATGGATTCTGAAAAGTGAAGGTCAATTTTAATTTTGCTAGACAAGTTAATCCTCGATATATTTGGATTAACCAATTTTAGTAGGTAGGAACCTACTTATCGTTGCTTAATTTTTGATTAATTGTTTGTTTTTTTATCGTTGTGATTTTGTTTGCCTGTAAGGTCTATCTCCCACTGCCAAATAAAAAAAAGTTTTAGTTTATAAAATAACATTTTTATTTAGGTACGACAACAACTTATTTCGTACAAAAATATTTATTTCAACTAAACATTTCGTAAATTAACTTTAAAACAACGGCTGATCTATTCCACTTGAATTACTGACTGTCTGAAATAATTACTGTCCCATGTTTATTTATTTATTTATATACACATGTTTTGGAGAATGAACTCCTTATATGCACTGATCCTGGTATACATATCGGGTACACCATGGGCACACGGGAAGGCCCAGGATGCGATACCGATCTGCGAGCCAGTTTTCCTTGACATCAGAGGGCTGCCGGAGTCACCCTGGAAAAGAAGGCATCAGGTATTATGTGCAGCGTATGGAGGGATGGAAGAAGGAGATTATTTGTTTTACGGTTTCTCTTTATTTATTTTTAACTATAGTTACTTTTATTCCTAGTGGGTTAAATCTATGTCCGTATCATGATGTCCGGCGTCACAGCGGGCCCTATCAAAATACCTATATTTCTTTCCGTTTTTTATTGTTTGTATTTCCAGCGCGTGTCCCAATTAAAATATTTTTATTTCTTTCTCTATAAAAAATACTGGTATTCAGCTGCATCTGGTCAAACTGGAAGCCGAACACAACATACTTGGGAAAGGAAAAGGCTCGGCAGGTGATGATGAGACAATACAGGGTGTAGGTAATAGGTAACACGGGCTGGTGTCCGCAACTCCACGTCAATGCGCGTATTTTGCGTGATGGAATACAGGGTGTAAGGGACAGCCCTCCGCAAACTAACAGGGCGCATTCAGCTCCTTATTTTGAATCATATTCCACCGGAAATATTGTCAGGAAAATTTTAATGTTTTATCGTATTTTCAGTTATTATTCCTTTATTTCAATGTAAAATTACATTCTCTGTACGCAGCACTCCATTTATGTAAATAAAACAGCTAAAATCAAAAAATCAGCAATGGATGTTGAAATATTCGGCGGCTGAAGGCTCGCTGTGCTGTCGATCGCTACACGTGTTTTGCCACGGTAACGATACATTGCGTGTGAGGTAATAAAACAAATCAGGTTTATTAGATTCCCATAACGTTGCTGAAATAATTTCATGTACCGGTCATCTTAGTATGATATACTGAACTCACCCCATCAGTCTGCGGAGGGCTGTCCCTTACACCCTGTATATGAAAGAGTTAGATGTGCTTGTCGTTGACTGTTGTTTTGTTCATCGGTTCGCGGATGTAAATACGAGACACAATCACATAATACAAGTTTTATTGTCATGTATGCTATCTCACTTAGCACGCACTTAGCACAAAAAAGTGCTAAGCATTTTGACGGCACAGGCAATGGCTGTGCACTTTATTTTGTAGAATGTACAATATGCTTGTAAACGCATCCACATAACGTAGTTATCTACAGGAGGAGGTTCTAGTAGCTTGGCTAAAATACGCTAACTTTAAAATCTAGATACTCACATAACATAAGCCTGCAAATTTCGTTTCCATTCCTCTCGGTCCATCAGAGTTAAGTGCACAGATCTCGAGGTCTGGGTCTACAGTTGGTGCTTGCGGCCACCAGTCGTCGCTAGCCTCCCGGACTGCATCCACGCAACTCTGAGGAATTAGGGTGTTCACCTCCAGGATCTGCAGGTTGTAGGGAGTAATGGCTGGTCGGTTCTGAAAAGAAAAACATCCTGTTACTGTCAGAAGATAAATAGACCACTGTTAGTCCGTGACGTCATTAGCAGTCGTTTGGCGGATTTGAACAGTACAGACCGTTCACTATAACTTGTCCCTTGCCGTCATGTTGGCACCATTGCTTCTATGCGTTGTTTCATACCGGCAAGCAATGGTGCCAACAAGACGATAACGATGACACGTAGACATTCTCTGTCTACGCGATGACATGACGACACATGACAATGTAAGGCGATATTCTTTGCCGAACAAGTTACATTGATCACTGACAGAGGTGACATCATTTGTGAAATTTGACAGATCTTAACATAACATCACGCCTTGTTTCCCAGAAGGGTTAGGCAGAGGTGTACCTATAGTACACCCACATTTCGCCAGTTATGTTTAAGTCCCATGTAATAGGGGGCGAGCCTATTGCCATTGACGGATCTTAACGGTACTAATTCGAATGTAGGACCTGCGCGTACGGTGTTGTGGTCCTAAGGCCAGCGGGCGGCTGGCGTTTGCCATTTGTCAAATTATCTTGGCTTTATTATCGCTCAGAGGTTACGAATAACTTTACCTTACATAAAAGCATGAAAGGGGTATTATTGTGGGTTATCCAGACAATTGCGGGTAAAGCCATGGTGACATGACCTTTGAACTGTGATTTACTATAGAAAGGTTTCAAAACACTAAAACCTTGGAAAGGTCATATAACACCTCAATCCGCATCAGAAAGGTACCTATATGGAATGTAGTCAGCTACACATCTCCTGTAAGCGATAAAACATGGCGAAGGTCGCCATAATACTCGCATCGCAAGACAGAATAGGGCAGCCATAACTCCTTTTTATGGCTGTAATCTTAATAACCCGAAATGAACGTTAAATATTATTTCTTACTGCGCAAATAGCCCTTGGCTTCGCTAGCCCAAAGCTAATGTTTGTTCTGCCAAATTTGGAGAAAGATTATATTTCGTTACGAAAACCTTTGTTTCAATGGTAATAGAATTTTAATTGGGGAATCTAGGTTGACCTGAATTTAAGAGTTATTTAGACAGGAGTGCTTTAGTTCGCTGCCCACTTTGAGGGTAGTTTGTCTGACGGGCCTCATTTATACTCTGTATAGAAATGAAACTCTGTGTAAAAAATCTATGAATAGAAAACACGTAATAGAAGACAGCTAAGCGAAAGAAACAAAATCAATACTTTGGGGCTAATTGCTACGTGACCTGTGTTTATCTATAAGTGACTCAAACCCTGTGATCCAACCTTTGTGCCATTTGAGAAAGCTGAAAATATCTTAGGGTATAAAGTGTCCTACAAACGTCATCGATCAGATACAGCGTCAGGCTTTTTATAAGAATTTACCGATGGGGCCCGTTCACACCCTCACTGCAGCATCTGCAGCTTGATGTAGAACAGGCTGCGACACTTACCACCAGGGCACCAGACAATTCCCGTATTTTCTCACTCTCATTCTGTCAAAAAACCTCTAACTCTTAACTATCATTTTTGACAAGTTTTTGACATTGATTGTTGCTAATTGGTGATGAGATTGAATCAGTAATATAATACAACTCCAATCCTCAAATGACAAAATTTCGTGAAATAGTCGTTCTTAAGATTACCTACTTAGTCTTAGAGAGTTGTGTTGAATTATTGATGACTTTAACGATTCTATTCCTGTAAATACATATTTGTTACGGTCGCGAATAATATTTTAATCAACATACAACCTAATATTGACCTGCAAATTGCAAAAAAACGTAAGAAAATTTGAATTTCGCGGTTCACCCTGGCGCTTCCGCCTTAGTTTAAATACTTACTGCGACCAATCCCCATCCCGTCACAAAACTTGCTTCATCTCCACCAACCCAGTTGAAGTTCAGAGCGACCGGCTTCACATTCTCGTCAAACTGTAGTTTATCCTTCAGACAGAGGAGACCGATATCGTTTTTCATAATAACACGGTCCCATTCGGGGTGCATGTGGTAGCCTACAAACTGGACTGTAATGCCTCCAGATCTGAAGCTGTTGGATCCTACAACTCCGTGGTATGTTCTGGAATGAGAAGAGAAAATGAGTGATGTTGCTGCAAATTGCTAATCCATTGCTTCGTATGTTCGAAGAATTTGTCTGCTCTACAACGCAAATAATGCAATGAATGTTGTTGAACTGTCAAAATGAAACCGATTCCTACTGTAAGTGTGTAACACAATTGCCCCGCTGGTGTCCTGAAATACAGGCCTTACACCTAGTTTGGCACCAGTCTCCCACAGTATATGTAATTTAAACTATCATGTATTGTTCTTGATCGTTTGAAAATTTACTTATATGTATACAGGGCAATTTTTTAATCACTAGCCAAATTTTCACAGGGTGATCTACCCATGAATATGAACAACTTACACTATGGGATCAACTCTGAAATCGCGAGAAAAAAATCAGCTGTTTCATACATTATGGCCGAGTATACTTTTGTATGAAACAGCAGATTTTTTTTTCGTGATTTTAGAGTTGGCCCCACAGTGAAAGTTGTTAATATTCATGGGTAGAACACCCTGTGAAAATTTGGCCGGTTATTGAAAACTAACCCTGTATTGTGGTGAGAAATAAATCTTTGTCTTATCTTTTAGTTTTTGTAAATCAGGTGCAACACAAACTTGATTCACTTACTCCATCAAACCACCAGCGACCTCATACTCGTCGATACAATGTGCTGCAGTGAGGAGCCGATCCGGCCGAAAAATGGACGCTCCACAGACGACCATGATGAACGCATCTCCAATCAGGATCCCTGCCATATGGGGGGCATAGCGTGGTGGGGCCTCTTCACCTCCTATGATGTGAGGGGTGAAGTAACTGTCCATAATCGGAGCAGTTTCTATGGGGGCTCCTAGAATTAAAGTCTTAGTTTCATGGTGTGCTGCAGCACTTAGCATAAAAACATGAAAGGAGTTAAATGGGGAGAGTTACAAATCTGGTGCAAGTGCAACCGGAGGGTCCAGAAAGAGTCACAGTGATGACGGAAAAGCCAAAAATGTATTGAATTGACATGTAAATAAGCTGCCGTAAAGCTTACAGCCAAGCCAAGTCTGTTGTAGAAATTCAAAACACTTTGAAATCGATTGCCACTTGTTTATAGTCCGTTCGCGTTATGAAAATAGTGAGTCATCGTTGTCCGCCGGCCTAGCCCCGCCCCTCGACCAATTAGGTGGCAACAAATTAGAAAGATAAATTCACAATGACCAGTTGACGGCAGATCTTTCTAATTTGTTGCGACCTAATTGGTCGAGAGGTGGGGCTAGGCCGGCGGACAACGATGACTCACTATTTTCTTAACGTGAACGGACTATAGGAACCCTTATAATTGCGTAACACACTACCAATCACAATCACAATCTGAATGATTTTGAAACATACTGCTAATCCATTGCAACTCAACTCAACTCAAAGCATTTATTTCAAATAAACCAATTACAGGCACTTTTGAATTGTCAAAGAGTCGGTCAGTTAGTCAGAAAGTTGAAGCTAGTTGCCCATTCCAAAGCGTAGATTTCTATGGAGAAGAACGGGCAAGAAACTCCACGGACACTCTTTTAAATCAAAATATTGTTTATATCATTGATGTTGAAATTGAGTACCTATGTGAGAACAATGTAGAAAGACGTGCACGTTAAAAGCGACCGCAACAAAAAGATAAGAGTCAAAAACGATTCAAAAATTAAAATAAGCCGTGGCAGCAAAGAGATGACCAGTCCCTACTGACGGCACCCGTTCACGAACATGACGCATGGATCAGCACCATTCAGCTCAACCATTTTGAAGGGAACTTAATGATCCAACACACACGCCACCACCAGCGAGACATTGGAGTGAGCATGACATACTCTCAGTCGCCAGGGCAAATTTAAGTCACTAAAAGACGTAACCAGTTAATGGTAGCTTTATAGTAGGTAGGTACATAGTGCTCACACATGTGCTGCTTGCTTCATTGTTCGAAAAATTTGTCTGCTCAACAACGTAAATAACGCAATGAATGTTGTTGAACTGTCAAAATGAAACTGATTCCTACTGTAAATGTGTTACGCAATTGTCTCGTTGGGTTAGCCTTGCAAACTCAAATACATAGCATTTATTTCAATTAAACCTACTTTTGCATTGTGAAGGAGTCGGTCAGTCAAAAAGATGCAGTTATACAGGATAATTTTAAAAGGAGTGCGAATATTTCAGGAGGTAATCAGGTGCATAAAACTGGACAACTTTCCCCAAGGAACATAGGTCGAAATCTTAAAATTGAAAACCGACTTTTCATAGAAAGTGACTGGTCACGTGACTTATGTTTGTATGAGAAGTTGAATTTTATTTTTTAGATTTCGACCTATGTTCCTTGGGGAAAGTTGTTCAGTTTTATGCATCTGATTACCTCCTAAAATATCCGCACTCCTTTTAAACTTATCCTGTATAGTTGCCCATTGCAAATCGTAGTAGATTCCTATGGAGAAGAACGGGCAAGAAACTCCATGGAAACTCTTTTAAATGCAGCCTTGCTGGCTAAGTGGCAAATCTAAACATGATCAGCGGAGCAATTGCACAACGCAGTTACAGTAGGAATCGGTTTCATTTTGGCAGTTCAACAACATTCGTTGCGTTATTTACGTTGCTGGGCAGACAAATTTTTCGAACATATGAAGCAATGGATTAGCAATATGTTTCAAAATCAATCAGATTGTGATTGATAGTGTGTCACGCAATTGGGGTGTTGTTGGTTACACATTTGGTCGTATCTTTTTTGTATTTCTTCCGACAAAATCTAATGTGTCACTGTTTGTTTTCCCTAATATATGCGTATGCCATCGCATGGCTACGCTACAGAATCTTCCTGTGGGGACACAGTGTAGATCCTAAAGAATTATTTATTGCCCAAAAGGAATGTCTACGAATAATATATCACACAAAACCCAGAGCTATCTCTGCAAATCCCACTTCATCAAGGGAAAAATCCTAACGTTACAATTTATATTCTAGAAATAGCCAAATTTGTTAAAAAGAATATACAATTCTTTAATTTTGATAAGAATGAGCGCCAAAAAACTAAATTAATTCTATCAGTACTTAGACCAGAGATAAATAATAATAAATATCTTGGGACAACTCACACACGGCCATCTGATCCCAAGTTAAGCAGAGCTTGTGTTATGGTAACCAGACAACTGATATACATACTTATATAATTTATAAATACATACATATTATAGATAAATTACACCCAGACACAGAACAAACAAGATGTATAGAAATAGCCCAGAATACCGAAGCATCCAAATACCTACCTATACAATAAGTTACCTGAACATATAAGATCCACAAAAACACTATGCATATTTAAATTTACACAAAACAGTTATTATACTATTAAAGAGTTTATAAGTATTACGTAATATCTATGTTACTATGACTTTAATTAATATAAGTTAAATATAAGTTAGGAAGAAATATGTACGCAATATAATGTTAACTTTAAGTACTCGTATAATTATTAACCTAGCTCAAATACAAATGCTGTATGTAATACTTGTTGCGCCCTAAAGCAAATGAGTGTACATTATGCAAATAAATAAATAAATAAAGAATTATATGCTTACCATTGACGCAATGTCTTAGAACAACAAACAGGGTAAACACAATTTTGTACTGCATTTTCAAAATTGATAACAAAGAACTTTATTTAAGTAAAATTCAAGAACACCTTCCTTATTATAGTTGTAACTGTAGATAAGTGATACATAAAAGCCAAAATAAATACTATTTATACTCCAAAAAATATTACTCCTTAGCTTCAGTCCGTTGACTGATAAACTTAGTAAATGCAAGTACGACATTGACTTTGAAACTGTTAATTTGGTTTCGTTCAAAACAAGTCCCTTTCCCGGAAGGTTACAGGCGAAGCGATAAAGAATTTACGTTCTAGTTCAAAACAGTTAAGTAACAAGTAATAGTTACAACTTACTTATTATTTTCAGTTTAAGGAATGGAAACTTGCCAAGTTTTACCAGCAATCAGTAAAAACTAGAAGACTGGTCTCCGCTCTGTGTAAATGGCAATTACTGGTAAGACTATAGAGTCTTACTGCATTAGAAAAATAACGGCTAAAGAACAACAGTTATTTTGTAATATTGTTGAAATTACTGCACTTTAGAGGTATTTTTTTAATGTAAATGGTAAATACATTGCTTTGTATTTATCGTGAAATAACGGAGTTGCTTACACGTTAATATTGAAATAACGAAAGGGTGATAACTAAATGAAGTATGAGTCTAAGTCCGGTCGAAGTGGCGATGCTTGCCTCTGTCCAGCAGTCACGGAGATGATGATGAAGACTAAAAGGCTTTATTATCTCACCGTCTTCTCCCTATCCCAATTGGTTGAAGGCGTCGGCGCTGTTTCCTTCCTTAAATGTCTACAAGACGTCATCTCCGAATTGACATCATTCCAAGTTTTATCAGCTCTCACACAATCCATCCATCTTTTCTGTAGTCTGATTTCTTACCGCCATCGAGATTCATGGATTTCTTGGGTAGATTGGCTTATGAATAGACTAGCTTTGGCCCGCGGTTTTGCTCGCGTGGAGGTCGGAAATTATTCCACGGCGTACCAGATAAAAAAATTTAAATTCCGGAGTACATTCCGGACATAAAAAAAAAATTCCTGATTTGTAAATAAGATATCAAGTTGTTTCTTTACACCATTATTCTGAAGGCAGCGAGACCAGGAAAATTCATGGAATTAAACAAGATATATTATGCTCTTATATATTTGCGGATTTGGTTCACAATTTCATGGGTTATATTTTTTTGCGCGGAACCCTAATTATTTTCCTAAAATAAAAGTATAAGTTTAAGTTATATACTCCATAACATCAGCTATCTGCCAGTGAAAGTCCTGTCAAAATGTGTCCAGCCGTTTCGGAGATTAGCCGGAACAAACAGACAGACAGACGGATAGACAAAATTTTAAAAATTGCTTTTTTGATATAAGTATCGTATATACTTTCATATGCATTTAGTAAAAAGCTGTTATTTTAGCATTACAAACAGACACTTCAATTTTATTTATTTGTATAGATGTATAGATGCAGGCACAAAATGCCAACTTTGAAAGGGTTCTTTCCCTGATGGGAATCCAATGGCCTAAAGAAAGGAATAGACTTACTGTAGAGTCTGTCAAGTCTATCCTTTTAACTCGGTATAATTAAAAAATACGACTTGTGAAATGTTTTACAAAATTGTTATTAAAGAACCGGAAGTCTTAAACGGTATTTCTGGGAGCAATAATATAAATAAAGTGATCATCTTGTGAATAGAAGTAAAGGACATTAGGTAACGTTGATTTTTAATAAAAATATTGAATGATAAAATTTTTTATAGACTGCCTCGTTGGTCTAGTGGTCGCAAGCGCTACTGCTGAGTATCAGGTCCTGGGTGGGATTCCCAGGTCCGGTAAAGTGTTATTGGGTTTTCCTGTCTGGAATTTCTTAGTCGCAGACTGGAGTCTGGATGTGTGCCCGGTTGATGGCAATAGGCTCACATAGAACTGAATCATAACTGGCGAAATGTGGGTGTCTATACACTTCTGCCCAACACTTCGGGGAAACGAGGCGTTATGTTATGTGTTTTATATTTTATTTTTACATAAATTGTAGAAATTCCGGACAGCTTAGAATTCTCCCCGTATGCCTTAAATGCCGCGGACATAGACTTTAAAACTGGACATGTCCGGAAAATTCCGTACGTATGCCAACCCTACACGGGGCACATTTTCCGGGGTAAAAAGTATCCTATGTCCTAACCTAGGTCATGGATGGTGTAACTTTTTTTTTGGATCGGAAATCATCAAATGACTTCTCCCGCTCTGGGCGGAGCGGAAAGGCGTGTCAGACTTTTACTAACTAAAACCCACCCGAGTTCCTTCAGTTGCCTGTGCCGGGGCCACGGTAACTCTTTCCAATATCCCGCGACCCTAGCTGATGGATGGTGTACCTGTGCAGCCTTTAAGGCGTGAAAAGGTAACATACAGACAGACAAAGTTACTTTCGCATTTGTAACAATAAGTATGGAAGTAACATGAACACAAGACATATCATCACGCCTGTATTCCCCAAAGGGTTAGGCAGAGGTGCACCTACCGCCAGTTTTGAATAATGCATTGATTGACCGATCGGGAGGTAAGGTTGAACTGCCGCGATCAGTCTGTAGTTGTTGAAGCAATTCGCACTGCCAGAGAGAACGCATTAAGTAGATACTATTTTCTGAAACCCAATGTTTACAAAGAGAATGCTGCTTCCCATCCTTTTGCTATAGTCGCTGTTATTGCTCACACAGAGAGCGATAGGGGTCGGTTCCTTTGTGGTACTAACAACCCACTCAAATTCTATTTACCCAATTTACGAGTAATTTAGCGCTGCGTTGCGGTTAGTGAATGCGTGCACCTTCTTTTAATAAACGAGTGGTTTTGTTTGTCCTCGCCCAGGGAAACGATGGACTTAGTTGGCGGGGTAATCGCGTAACACACTTACAGTAGGAATCGTTTTCCTTTTGACAGTTCAACAACATTCAATGCGCTATTTACATTGTTGAGCAGACAAATTTTTCGAACATATGAAGCAGTGGATTAGCAATTTGCTTCAAAATCATTCAGAATGTGATTGATAGTATGCTACGCAATTAGAGTGCTGGTCACCAGGGCCCTCCCGGGGCTAGATGCCTGTGGTTTGTGCCACAATAATAATGCAATCCTGCATTGTTATTGTGGTACAAATCACACTTGACTAAGGTTGAATTCTGACATTTTAATAAAAGTTACCTTAAACATCGGGGTAATTGCGTAACACACTTACAATACGAATCGGTTTCATTTTGACAGTTCAAGAACATTCATTGCGCTATTTACGTTGTTGAAGACAAATCTTTCGAACTTAGGAAGCAATGGATTAGCAATATGCTTCAAAATCATTTAGATTATGATAAGTAGTGTGTTATGCAATTAGAGTGCTGGTCTTGGTCAGTTATTTCCTTTGCGGGCCTCGTCAGCTTGTTTGTACCATCGCGGATATTTGCGGTGAACCACTTTTCGACTTTATTACTAAGTTAATAAGGTTGAAAGTAAAGTAGTATATTAGTTTTAGTTACAGAAACGTCTGGCCTTCTAGAAGAGTCTAAACTCACATTGGCTACTGGCTCGGACCCCACCTCCAACATCGTGGCCCATAGTTCACTCCAATTTCCTCAATGATGGCTCTCCGTCTTTCGCATCTGTCATCGAAGCCGCTACAAAGACATTGCTCTTCCGGTCAATCACCACTGTATGGATTAAAACATTACCTAGATTAGGTAAAGTTTGTTTACCTACATTATTAGTTGATTACATATGTATAGATTCGTTCAATCAGACAGAATTGTCGCATCAAGGTTACATATGAGGAAAAGTACATTCAACGTAGATAAGTTAGAACATGTTTTGGCTACCGGACATTGTACTATGATATGTGGGTCTGTCTGTCTTTGCTTTTGATTATATATTTATACGTTTGGCTTGCGTATTTAGCAAACGACACTGTGGCGTCATTGACAGATGATAATGCAAGTCTATGCAAGAGATATCTTTCTGGTTCCTAGACTTGAATTTCTATTTGCAATAGTCTGTTATAGTCTTTTTTTTAGTTTTTAGTTTTAGTCTTGGCGCAATGTGGGTGTACTATAGGTACCTACACCTCTACCCAACCCTTCGGGGAAACAAGGCGTGATGTATGTATATGTTATGTTGTTATGTTAATAGTCTTTTTAACCGACTTCAAAAAAAGGAGGAGATTCCCAGTACAAATCAAATCAAATCATTTATTTTTTTGCCAACATGGGTGGGTAAGGGTATATATATGTTATGTGTACAATGTTCGATAATGTTCTCCATGCTCTGCCGTCACATGGGCATGCAAAATTTACACATAAATTATAATCTACTATCAAAGTAATATACCATGCTGAATAACAATAAATATTACAAAATTATTAAATTGAAAAATCATTTAAACCATTTTAGTTTTCAAGGTGAAGGAGTATCTAGTAGTCAATAATTAAATAAATGTCAGAGTAAATACTGAATATATAAATAAAAGTCCTAGATATATAATATTTGTAAGTTTCATATGTCATTTCTAAACATCACGCCTTGTTTCCCCGAAGGGTTAGGCAGAGGTGTACCTATAGTACACCCACATGTAATTTCTATTATTGAAAATCTGATTAATATTATTGGCCAAAAGGATTCCCTTTTAGATATTCCTTCACCTTATCAATTAGAAATTCCTTTAGCTTCCGCTTAAATATGTGCGAGTTGTCAATGTCTGTAATACAACAGGGCAATTTATTATAAATCTTGGATGTCATGCAATATACACTGGAGTCCATTAAATGAGTTCTGCAGCGTACAGTCTGAACTTTTTTCTGTATCTAGTACCTACTTCGGAATTTTTCAAACAAATGCATAATATATACATAAATGAAGAGGCTAGGTAAAGTAAGAATCTTAAGTTTTTAGAAATATTGTTTACAGCTATCAGTGGTCTAAGTCTACACATTACCCGTATGCACTTTTTTTGGGCTTTAAAAATAGACTCCCATTCCGTCGAGTTCCCCCAGAAAATTACACCATATCTCAGCGTGGATATGCATGGTAGGCTGTCATGACAGTGGATAAATTTACAATTTTTGTATGTGTATAACATATAGGAATATCTATTATGTTCCCCGATTACTAGAAGATGGCTGGACCGATTTGGGAAATTCACTCTCCAGCAGTGTGCTTAGAGGATTCAATGCTAGGCAGAACTAAAGTGGACACAAACTATCACCCTGAAAAATACCCC
Source organism: Fissipunctia ypsillon (assembly GCA_947568875.1). NCBI lineage: Eukaryota > Metazoa > Arthropoda > Insecta > Lepidoptera > Noctuidae > Fissipunctia > Fissipunctia ypsillon. The sequence goes on from OX387653.1 coordinate 22,495,392, forward strand.
ACTCGATCCTTGTCGGCTCGCTATTCCTCTGGATATGTCGACACCCTCGATAACGAAGAACCGCCCTCCACTGCCCAATACACGTCATTAGGAAATGCGCAGAGTTGAATCCACTTTGTACAAATCCAGCACCCTCATGAGCCATGTATGTGGCACCGAGTCATAGGCCTTCTTATAATATATCCAACATGTCTCCAGATCCTATCGCAATCGACGAACTTGTTGGCTAATGGCAATATCGATGAGGAGCAGCTCCCTATTTGCTGTGTCGCCCGGACAGTAAAGTGGCCCGCGGGATCCTTTCCTATATCCATTTTGAGAGGCAGACATAATGGAGTTAGTGCCATTTCTGATATTTGATCGCACGCTCGCTCGATCTCTCTAGTCCAATCACCTTCGGTGTGACTGACAGGCACCGACTAGATGCTTCGCCAGAAGGAACACATGGCGTCCTCATCCGGCAGGCGCGTGTCAGTCACACCTTGGTTCAGTCGCTCCCAAGCCCTATAGACCCACCTTTCATCGCTCTGGAATGTGCGATTCTGAGTGTAGCGCTCCATTCTCCGCCTGTATCGATGAATACGGTTTGCCCATGCACTGATCTTCTGCTTCAGGAAGTCGATACGCTCTGTAACGTGGGTTAAATAATCTCGAGAACGCCCACCTCACAAAGCGTATTGCCCTGCGAGTATTGCCCTGCCTGATCCTTCAGGCAGGGCAATGCTCGCAGGGCAATGCGCTAGAGCACTCATCGGCAAGCTAATCTCCTGATTAGCTTGCCGATGAGTGCTCTAGCCTCACCGATACGACGCTCAATCCTGCACTGTCAAGCTGGTACACCTGGTTTTGGTCGTGGAGCTCTGTCACTGCTAGGAAATTTAACATGAGCAACATGACATGCCTCTACAGCTGCACAGTACAAGATTGAGTGGGTATTGACGAGGTCTTTTCTCTAGAGCACACACCAGCGCCCTGTTTTTCTTGTGCATGGGCAAACGAGGTAAACGTGGTCTAAGTCCAGGCAGAGTGGAGCGGTACTCCCGGAAAGTATCCTCCAAAGTGCTCCACTATCGTACATTGCATTGGGAACTTATGGATATAGCCCTGTCATCATCCACTTTACCAACGCTGTCGGGGTCGCGGTGAAGCACTGGGAAAATTTTGCAGTTGCACCGCGACCAGTGGCAAAGCAGGTGTAATATGGCTATTCCGTGATTCGAAACGTAGTCGATCAAGCACGACGTAATCCAGCATATGGTTACGCTGGATGACCCGCACCTGATCCGACAGTCATTGCGCCGACAGGTTGACAGCTGGCTCAAGCACCTGAAACAGAGAGAGCATCCGACCACGGTAGGCAGTCAAGTTACTCCCCCCAAAGTATGCACGCATGACATTTTCGTTGACAGTTTGTGTCCACCTCATGCGCTGCACACTTCCACCGGGAGCGGGAACCCTCTCAGAGGCCGGTGGGCCTCGGAGTCCTAAGCTGGCCGGTGGTCGGCCTCTTCCGCGCCGACGTACTGGTGGTGGTGTCGTCAGCGGCGAGAAGTATTCGTCGCTCGAGCTCGACGCAACTGCAGCGGCCGGTATCACTGGACTCACGTCTGGAGCAGGTTCCGGTAACTGCGAGGCGGAGCTGAGCGAAGACCCCGAAGATGTTGGGTGAGTGTTTTGAATCAATTGCGACTTCTTGTCAGCCTTGTACTATTGTCCGTGTAACATTTGATTTCTTTCTTGCGTCATTTTTCGATTTGTAAGCCTGTTATAGAATCAGGTTCAAAAAAAATCTTCAGAAATGACGTAGGAATACATAACACAGCATTGTTGCATATTAAAAGTTTAAAAATACTAAAAAAATTACACGGAGAACATATTTCTCGACCGTCAACTTGACAGTCAGGCCACATACTATATTTATTATTATAATATTATATTTATTTTTGTCAAAAAAAAAACATTATTTCGTGTTCTACATCCAAATACATACATAAACTCACGCCTTCTTCCCATGGGGATAGGCAGAAACTACAGAACGCCACCTGCTACGATCCTTACATACTCCTTTTGCCTCGTTTACATCCAAATATCATACAAAATATTCAGTTTTTTATGTTTTTAACACCTATTAGGCTGTTCGATGGCTTCGTGCCTTTGCCTCTCCTTCAACCTGCGAAGACACCGTAAAAAAAGGAATCCGCGGGCCATATTTAATTTTTTTTTACATAGTTAATTAGTTAAAGAAACTTTATTTATTTTTTGCCGCGCAAGTGCGTTAAAAAACGTTGAGACGCGTGTGCATTGATCAGTACACACTCGGCTCCCTTATTATATATAGGTAATACCGCCTCGAGTGTAATGACCAACATAGCACACTTGTATCATAATGTACTATTATGCAAGGATGTCATAAGATTATTTTATTTGAGGAGTTTAGTTATAAATTGTGTGTGTATGTTAAAGAGAATCATTCCATCGGTATACATTATGTATATCTTGACGCAGGTTCATCTGGTTCTTAGCATAAGAAAAACGTGTCTCGTGTGGATGATGACAATTCAAAAGTCCCTGTTAATGGTTTAATTGAAATAAATGCTATGAATTTGAGTTTGAATGAATGTTTGTTTATTTTCGGAAATATCTTCTTATCAAATTAAGAAGTGACAGCACTATCATCAAGGTTAAGCAAAGTGCAATAAACTGGTTACTCACATTTGTTTACGAATTAAGTACCTAATTATCTTTTATATTATAATGAATCGTAATATTTTTGATGTCAAGGGCGATGATTTGCCGAAAATGTTTGAAAATAAAGGGGTTATTAGCCAAATATTACCGGTTATAGACTAGAGAGAATGATTGTATAAATAGTTAACATAATTTTTATTGGGAAGGCATCATTTGTACCTAATTGTTTTTTAGTAGGTAACGGAAGTAAATGAAGTGAAAATGGCGTCCTTAGTTATTGCAATTTTGTTTGGAGCGACAGCATGAGAGGCATACGGTATGGATATTATTGATTGACATAATCTTAAAAACTCAGCGTTGCCATCGTGGGTAAAACCTGGATGAGGCTGGCACAGGAGCGAGCGTGTAGGTCATGTATTAGTTATAGGGATTGGCACAAGCAAAGAAAGGTCTAGATAAACCAGTAGTGGGTGAAGTCAGGCTGCGGATGACGATGATGATGATAAATGATAAATGATTTTATTTCTGTAAGTAGGTTTATACAAACACTTTTACATGTCAAACATTTTTTTTTTTAAACTAGATGAGGCCGGCGTTTCCTATCTGACTACTCTGAGAAGAAAGGCCGAAACAAACTCAGAGGTCACAGTCTCTTTTAAAGTCCAGACATAATCTTGGTCAGATCATGTGAAGACCATGTAGGTTGGTGTCTGAAATGGTCTATTGAGGAAAGAACCACACAGATTGAGTGGACCTGTCCAGTCAGTGCAAGCATCTGTCAGTAATCGTACAGCTCAACATAAAAGTTAAGGAGCTCAACGATGAGCTTCCTTATACATAAAAAAGAAAGAGAGAAAGAAAGAAAATAAATTCATTAGACCCAGGTACAAAATATTCACACAAAAACAAAAGGCAGAAAAAACTTAAAATAGTACTGTGTGCCTCACGGTTGCGCCAAATAGGCCCAGTTCAGCATAAATTCCAGACAAGTAGTGATTTTTTTTTTTGGATCGGAAATCATCAAATGACTTCTCCCGCTCTGGGCGGAGCGGGAGGGCGTGTCAGACTTTTACTGACCGACATGTGAATGTCGAGGCAATTCAGCTGCTAGACAACACTGACATAGTGCGGAGGATAAAGAGAACTAAACCATTTGAGTTAATGTAGTGTATAAATAGTGAAAATAGTAACAATGATGTGCTATAGGTATATGTAACACGTGGACTAAGTGTCTTTATTTATCAGACCCTAAGAAAGTGCTACGGAATTGTGTAAAAGTGCAAATTGACACTATTCTTAGTTATAACGTAATCTCTCACGTAAAATAATAAATTAGAGTAAAATGGCTTATTAGGCTAGATTGTAATAAATTATTAAGAGCTTTTTAGTTCTTATTAATAAAAGAAAAAAAATATGTATTGCATCTAGAATCTAGTTGAGCGTATGACTGTCGTGTAGTTGTATACTTTAAGTATAGTATTTGTCTTTTACTAATGTAAATAAATAATAATAATAATGTATCTATATATAAAAGAAGAAACTGACTGACTGACTGACTGACATATCAACGCACAGCCGAAACTACTGGGACTAGGAACGTGAAATTTTGCACACGGCTTCCTTTTATAACGTAGGGGAGCACTAAGACGGGGTTTTTGGAAATTCGACCTTTAAGGGGGTGAAAAGAGGGGATTTCGTTTGTATGAAAAATCTTATTCCTTGAGTTAATAAACTTGAAAGTTGGCACGAATACTTATCTAAGTAAATTATGAACTTTGTAATTTGTTGTTTTTCTAAACTACCCCCAAGAGTAGGGTTGGGGGGTGTCAAGGTTTGTATGGAAGAATTTAACGCGCAGTCCGATTAATTCTAAACTCAGTATTTATACTTGAGACCAAAAATAAAGAATAACCTGTATCAGGGTTTTTCGAAATCTACCCCTGATGGGGTGAAAAGGGGTAGTCAATTTTACAGGGGAGGATTTTACTGCGTGGCTTGATTAACCCGAAAATTGGTATAAACAATCTTTGAGTCAAGTTTTGGAAGTCCCCTAAACATTTTTTTAAATTCCACCTCTGTGGGGGTGAAAAGAAGGGATACAGTTTATATGAAAAATCTTATTCATTTTGTTAATAAACTTGAAACTTGGCAGGAATATTTGCCTAAATAAGCGATAAAGTTTCTGACTATTAGTTTTTCAAAACTACCCTCAAAGGAGAGTTTAAGGGTATTAAAGTTTGTATGGAAGAATTTTAACGCGCCGTCTGATTAACTCGAAACTCGGTATTTGTACGATTACTTGATACCAAAAATAAAGTGTATCAGGGTTTTTCGAAAATCTGTCCCTAACGGGGTGGAAAGGGGTAGTCAATTTTACAGGGTAGGATTTTACTGTGTGGCTTGATTAACTCAAAAGTTGATATAAGAAATCTTTGTTTTCAGTTATGGAAAAATCCGAAACGATTTTTCGAAATTCCACCCCTGTGGGGGTGAAAAGAGGGGATACAGATTATATGAAAATTCTTATTCCTTTGGTTAATACACTTGAAACATGGCAATATTTGCCTAAGGAAATAATAAAAATTGTCACTCTTAGTTTTTTAAAACAAGTAAGGAACACTAAGACCGTAAGAACAGTAAGGAACAGTAAGGAAAAATTTTAACGCGCTGTCATATTAACTCGAAACTCGGTACTAATACTTTTCGGAAGTCAGTGTCTTTGGATCTGTATTTTAGGTTTTTGCCACCGACTTCCGAAATTAAAGTTAATTTTCACTTTGTAGTGTTTGTTTTGGAAGTCGGTTGTTTTTATTTTTCACTTTTTAGTGGGTCTGGTTGTAATTTATCTGAGTTACAATAGCCTAATGGCAACTGCTCATCACCTTTTACAAAATATTGCTTTTCCCGATGCAGGGACGTTAATTGTTGAGGAGTTCTCTTGGTACTTCACCAACAGCTCCACTTCACCATACGCATTGTGACGAGCATCGATTGCTTAGCATAATTTTAAAGTAATGGAGTCGCAACTTCTTACCATCTGTGGTCTTCGTCATCAATTCCATTTCACCAAATGTTGCTTTCCGAGAGCAAATGCACAAGCTACTATAAAAAATACCAAATCACTATAGGTGTGCCTATATTGAAGAGTTCCCTCGATTTCTCCAGGATCCCATCATCAGATCCTGACCTGATGACAATGGGACCACCTGGAAATTATACCCTTTCAAACAAAAAAAGAATTTTCTAAATCGGTCCAGCCGTCTTCGAGTAATCGCGGAACCATAAAAAAATATTCCGAAGAACGGAGAACCTCCTCCTTTTTTGAAGTCGGTTAAAAATAATTTATAGCCAGAGTGAATCTCATGACATTCCAATAAGCCCCAACACGGCTAGGATACATTGTTTTATTACTGTTCTGAGTTCAATGGTACCATTTTCATCAGAAGCATTTATTTAAATTTGCTTCTTCATAGTGTTTAACTATCTTAATCGAGATATCTTATCGCCACCCGTGAAATACTTATCATTGATGAGTTCCTGTAGCCATCTATGGTCTTCTTCGTCAGTTCCACTTCACCAAATCATACTTTCTGAATGCAAATGCTTGATTTGTTGACGAAAATACTAAAATCACTGTGTTTGCCTATAATGTTTGAGGACTTCCCTCAATCCCTCACGGATCCTATGATCAGAACTGGATTTAGATAAAAAAGGGCCCAATCTGGAAGTCCAATCCTTTCAAATAAAAAATAATTTTTCAAATCGGTTTATAAATGACGGAGTAACGGTAACAAACATTTAAAAAAAAACCATACAACCGAATTGATAACCTCCTCCTTTTTTTGAAGTCGGTTAAAAATAGTAACGAAGTCAGAACTGTGCATTGTATATATTTGAAAAGAAGTGATTGAACGAGTCTGTTGCGCACACTATAGTTTTTAGAATTTTTGTCCGTTTTTTGTTTGTCGGGATGTATGTTCCAGATTGGCGCAAAAACGGTTGATTGAATTTAGAGGAAATTTGGCAAACAAATGTTTTAGAACCTGGATTAAAACACGTAGGGTAGGTACTAATTTGTTATATTCCGACATACACACGGGCGAAGCCGCGGGCAAAAGCTAGTTAAATAAATAAATCTAATCTACTAAAGTCTTCCCTTAGTTGACTTGCAAAGTCCAACTGTGAAGACGCAGAGCTTATTCATAAAGACCTTATACCTAGTCACTGCCTACTTGCCATACCCATCTGGTGAGGCAACACATGGCTTCATAAAAGAGTCTTATGAAAAGACCTTCTTCATCTTTAGACGGGTTGATGCAGTTCCTCCCAACTTATCAGCAGATGGGCGATTTCACAACTTTAAATATCTTTTGATTCCAGGAGTACCACTGCCACCTTCAGACCTCAAGCCCGTCCGACATCGTTGATGGGGAGGATGCACTCGAAGCATACGCCCCCTACATGGTGGCCCTGCTGATCTTTGGAGACCGTGTGAAGTCCCATTGGTGTGGAGGTTCCCTCATCACCAGGATGTTTAAGCTCAGTGCTGCCCATTGTGTGGAACCGTTCATATTGGATAACGGTGGTTTGTTAGAGTAAGTGCTGAAAACTATGTTCTATACCAAAGTGGTCCAGGTGGACCCCCAGGGGTCAACGCAGCCAACGCAAATTTTCATAGATCTCATCTTCACATTTTTTGTCGAGTTTAAAAAAAAAAAAGAATATCAATAACAGAAGTATCAATTAACATAAGGGACATTTTGGCGAAAATTAGTTATATAAATATATCGTTGGATTCAGAATTTCCTGCTCTATCGATTGGTATTATTAATTGTATATAGTTAAAAAAATGTCCCTTACAGTACAAATGTTTGGAGTGCGTAAAACGATTTATGACAAAAAAAAATTAACAATCATTAACATTTTTTCTTCTCAGAAAAATAAAGTAAGTCATCGACACCCTTACCTTAAACCTCAAATCAGTCAATTTAAAAATATGTGTTAGCTAAGCTGTAAAACCTGAAACTAACGTATAGATTTGACAGACTTATTTCCATGGTGTTAAAATACCATCAGTTTTAGTAGATAATCTATATTAACATAAAATTGCAACACTGTAAAAGTCCTTTATAATAGAATTACGTATAATTATCTATTTGTCTTGCTGCTTACACTACGCTCGACGGTTTACACATAAAATATTAGTAACGTAAGGCGCAACTAAACATCTTTTTTAATGTAAGGGACCTGCTATATTTTAGACCACTGGGCATTCCTAAATCTTTCGTTTATAGCGTGAAAGAAGAGGACATTCTAAGAAACTTTGCTCTAGACACGATTAAAATTGGAGTAGACAGTAAAAAGTTATAGACAGATTTAAAAAAATAAAATCAATTTTTGACTCTCCTTAAAAACCGTGGTTTGTCCCTTACATTCATTGATACTTCTCTTATCGATATGGTAGAAATGTAGCTGCAGGGGGTCCACCAGAGCCAGCTAAATTTTGAAAGTGGTCTATGAGAAAAAAAGTCTGGGAACCTCTGTTCTATACGAATACTTTGGAAGACCAAAGAAACGATGGATGGACTGTGTGAAAGATGATATGGGTACAAAGCGGGTGACTGAGATGACGACTAATAGAGAAGCGTGGATGAAAATGACATGTGGCGCCGGTCACATATAAAATGGGATGAAGGCAGAGAATGATCGTGACGAATACTTGTGCTTGCTCCATGTTAACACCAAAATCATCACGGGGGTTATTTATCAAGATAAAGAGAAAACAAAGTATTGCGTCGACCCCAAATAATTTGGGATAGGGGCAGTCCATCCATCGTTTCTTTGCCCTTCCCCTACTCTTATAACCACATTCTAAATCATTTCAGCCCGGAATCACCCACGGCTGTGCATATACTTCTCAGCTCCATGCATCCCTCTTCCAGGTGTTTCCCGCGACTTTGACGATATCATTAACCCAATGCGCTTTTGACAGCCCTAGAGCTAGACCACCACCTCCTAAAGCAGTATTATTTTAATCTTACTTGAGTGTGGGAAAGTGATGGAGCTAGACGTGGTTGGTTTCTTTGGCCTAAGCTTGGCCACCATTCGATCACAGCTTTACTCCATCAGCCATTTCCGCGTCTAACTAGATGTCCTGCCCAACTCCACTTGAGGCGCATCGCCCTCTCCCCGATGTCGTAGACTTTCGACACGACGGATTTTGGTGTTACGCACTCGGTCTAGTAGGGTTACGCCAAGCATGGCTCGCTCCATGGCCCTTTGTGCTACTTGTATGCGGTGGACAGTCCACATTCATACTCAAAACTTTTCTCACGACATTTTCCTCATTCCTCTGCATCACATCATGCCCATACCATGACAACCGATTTCCACACAACTTTTCAGTCACCGGCGTCACTTTCTGTTTATATACTCATTATTTCTTATTCTATCCATTCGCGTAACACCACACATCCCTCTTAGCATTCTCATCTCAGCTGCATGCAATTGCCTTTCATTCAGTCCTTTTGTGGCCCAACAATTAGTAATGATTGAAACAGATCAACGTAACTTTCAAAGTATTTATTTTTAACTCAAAAAAGTATTTAAAGCCGAAGTCATAAGGTAGCTCAAACCCAAATTCAGAAGCAGTCATTTCTTGATCACTTAAGGAGGTCCATCTTCAGGTCATTATACAACGTTGGAGTTCAACCAGTTCTGGTAAGCACTGACCCTGACGAACATGTCGGGAGCTCCGCGGGCACAGGGGAATCCCCACGACACGATACCGAACTGCTGGCCGTTGTCAACACGCCTCAGAGCACTGCCGGAGTCACCCTGGAAGAAGAAAGAAGAAAATGTGTTGTTTAAAAGTACTAGATTCTTACATGGACTAAAGAAAATATGGACTTATGAAAAGATTAAGAATGAACGGAGTAAAACATGGAAGGAAGAAAGTAAACATTGAGATGACGGTTGATAGAGATCTACATAAGGAGAAAAGGCACGCAAGGCAACACATCAACTAATGACATACACTCTGGGATGTATTATTTAACAAAATACTCACGTTGCAGGTACCGAATCCAGCGGAGTGGAAGGTGCAGACCTCGATATGTGGCTCAACGGGAGGAGAGCGTACGTTCAGCTCAACGGAGGCGCGAGCCACGCGAGCTACACAGTCGTTGCCGTCGAGGGTGGTAGCATCCACCTCCAGAAGAGTAGCAGACAAGGCACCGCCAGCCTGGAATGTGAAGAATTATATTGAGGCTGAGGTGGAAGTTGCAAAGTTATGGAAATCAGTGTTAGTGACTTAAGTACCAACAATGGTGTGTTAAATTAATTTTCTGATATAAAATCGTCGTAAAATTTTGTAAGTGAGAATATTTAAATATTTGCTGAAGCCGCTGAATTTCACAGACCGTGGGTATACTAACAATCTGATATTATAAGCGAAACTTAAGTTCACAGTTGCTATCGCTGAATTCATATTTTATACGTATATTACATGCACTCGACTAAGGGATGATTTTTAAATAGTCAGAAACTGCGGAATAAATATTGCGACTTGACAGCTTTTGTATGAAATATTTGTCAAACTGTCATATTTATTATTCAGAGAAAAGTTATCTGACTATTGAGAAATCAGCCCGTCATTTCCTCGGTTAAGTCTTGAGAAACTTTTGAGTGAGAAAGTTAGTGACGTGCTCACCCTGATTCTACCCCATCCAGCGACCCTGGATCGGACTCCCTGGCCGATGAAGGAGTATGTGATGGGCACAGTGTTCACGAGGTTGTTGAGGGCAACGTTGCTGGAGGTGATGAGGATACCGATGTCGTTCTTGATGGTGGCAGCGACGTAGTTGGGGTGGGTGACGTTGCGAGCCAGGGTGTAGGCGGTGCCGCCGCTGTTCCATCGGTTGGTGCCGACTGTCACACGCAGAGAGCTATGGAAAACGTTTTTCTATGATGAATAAAAGGATATTCAACCAGGGGGTAGCGTATTACCTAGTAACTGGGTTGTGAAGTTCAAACAGGATAGGCAGTCGCTCCAGGTAAAATGCAGGTATTCATCTGTATTCGGTTAGACTGGAAGCCGACTCCAACATAGTTAGGAAAAGGCTAGGCAGATGATGGCAAATAAAAAGATTCTCACATGGTCTTGTTTCAGCTTCGGTAACTTTAACAACGAGGGAAAACGTTGTTTTGAGTATGTTTCTTTCTTTTTCTGTAGATGGGTTTATAACTGACCAAACCTTGCTTGTGTCTTTGAACCTAATTGTGGCAATAATATTCAAAGTCAAAGTATTTGTTGGATCTTATCATCAGTCACAAGTGTTATGTGCATTAATTTGATCCTTGATTTAAGGTGAATTGACAAATGCAAAAGCCTGCACGACTTACGACCACTGAAAGTCTGAGCAGTCAGCCCCACATCCAAATTTGCCGACTACATAACTGATCTTTTACCACTGCAAGAACCGATTAACAACCCATCTTCTTCATAGCATGTCACTGGCAATTTAGATTGCCATCGATACGCTAAGAAGACACTGGATGCGATACTCAGTAATAAGTATCCCATCGTTTGTGAACAACAGCACCACATTTACACTTCAGGGCGAAGTCATCTGTGAACAACAACCCATTACCAACACGTGTTACATACCTAGCAAGAGAATTGCCACTGAACACGGCAGCAATACAATGCGCAGCAGTCAGGACAGTGCGCTGGCTGATCAGAGACCCTCCGCAGAGGAAGCTCCTCACCAGCACTCCGCTGGACATGGCCACCATGTGAGGGTGGCTGCCGATGGCCGCCTGGGTGCCACCGACGATGCGAGCATTCGCGTTGGTGTGATCGAACCAGATGGACATATCATCTTCGGGCGTTGGTAGGGCTGGAATTGGAAAATTATGTTTTAGTTACGCTTCTAAATTAAACGCTAATTAATAATACCGTGCTTTCCTTTAATTTAGATTCATTCGAGATGTATAATTACAATTAAGATTGTGGTTAATGCTGTGTAGGTATGTATTTAGTTGGAAAGCCTTTAGATGTTCAGATATATAGTTTCTGCCTATACTGTGTCATACTAGGTGGAGTATGAATTGCCAATTCATACTCCACCCAGTCAGTATGACCCCAGAATGATTCAAAAATACCTGTAAATGACAAACGATTTATTCATAGATTACCAGTTTTGGGGAATGGCATCTCGCAGTTCAACCTAGAGGAGGTTGTCGACTGCTTAACCGGGCTTTCCTGTGGATGCCTCAATAAATTAAGGCCTCCAGCCAGGCTTAAAACTAAGACTAAAAACTAAGCGACTACACGCTAAGGGCACCCCCTGTGGGGTACGGACCTCGGCTTAGGGCGTCGCTGGGAGAGGACAGCAATGGGACATGCTGGATCGGATTATTTGGGGGCAAATTTAGAATTACGGGCTCAGCTGCGCGGGCTGGCTCGAGCAAGGGTCGGGGTGGAATAGATTACCAGATAAATCACTTCATATACTTGCGCGCGCTAACTACCTACCGGCTGCGCGGCGGCGCGCAGCTACAAAGCAAAACTCACTTTACGCTTGTAAGGTTAGGTACATTTTCGTTCGCAGCGTCTAGCGACTCGAAGGTGTAGGCTATTATAGCAGTAGTATTGAAAATTTTGTATGGAGTGATTTATCTGGTAATCTGTTTCGAGTTTCTTTTGAGTTCGAAAGCTCCCTGTGCCAGCGTTTTGAGGTAGAAAGTGCTTTTTGCCAGATGGGTTCTTGACTTTTGGGGCGAAAACAGGTTGATAGTGTTTATTTGAAATCACAGTATATTTATAACAATGAAGTTTCAGTAAAAATGACACGAGTCTAATCCACTAATCTTTATGAATTAATGGATTAAAGATTAAAGTTCATTGTTTTATCAGATAGCTCTAGTGATAATTATGATAGCGTAGGTAATTAATGAAATAATCGCCGGCACGTGAACAATGTCTAAATAATCATCGCAGAATTATTGTGACTTTTATTGTCCTAAGTTAAGCTCAAAAACGTTAGAACTATGAAAAAGAATCAGCAATGCAGCTGGTAAAGTCAATTTTCCAATAATACTTAGAAAGATAATCATCGGAGATAACAATAATACACTGATTTGAGAAGTCATTAGGTATATTATGAAAAGTAAAAGATTATCTCCTAATCTGATCCGTTTGTTGAAACCTGACTCAATAAACGTAAACACAATGTGAGATAAGATTTAAATTAGAACGTGATTGAGCAATTTTTGTTTGTGTTCAAAGATTCATATCAGACTTAACCATGAAACTTCTTATAGTGAAACAGTAGGTTCAAATGAAAACTGACTAACTACGTGAAACCGTCCACTACGTGGGACCGTCTATTTTTTAATAATATTAATAAGAATATAGTTTATTTCTCTCATAAAGGTACAATGTTACAGTTGTGTGTTTAAACAATTGTACCTTATGCTAGAACCTTTGTGAGAGCTGGAGTCTGAACTAGGTTCGGGGCCTGTATGACAGAACTCCAGACTCACACCCCTTTAAACATTATTGTATTTTACGGCATCAAGAAGGAAGCAAGGAGCATTCAGATTATACAAAACACTATTAGCAGATAATTTTCATAGAGAGGTAAATCATCAATAAATGTATGGTTATATTTGTGAAGTGTAATGTAAAGTGATACTATTGTAGGATTGTGTGTTTAGTGTCTGGATGTGTGAGGGTGTACTGTGTACCTATGTGCATGTAAGTCCTGTGCGAGTATTTGTGCTTATCAGTAAAAATGAGCGGGAGACATGTTAAAAAATTATTTAATGGTTTGGATGATACTTTCGGTACTTTCACAGTCCATATAGTTCCTTACAGTAGTTTTGCATTTACATTACGTGGGATGTATATACACCGAGAGGTTTACCACATTAGCAGCGCGGTTCATTTGTTTCCAGCCACGCATTCGTGCGTAGTGTGACCGTGGGTCACAGGGGACGATTCCGCCTCATACAAAACGAAGCGAAGTACCACGAGCGTAGCTGAGCCGTGGGCTGCTGTGCAGCGGCGCCTACATCGGAAATTGGTAAATAGAGCTTACTGAAACTAATCCCAACTGTCCCACATTGAGAACGAAACAGTGTATGGTCATACATAACCATGACAAACCATTCAACCAAGGAAAACTGAAAACTAGGATTGCTGAAAATATTTGGTTTTGTTTAGCTAAGATCTGACACAAAATGGTTATAGTAAAACAACAATCGTAATAAACTGTCTGGTTGTCTCTGACTTCATAATAAAGTGTCTGGTTGTCTCTGACTTCATAATAAAGTGTCTGGTTGTCTCTGACTTCATAATAAAGTGTCTGGTTGTCTCTGACTTCATAATAAAGTGTCTGGTTGTCTCTGACTTCATAATAAAGTGTCTGGTGGTCTCTGACTTCATAATAAAGTGTCTGGTGGTCTCTGACTTCATAATAAAGTGTTTGGTTGTCTCTGACTTCATAATAAAGTGTTTGGTTGTCTCTGACTTCATAATAAAGTGTTTGGTTGTCTCTGACTTCATAATAAAGTGTCTGGTTGTCTCTGACTTCATAATAAAGTGTCTGGTTGTCTCTGACTTCATAATAAACTGTCTGGTGGTCTCTGACTTCATAATAAAGTGTTTGGTTGTCTCTGACTTCATAATAAAGTGTCTGGTTGTCTCTGACTTCATAATAAACTGTCTGGTTGTCTCTGACTTCATAATAAAGTGTCTGGTTGTCTCTGACTTCATAATAAAGTGTCTGGTTGTCTCTGACTTCGTAAGCACAAGGTTGTGAGTTTGAAACTTAGGACCTACTTAATGAACTTATTTATTAAATTTTTATTGTTTTAACTTAACGTTTAAATAAAATGTTTTACTCTCCTGCTTCTACAAGCCTCTTTTTTCTAATATTATATAAACAAAAAATTAAAATTTAATTGTCTGTTTGTAATGTCAAAGTAACAGTTTTTTACTAAATGCATATGAAAGTATAAACGGTACATAGAACAAACAAACAAATTTTAAAATTGTTTGTCTGTCTGTCTGTTTGTTCCGGTTAATCTCCGTAACGGCTAGATCGATTTTGACGGGACTTTCATTGGCAGACGGCTGATGTTACGGGGAGTAACTTAGGCTACTTTTATTTTAGGAAAAGAATTAGGGTTTCGCGAAAAAAATTAAAACCCATGAAATTATGAACAAAAAGTCGGATTTAAAAAATTATTTTTGCATTTGGTAGCACAATTCTCGAGGATGGTTATTTAACTTCACGCTACGACCCTTACGAGCCGAGCAAAAAATAAGTCAGTAAGAACCATCGATTTAATAATATTTATGTCAATGGTAAGAACCCTAAAAGAAAACGAAGTAATAGCGCGGGCGGGCGATGCAACACGACGGGTCGGGGGACGAGGGAGTTTTATTAAAATGTGGCTGTTATTTTATTTATATATATCGTACGACGTCCACGCGAACGAAGTCGCGGGGCACAGCTAGTGCTAGATAGACCTAGTATATTGTTTCTAAAAATAAACTCACCGAAGCACCCAACAAGGAGCGTAAACACCAGAAGTCCGGTTTTGATGTCCATGTTTAATAACGCCCGAAGTGAGTTTGATATCTTTACGATACATACTCTTATTTATAACATTAATCAGTGAGATAATCATTAACTCTGATTGATTACCAATGCTAAGCTTTACAAAATAGTACGCATTATTGCCGTCATCGAAATCTTATCAATGATGGTGTTCGGTGCTTATCGAATACAGGTACCTAAATGAACTAAATATGCGTTGAAATGTTTAATACCAATTAGTTACCAATTGTTTAGTACCAATTTTGATGGTAAAGCAAATGAATTCTAAATTGAAAAGAAAAACTTTTTTACAAAAAAAAAAACAACCGACCTCCAAAAAAAAAAACACTACAAAGTGAAAAATAACTTTAATTTCGGAAGTCGGTGTCTTTGGATCTGTAATTTAGGTTTTTGCCACCGACTTCCGAAATTAAAGTTAATTTTCCCTTTTTAGTGGGTCGGTTTTTAATTTATCTAAGTTACAATAGCCTAATAACAACTGCTCATCACCTTTTACAAAACATTGATTTTCCCGATGCAGGGACGTTAATTGTTAAGGAGTTCTCCTGGTACTTCACCATCAGCTCCACTTCACCATATAAATTGTGACGAGCTTATATTGCTTAGGAATAATTATAAAGTAATCGAATCGCTACCCGTGAAATATTTATTATTGAGTTGTTCCGGTGGTCATTTTATCATCTGTGGTCTTCGTCATCAGTTCCACTTCACCAAATGGTGCTTTCTGAGGGCAAATGCAAAAGTTACTATAAAAAATACCCAAATCGCTATAGGTGTGCCTATAATACTTGCAGAGTTCCCTCGATTTCTCCAGGATCCCATCATCAGATCCTGACCTGATGACTATGGGGCCACCTGGAGAGTATACCCTTTCAAACAAAAAGAGGCGCTGGGGCGAGGCCATCGAGAAACATGGCGAAGCACTTGCTGTATCGCTTGATATCTCGAAGGGCTTTGACAAGGTCTGGCACGCTGGTCTACTCAGCAAGCTTCCTGCTTATGGCATCCCTGCTGATTTTTGTAGCTGGATATCAGACTTCCTTAGTGGACGGTCGATCAGAGTAGTCGTTGGCGGCTGCTCTTCCGACCTTATGGCTATTGATGCCGGAGTTCCTCAGGGGTCTGTTCTCTCTGCAACTCTTTTCCTACTGCACATCAATGACCTACTTCAACCTGGTATTGTTGGGTACGCAGATGACAGTACAGTTTCAGAGAGATACTTGTCCAGCGCAAAAACCAGTGGGGCCGAAGTTCGTTCCTTAAGAGAGGCCATGGTAGAGCGGACAGATTTGACCTTAAGTCTTGTCTCCCATTGGGGTGATAATAATCTGGTCTCTTTTAACGCCATCAAAACACAGGCGTGTCTTTTTACCGCTAAAAGGAGTCGTTTCGATCAAACTCCTACTTCTCGGGGTATATCTGTTCCTGTAACTGATCGGCTCGAGCTCCTTCCTAGACATGGAGTTGACATCATGTTTCAACTTCGGTGCCACCATCGAGTACAAAGCCCAAACTGCGGCCAAGAAACTGGGCATCCTAAATAGGGTGAAGCGATACTTTACGCCTGGACAGCTTTTAACTCTCTACAAAGCGCATATAGAGGCGTGAGGAGCAGGGTGTAAAGTTCACTCATCCTCCATAGAAAAGGGAGGATCCTCCGACCAGACGGATGTTGTGTCTGGTAGGCTACTGCCCGACGGATACGTGGTGGTGCTCTCGTACTCTAACAGCACAGTGACCTTGATACAGCGTTTCCAAATAGGTGGATTGGGCGCTTAGGTCCAATATTGTGGCCACCACGCTCGCCAGATCTAAATCCCCTAGATTTCTTTTATTGGGGTTGCCTAAAAGAAAAAGTCTATAGCAAAGAAATCATAACCAATTGAGGACTAGAATCCAGGCAGCAGCTAGAGAAATCAACGAAAGTGGGTTTGCCCGACGACTTAAACGGTCGTTTATTCGACGTTGCAGAGCGTGTATAGCTGCAAATGGAGCCCATTTTGAACATTTAATTTAATTTTAATGATTGTAATCATGACAAAGATTAATAATAAATGATAAATAAAGTGATTTGTTTTTTTTTAATTCTTTGTTCAAATACCTAAAGTAACAAGTTAGGTCTAGATAACTCTGCAATAGTAGTTTTTTTTAAATAAATGGGCACTGACACTGTAGTGCATTTTTTTGCAAATATCGTAAGTATTAACGCAATAAAGTTTAAAAAAGTAGTTAAATGAAAATCTTCTTTTCTTAAATTAAAATTGAATATCTCTTTGTTAAATAATAGGATCTGTTATAGTGATACCATTTTGAATTTAATTTCATTTTAAATAAATGGGCACTGACAGTGTAGTTACGTTTTTTTTACAAAAATCGCCCTTGAACTTGGATTGTATGTTAAAAATTAGGGTTAAAATTAGAGAAGAACCAACTTTTTCTTCAAAAGAGCCGAATTTACATAAAAAATCATAATTTATCATGATAGCTCTAGTATTCAGCAGTAATTAACAGAAATCAAAATGAAAAAATAATAGTTTTTGTTGAAACTACAAACAGTAATAAAAGGTAGAAATTTCGTAAATAAAAGACAAAAAGTAAATATTTTCGGAACCCTTGGGTAAAAATGGTTAAAATGTTTAAATGTTATAGTTAATTATCTGGTTCATCGAATCCTGAACGGTGGACCACTACTTACGCCACACCCTGTATAACGTCCTGCCTGAATGAAACCGATAGTTTTGGAAAATAATACACAAAACAAAAAACACTTAAATAGCTCGCAGATCGTAATCTGAGTAGGTACCTACCATAATTATACTGTATGTGTAATGTCAACAACGACTAAAAACACTTATTCATGAGGTATTTTGTTTAAATATGAGCGACTTTCTGCAACTGCAAAAAGTAACTTTGTAATTCACAGTATCATTATGAAATAAAAAGTTATTTTTGCGATTGTGAAAAATAATATTTTTCGTTAAGTATTTGTTTTAAATATGTAGTGTTAAATATTGTACGGTGGTACGAATCCCTTCGTGTGTGTGTCCGACTCGCACTTGGCCGGTTTTTTATTTTTATTTGAAGCTGTATGCGCAAGATACTGTATACAAACTATGACATGACACATTTATAATAAAGGTCTGTGACTATGATGACCCAAAATCACAGAACAATCTATAGGTATGGAGATCATAAAACTTAAGTAATTTTTTTTAGCTCCAATCACATACCAACAATGTACTACTGTTGATTCGTAGGTAATTGAGAAAACAGATACGTAATTGAGAAAACAGATACGTAATTGGGAAAACCTACGAACGTTATTTCGATTGTAAATAATCTTAAAACTACAGATAATGATCTATTGATTAGTTTATTATAAAGGTTTGTTATTATTCAATGATAATGCTATAAAATATAGATAGGTAGACTATTACAATTATCTGGATACCTACCTACTATCGCACAATCACAGGCCGTCGGTTGCTTTAGGTACCAGTTATGTTATGACCACAGAGCACGGAGACGCCTAGACGGCCGATTCTAGAGGTGGCATTCTCAACACTATCATAAAAACCAAGCGTGCCACCGTTAACTCGCGTTAGAAACTGATGCCTCTCTGGTTATGAGGTTATGACGGTCTTGTACCTTCTGTAAGTCCATCAAAACAGGTACATGATGGTCCGTTGAGTGCTTAATGATCCCTAACCATCATTACGGAGTCTGTTGCCCGAACAGGCATAGTGACAAGACGACAGCGCGTCGTGTTCAGGAGAAAATGTGGCCATCGTTCTACGGCTGGTTTATGGGAACACCTAATAAACCGGCGGGCCAATACCTACAGGGGGTGCAGATGAATGCAAAAGTGACGCCCGCTCTTCTTTAAAAAGACAGCGAAGGAGCAGCAAGTAATACTCTAAGTCAGTAAAAGTCTAACAGACACACCCAGTGCTAAAAAACATCCATGAAGATATCCTAACGTTAAAAAAAAGAGTCATTTGCTTACAGTTTATTTATTTACTACATGAAAGATTTACAGACAATATAATCATTAATTTAACATAGAAATAGTCCCGTGACAATTATTACAAATCTTCACAAATAAATTAAAGAAGTAGATGATTAACGAAAAGGAGGTAAGCAATAAAGGAACATAACATAAAATATCCGTAAGCTAATATTAATACTAGCTGACCATCTAGCAGCGAGCTAAGTACTAGCTAATACTCATTTATTAAAAATAATATTTAGATACTTACAGCGGAAATCATGACTCAATATACAACAGACATCTTCCCAGAACATTTTACAAGTTCAATTAATTAATGATGTTTGCTTGCAACCAAGACTGATGAGCGCTGACCCTGACGTACACGTCAGGGAAGCCACGAGCGCAGGGGAACATCCAGGAGACGACTCCGATCTGCTGGCCATTGTCGAGGCGAGTCAAAGCACTTCCAGAGTCAAACTGTGGAGGAGGAATAATCAGGATCAACGTTGTGGACATCCATGGAAGTGCATGCATTTATTTAAGTGACGTGTATGATGCGGAGGGAGAAGAAACATGTCGGCTTGTGAGAAAAGTTGAAGGGATAATGTGATGAAGGAAGACAGAAACAAAAAATGTCTGGATTTTGTGGAAGATGATTTGGCTACTACTATTACTATTGAGATCAGTAAGATGACGGCGCAAAGGGATATAGATATGGAAGAAAAAGTCACGCCGTACAAACCCCAAATAAATTGAGATAAGGGTGATGATGATGATGATACTTACACTACAAAATCCATGGCCAGCGGAGTGGAAGGTGCAGAGCTCGGTAACCGGGTCTACAGGCGGAGGGTTCATGTCAGCCGCACTAGCCCAGCGATTGACACAGTCGTTACCGTCGATTGTTGTGGTCGTCAGCTCCATGAGAGTCACAGGGCTGGCGCCGCCTAACTGGAATATCGAGCGACAATAGAATTTAGAGGTTTAAAGCCTTATTTGAAAACTGCTAATGGGTTACTGTTTGCAAAGCCCAAAGAGAACATAGAATCTTAGAATAGACCCAGACTCGGAAAGATTAGGCTCAAAGGTGATGACGGTGGCCAATGAGCGAGAGAAGCGAGTAAACCGTCATCTCGTCGTTTGGCCTTCACATAAATACAGAACCTCTCTAGATGAATAAGTAAATTAGTTATTAACTTTTAAGTAACTCACCGAGGTCCTACCCCACCCTGCAACCCTGGAGCGAACTCCCTGAGAGACGAATGAGAAGCTGAGAGTCACGGGCAGTACGAGGTTGTTGAAAACAACGTTAGAGGTGGTGTAGATGAGAGCGATGTCATTTATGTAGATATTAGGCACGTAGTTAGGGTGTATTACGCTACGAGATAAAGCGTAGGAAGTACCGCCGAAGTTCCAGCGATTGGTTCCGACTGTCGCGCGCAGAGATCTGAGGAGAAAAGATACATTTGTGTTACCCTTCTGGAATGCTAAAACTGATGTTACGCATTTAAAACTAAACCGAAAAGAACTGCTACAACTGATGTCCCGATTCAAACTATATGGCGGCTCGGAACATGAAGCGAGTCGCTGCGCAGTAACAAATTCACGTGTCAGCGGGGTTGAGGGGTTCGGTACTGCGCAGCGAAACTTCACAGCCGCCATAAAGTTTGACGCGTACTATACGTAAATTATTGCATTTATGGTCCAGATTATGTAGGAGGAGTAATAGAAGGTATTCCGAATCGACATTTATCTCGGAACTCCTAAGTGAGCTACAGTTGTTGCATACACGAAAAGATCACAATAATTTCCTTACTGGGCTGCAATGTTCATATAGTCGAGACAATGCGCAGCAGTCAGAACAGTACGCTGGCTGACCAGAGAAGCCCCGCAGAGTAAGCCTCTGACCGACAGACCAGCGGTTAGGCCGACCATGTGAGGATGGCTGCCGACGGCCGCCTCGTTGCCGCCGACAATGCGACTGCTGGCGTCATTGTGCTTGAAGAAGATGGACAGGTCATCCCCGGGCTCTGGGAGTGTTGGCAGGGCTGGGAAATGGAAAATTATACGAATAGAGTATGGTGTACCTATGGTCATGTGAAGTTGAGTGAGTTATTGTTTTAATTATATAGGTAGGTACCTTATTTCCTACCTATTTGAATTTTAGTTGAATTCAATAAATGCAGCAAGCCTCGAAATGTTTATAAAATAAAAACCTGGATGAGCTCAATTAAAAATGACTTAAAAACTGTTAAATTACTTTTCGTTAGGAATCCTTGAGGTCCCATCAAATAAGCTCAGCACTTCTGCATTTTTTTTTTTGTAGCTTGTTATGATTAATCTCTCCCCGCATATTTTACAAATGAAATACATGGATTGTTTTTTCTTTTAACTCACCAATACATGCAGCCAGGAGCATAAACAATACAAGTCCAGCTTTGATGTCCATATTGTTTAACAACGCCCGAAGAAACTATCAAAGTTCCCCAATTCCCACTGTTATTTATAAATTAATTATCTCTTGAACACCGATAAATTAATTGAAGCTTGATTCAATCAGTAGCCGATAATTCGATTATGCACTGATGAATACTTATTTACTGAGATATTGTCTATCTATATCGATGATCGGAAAAATGTCTGATTATTTTAGATGCTAATTTTAGGTGTGCTCGATCATACGCTGTCAGCATACCTTTAGGGCTAAAATCAACGAGCTCCACAGTGACCCACATATAGCGTCTACCGTGGTTAGTTATGCATTATTGGGGCGAGGCCGCGAGGTCATAGAAAAGGTAAGCCTCTTACAGTGTCCTTTAATATCTCAAAAGCTTTTGACAGGTTTGGCATGCTAATCTACGGAATAGTTTCCAACATTCAGCATGACAACTGCCTTTTGTAACTGGATACCTTACATCTTAACTGAGCGATTGATCACAGTAGTCATACGTGGCTGTACATTGGACCTTATAGTTTTTGATACCAGTATTTCTCAAGGGTCTATTCTTTGTCCGACTCTTTTTCTGCTACTTATCAAAATGATCTGCTTCAGCTAGAAGTTGTTGGATGCGCAGATGACAGCACAATCTCCGATAGATGATGACCTATCCAGTACAAGAGCCAATACAAAGAAGTCAACAAGAAAAGTCTAGCGTCGGGGTGGTCAAAAAAGATTGACATAATATCATCTTCGGGCGCTACAAGAGTTGGGTGCGCTAGAAATTTGATAAAGAAAGACGAGTTTAAAAGAAACCATGACCTCTGCAGAGTTTTTTTCAGCATTTCTTATCAGGGATCAGTCAGCTAGGAAATGCTGACGCCATCTAGTTTTAAATATTGCCCAACAGACAGGCGACAGTGCCGCCGGCTGCTGCGGTCGAGTGCATCCCCAAGAATGGTCACAAAGAGTGGACACTGGTCGCGGTCTTCGATCTATTATGGAAGCATGGAGATAAATGTAGTCTTTTGATTTTCCTAGTCTTGTTTTACATCATTTACATACTTATAAAATATTTGGTAAGATAATCGAGCCGAAATCACATAAACAAGTAACAAAATACCTGGTAGGTACGATATCAAAATAATCGAGCCACATGCATGATGACTTTATGAGATAGGGAAAACCAAGTTTCGGGAAAAATAGATTTCTATTTTCCTAATCTGAAAATTGTGATTACACGAAGTTAATCAGATTGTATTTCTCAATAAGTTTTGTTAATGAATCCATTTATTATATTATTATTTTTATTTTAATATCCATTGTAGCTATTTACAGCGAGCAATTGCTAACAAGAATCAACAATGGCGCCAAAGCCAGTGCAAAAGCAGTGGTCCTGGGTTTATTTTGGTTGGGTTTTGAGTATAGAGTCCATTTATTTGTCAAAACATTATCATGTACACTGTACAGAGTTGTGACATAGTTTTAAAAGTTCATAATATTTTGCTGTTTCCGGCGTACAAATACATTTTCAGGGTTTTGTTTCAATCAACTCAGCCTATCGCAGTCCACTGCTGGACACAGGCCTCTCCCAGGCTGCACCACAACACCCTGTCTTTCGCCTTCAACGTCCAGTCTGTCCCAGCCACTTTCGTCGTCGTCGGTCCATCTACCTGGGGGCGTCCCACGCTACGCTTGCCGATACGCAGGACTCCAGGACTCGTCTGCTCCACCGGCCATCGGTCCTTCAACAAACATGGCCAGCCCATTGCGACTTCAGTTTGCTTGCTCTGCAATCTATGTCGGTAACTCCGGTTCTTTTCCGGATAATTTCATTTCTGATTTTATCCTTCCAAGAAACTCCGAGCATAGCGCGCTCCATAGCACGCTGAGCGACCTTGAATTTGTGGACCAGCCCGACTGAGTATTCACGTTTTGGCACCGTATGTCATAACAGGCAGGACGCACTGGTTGAAGAGATTAGTCTTCTAACTTTGCGGGATTGACGACGAGAAGACTTGACGAAGTGTTCCAAACGCTGCCCAACCCAAGCGGATCCTTCTGTCTGCTTCTTTCTCAAAGTTGTGTCTTGTGAGAGCTGATTTCGGTTAGTTTGTTAGATATAACGTTGGATTAAAAAATTAAGATAATAATCAAATTGCAAATTAGTCAAGTAGTAGGTATAGAAAAGTCAAAAGATTAAAATATGTATCAGTATACTCTACGGCCATTTGGCCAAAGATTTTGCTCTAACACAATTCCTTATGAATTTTGCGTCTCAACCACAAAAACACAAACATTTTTATAAGTATTTAATTATTTACGGTGGAAATCAAAACTCATAGCCAAAATCCAGACTCAATCGTTCCCAGATCATTTTATATCGTCCATCTTCGAAGTTCTTCATACAATGACGGACCGCAACCAGTTCTGGTAAGCGCTCAGCCTAACGAAAATATCGGGGGCTCCGCGGCCGCAGGGGAAGCCCCACGACACGACACCGAATTGCTGGCCGTTGTCTGCACGGATCAGAGCACTGCCGGAATCACCCTGGATGAAGAAAAAAACAGATTCTGAGCAAGAGCCATATGGATAGCTAGAAATACATATATCATAATTACATTCATGGCTTTGTCCATTTCTTCAGATACCTGAAGCAGTGAATATGAACCAGATACGTCCTAACTAACGGCTGAGCCCAATAACCTATTTTCAGTAAAAGACAGATCGCTATTGATGGTAGACAGTATAATTCTATCTGTCCTTATGTCAGGCGGTAAGATTCCATAGTCTCATATAGATTATTTATTGGTACGTTAAAACCATAGATAGATAGGTTTTTTTATCTCCAGTATGCCATAACTTGTGATAGATAGGTTATTGGGTTCGGCCGTTAATCATATTGTTGCTTGTAATTTCTTGGTTGTGTTCAGAAAAATTCAATTCCATATCTTCCGATTGTTTTGTCCATCGTTAATGGCCGCTGCTTTAGGCTTGCATTGCTTGTCAGCCAGTCAGGCGAGCCTAATAGTCACATGATATTCACATAGGTACCTAGTCATGATAGGTGTTCAAAAAAGGAAGAAAATACTTACGTTGCAAGTACCAACTCCCATAGAGTGGAGGGTGCAGACCTCAATACGTGGCTCAACACGCATATGTATGTTGAATCTACTGGCGACGTGAGCCACGCGAGCCACACACTCGTTACCTTCGATGGTTTTGACTGCTGACAGCTCCAGGAGAGTAGCAGATAAAGCACCGTTAGTCTGAAGTAGAGAGAATGGAATATAGAAATCGTTGGGTAGTTCTAAGGCTAAGACAGAGATGATAGTGTCACCATCGGTAGCAAAAAAATTACATAATTAGCGAACTTGGTGAATTCAGTTTTTACAACCATTACCCACACACATTTTTGTCTATTCCAAAACTACCTGGTGAAAGTGTAAACAAAACTCACTCACTAAAGGGAATTAGTAACACATTCATCAGTATTGAGAAAGTGTAAACAAAACTCACGATGTATGAATGTAAACGGACCAGATTCGGTGTCTAGAACAGCCAATTGATAATATGGATTAAAAAAATATTTAAAAACGGGCATATTTTTTCAGACATTTGATGTTAAAAGTCTGAAAAATGTTGCTGTGAGAAAAAA
Organism: Fissipunctia ypsillon; assembly: GCA_947568875.1. Taxonomy (NCBI): domain Eukaryota; kingdom Metazoa; phylum Arthropoda; class Insecta; order Lepidoptera; family Noctuidae; genus Fissipunctia; species Fissipunctia ypsillon. The sequence continues at coordinate 22,520,798 of OX387653.1, forward strand.
AATTTTCAATGTTTGATTTTTGGTACAACTTAGCACATTTTCTGATGTTTCTAAGTACATTTTCTGGTACTTGGAAACATCATATAATGTCATTTGCTATATGAACTTGTAGATAATTGAGATTCGATTGAGATTGAGAGAGACAATTAAAATCGAGAAAATCGATCGCCGGGAGGGGACGCCCTAGGATATAGGTATAGTAATCTTATTGGTGATGTTCTTCAGAAAGGTCAGGTGCGTAGTACTCGCAACCGGCGTGCATGTATGACTAGATGTATGAATGTAAACGACGCAAAAGGAGTATGTAAGGATCGTAGCTGGTGGCGTTCTGTAGTTTCTGCCTACCCCCATGGGAAGAAGGCGTGAGTTTATGTATGTAAAACCGAGAAATGCAATTTTTTCACTCAACTTTACAAAACTGCATACTTATATCTCGGAAACTAAATGCCGAGAACTGGACCCTTTTTGCTTGGACGCTCACAAATCATCGACAATTAAACTCAGATGTTTTTCATTTGACATGAAAAACATCTGAGAATGTTAGGAGATTTAAAATTAGAATTTTGGGTTTAAGTGTTCAAATAATCAAATGAAAGCACTCAATTTGTTAGTGGCACTACAAATTGGCATCCATAGGTACACGTTTTCTGATCCGTTTTTACTACTAATACTTTTGGAAGCGACCGTACGCATTTGTGGTCGTCAAAACGTTCGTTTGGTTGTTTCGACCTCAATACTCTTTCTTCCTACTTCTAATCAAAACGCTCACCAATGATTTAAGTTTACTCACACTGGTCCTGCCCCATCCAGAAACTCTGGAGCTTACGCCCCGGCCGATAAAGGCGAATGTGATGGGCACAGTCCTCACGAGGTTGGTCAGAGCCACTTTAGAGGAAGTAATGAGGATGCCGATGTCGTTCTTAATGGCGGAGGCGACGTTGTAGGGGTGGGTGACGTTGCGAGATATACTGTAGGAGGTACCGCCACTGTTCCAGCGGTTGGTGCCGACTGTCGCACGGAGAGAGCTGAGGAAGATAAGATTACCTTCAGAAACTAACAATTGGTTAATGGTGCCGATTCTCTAGTCACAAATGCGTCTAAACTAGACTAAAAATCACCAAAAATTGTTTATTCCTGTCAAACGTCGATTTCCCATTCTGAAATTGACTAAAGTGACACAACTTAACTATATTTTAGTTTGACAGCACTAAGATGGCACTGAGTTATTAGTTTAGTGAAAATGGTAATTTTGCTATTCTGAATTTGACGTTTTTCACCTAAAATTTAAAATTTCTAACTAAATCTGACTATTTATAACATAACACATAACATCACGCCTTGTTTCCCCGAAGGGTTAGGCAGAGGTGTGGGTGTACTATTTATAATCGCGATTAAAAAGGTGTGGAACATAATTAGTTGGCATGAACTAAAATTCACACCAACACCTCGACTTCAGGTACGAAAACAGTACTTACTGTGTCTTTTTTTCTTTTCTTTTGCTTATATCTCGAAAACGGTGTGTCCTATCGCAAAAATAATGAAAATTTTGACCACCTTTATAAGACCCATAAACCCCTAAAACTCAACATGTAGGTACCTAATAATTTTTCATATTTTCCGTACAAAAAGTGAAAAATTCCATATAAAACACGTTGAGGCTGACCCCCCCCCCTTCCCCTGCGCGCCTCCGGCTCAAAAAAAATCACGGGGTAGGGCAAACAAATACTTACCACGTGGAGACGCGATTGTCAAATTCGATTTAGTGTGTCAAAATAATGATATTTTTTTGCAGAATAGCTTTATATGAGTTTCTCATAATCAAAAGTAATTTTAGTGATACTTTAGTTAGTTTAGTTCGGTGTACAAGAGAATCGGCACCAATATTCGTAAAAGTGTACTCAATTAAGGTGCAAAGGTAACTGTGAATGCAAAGTAAAAACCCTTCGACATTATTGACTTTTTAACTTCTGAACGAGCCAAAGTATCGTGGTAAATGCAGAGCATCCGCGCATGAAGACACTGTTTGAATTGATTTCCTTACTTAGTAGGAGATCCCCATTGAAACACATGATTGATACAATGCGCAGCAGTCAGGATAGTACGTTGGGTGATCAAAGATCCTCCGCAGAGTAAACTCCTGACCCTCGTGCCGGTGGTCAGGGCCACCATGTAAGGGCGGCTACCTGCAGCCGCCGGGGTTCCACCAACAATGCGAGCGTTAGTGTCGGTGTGGTCGAAGAAGATGGCCATGTTGTCTTCAGACGATTCGAGAGTTGGGAGCGCTGAGAAAAAGATGAACAAAAATTAGAAACCTTTTCAGTGGGTATATACAGTGGGTTAATTGCGTAACACATAGGTACAATGCCTTTCATTTTAACACTTTAGCAACATTCTTTGCGTTATTTACGTTGTTAGGCACACGAACAATAACAGAGGAGGAATAATAGAGGTGTAATTTTAAACAGTGTTAATCTCTTAAGGGGTCATTGTACTCATCATTATGAACAACTTTTACTAAGGGACCAAACCCGAAACCGCGGAAAAAAATCAAGTGTTCCCTACCTTTTGACGAGTTATGTGAACATAAAATGTAAATTTTGTGTATGTGTGTTTTTTTTCGTGATTTCAGGTTTGGTCCCATAGTAAAAGTTGTTCGTAATGATGAGAACAATGACCACTTAAGAGATTAACTATGTTTAAAATTACGCCTTGTATATGAAGCAATGGATCTTCAAAATCCAGTGATTGAATGAAACTGTGGTACGCAACGCAATTGGGGTGTTGATTGAATTACGTAGATAACCACGATAGTAATACTAATAATCGTTTGAGATGGCGGATTAAGCCTTTGCTTCAAGAGATGGTCAGTTCACTAGCTTTGAGAACATTAGGCACAGGCCTTGGCGGTGGGCACGACAGTAGCGACGCACTAACTTGTAGAACTGAACATTAGGCACGGGCCTTGGCGGTGGGCACGACAGTAGCGACGCACTAGCTTGTAGAACATTAGGCACGAGCCTTGGCGGTGGGCACGACAGTAGCGACGCACTAGCTTGTAGAACATTAGGCACGGGCCTTGGCGGTGGGCACGACAGTAGCGACGCACTAGCTTGTAGAACATTAGGCACGAGCCTTGGCGGTGGGCACGACAGTAGCGACGCACTAGCTTGTAGAACATTAGGCACGGGCCTTGGCGGTGGGCACGACAGTAGCGACGCACTAGCTTGTAGAACATTAGGCACGAGCCTTGGCGGTGGGCACGACAGTAGCGACGCACTAGCTTGTAGAACATTAGGCACGGGCCTTGGCGGTGGGCACGACAGTAGCGACGCACTAGCTTGTAGAACATTAGGCACGGGCCTTGGCGGTGGGCACGACAGTAGCGACGCACTAGCTTGTAGAACATTAGGCACGAGCCTTGGCGGTGGGCACGACAGTAGCGACGCACTAGCTTGTAGAACATTAGGCACGAGCCTTGGCGGTGGGCACGACAGTAGCGACGCACTAGCTTGTAGAACTGAACATTAGGCACGGGCCTTGGCGGTGGGTACGACAGTAGCGACGCACTAGCTTGTAGAACTGAACATTAGGCACGGGCCTTGGCGGTGGGCACGACAGTAGCGACGCACTAGCTTGTAGAACATTAGGCACGAGCCTTGGCGGTGGGCACGACAGTAGCGACGCACTAGCTTGTAGAACATTAGGCACGAGCCTTGGCGGTGGGCACGACAGTAGCGACGCATTAGCTTGTAGAACTGAACATTAGGCACGGGCCTTGGCGGTGGGCACGACAGTAGCGACGCACTAGCTTGTGGAACATTAGGCACGAGCCTTGGCGGTGGGCACGACAGTAGCGACGCACTAGCTTGTAGAACATTAGGCACGAGCCTTGGCGGTGGGCACGACAGTAGCGACGCACTAGCTTGTAGAACATTAGGCACGGGCCTTGGCGGTGGGCACGACAGTAGCGACGCACTAGCTTGTAGAACATTAGGCACGAGCCTTGGCGGTGGGCACGACAGTAGCGACGCACTAGCTTGTAGTAGAGTATTCATGCAATCATGATGCATTGTTATTTATTCAGATGTGTGGAACTTGTCAAGTTGCCGAATTATAGTACCTATGTAATTTTTTAAAATTCCTGAATGGGACTGCTCTTGACCTCGATCACGCCTGATGGAACGCGATTGATGAGGTCTATCGATACACCTACACTGCATTTCTTGTATCATCTACACAAAATTCTTGAATAGATTTCCAACTCACCGATGCACCCAGTCAAGAGCGTAAACAGCAGAAGTCCGATTTTGATGTCCATGTTTATCAATGCCCGAAGAAACTATCAAGGTTCCCCAATTCCCAGTGCTACTTATAAGAATGCTCGAAAACAAATTGATAGCTTAACCGATTGAAAGGCCTAATTACAACAACAATTAAAAAGCGATTGTTTCGTGCGTAGATCCTCCTTCGTCTTAGTCTAGTCGTTATAATTATCGTCTCATATTTATAATACCTACTTATTAATTGCTGATAAATCCAGTAAATCCTAGGTGCAGATAATCCTAAGTGCTAAGTGCAGCTTTGAAGGAAAGTACCTATGTAGTTAAACACCTTCAAAACAGGGGTTGGAATCGTTTCGAACTATTTCTCTGTTTTTTTTTAAGCAAACAAAAAGGAGTAAAAAGGGGAGTGAACTTTTTCTCCAGCTCCCTTCATAAATGGTATCTAGTTTTAATCACTTAGGATACTTTTTGGATGGATTTTCCATAGAAAAGGGAGGATCTTCCGATCAGACAGTGTTGTGGCTAGTGGCTACTGCCCGACTATTCATTGGATGTCGCTACGCCCCCGTGAGGGGGCGCGGCTAGCGGTACTAGGGCTTAAGCCCCCCGCCCGCGGAAGCAATACAGTGGCCCGCAAAAACGGGCCCCTCAATTTTTGCGCCTATGACGGCTGGCGGTAGTTGGACGCGCGTGGCTACGCGCGTCCATGTGAGTGATTGCTATTAGTGTTTCTGTAGGCGCGTTACGACGTTGTCCCACAACGCCGCTTGCTTCACGACACCTCGGCGGTCAGCCCCCGCCAGGTGAGACCCCCAGTTACCTGGGGGAGGCCCGACGAGGACGCCCAGCGACAGAGGTGCCGACTCGACGCTTCTACAGATAAGATATGTACCCGACGATTGATGTCGGGACGTTGTATATATGCTAGTCGCGCGGTAAACTGATTGCGCGATGCAGGATTTTACGTGACGTCAGTGTGATGCGTTCCAATGTGGCGATGTAGATATACAGACTATTTGCAAATACAGTTTCACCAATATGAGAAATATCTGTTTACAATGAAAGAATCACAAAGCTTGGCTAGATTTTAAACATAAATGATTTGTTATCGCAAAGACTACAAGCACATGACTGTGTGAGCACTATGTACCTACCTACTATAAAGCTACCATTAACTGGGTACGTCTTTTAGTGACTTGAATTTGCCCTGGCGACTGAGAGTATGTCATGCTCACTCAAATGTCTCGCTGGTGGTGGCGTGTGTTGGATCATTAGGTTCCCTTCAAAATGGTTGAGCTGAATGGTGCTGATCCATGCGTCATGTTCGTGAACGGGTGCCGTCTGTAGGGACTGGTCATCTCTTAGCTGCCACGGCTTATTTTAATTTTTGAATCGTTTTTGACTCATCTTTTTTTTGCGGACGTCTTTAACGTGCAAGTCTCTACATTGTTCTCACATACTTAATTTCAACATGAATGATAATAACCAATATTTTGATTTAAGGCGACCTATACCAAATATTGCATCACTTTGATTCAAAAATAAACAAAGAAATAGTGATTGTTTAAAGCCAAAAAATATATATATATTGTAGTTACTATATGTACTTTGACTTTTTGTGGTTCAAAACATGATATCGAAAACTTCGCTCGATCAAAAAAAAATCGGAAGAGGAGTCTAATCGGTGATTTTTTTGATGTTTTTCTAATTTTGCTTGAAACCTATGAAAGCAATACTTCCAAAAAATATATCTGTAAAAAGTTCATAACAAATAGAAGAACAATTGTGGTTACATTTTGCAAAATAATTAAATTCATTTAATAATAAAATATTATATAATACAGCGGCTTGCGCACGGCGATTCAGTCGCCCGCCGGGCCTTGACGAGGTCGGACCTATGTCCGTTTTGCTAGCGCACGGCTGTTCCGCTAATTTATCGAACAATTCATTCGTGGGACATAGTGTAAATAAGTCAGTATGTTTTTTTGGGTTTCGTATGTTTGAATGAATAACGGAACCCTTATTTAGGAACGAAGTTCTGTAACGCGGCTTGCGGTAGGAGTTAACTGGTAGAAATCGTCACGACTCGACTTTCAAAGTGTAAATTTGGTCAAAAAGAAAATCCAAGATGGCGGCCGTGAAAATTTCCAAATTTTCCTTCATGGGTGTCGTTTTCAAGGTTTTCGAGGGTGCTAAAACCGATAGTAAAGTCAAAATGAAAATCCAAGATGGCGGCCGTGAAAATTTTCAAATTTTCCTTCATGGGTGTCGTTTTCAAGGTTTTTGAGGGTGCTTATAAAGCCGATAGTAAAGTCAAAATGAAAATCCAAGATGGCGGCCGTAAAAATTTTCAAATTTTCCTTCATGGGTGTCGTTTTCAAGGTTTTCGAGGGTGCTAAAGCCGATAGTAAAGTCAAAATGAAAATCCAAGATGGCGGCCGTGAAAATTTTCAAATTTTCCTTCATGGGTGTCGTTTTCAAGGTTTTCGAGGGTGCTAAAGCCGATAGTAAAGTCAAAATGAAAATTGAAGATGGCGGCTGTGAAAATTTTCAAGTTTTTCATCATGGGTGTCGTTTTCAAGGTTTTCGAGGGTGCTAAAGCCGATAGTAAAGTCAAAATGAAAATTCAAGATGGCGGCTGTGAAAATTTTCAAGTTTTTTATCATGGGTGTCGTTTTCATGGTTTTCGCGGGTGCTAAAGCCGATAGTAAAGTCAAAATGAAAATGCAAGATGGCGGCCGTGAAAATTTTCAAACTTTCCTTGATGGGTGTCGTTTTCACGGTTTTTGCGGGTGCTAAAGCCGATAGTAAAGTCAAAATGAAAATTCAAGATGGCGGTTGTGAAAATTTTTTCATCATGGGTGTCGTTTTCATGGTTTTAGAGGGTGCTGTAGTCGACTAATTAGAAATTAGATAAGTACAATGTTGAGATTAGATTTAGAATAGCAAGTTCCGTGTTGTGTGCTTTCTAAAAGTATCGAACCACACAATGATTGTAAAAAAAGCTGAACTGTTCAGCTACTTTTTTGATGATGATTGAAAATAAAACTAAAAGACGATTGCGTTTAAAACGACAACAAGTTTTCAAAATATTATCAAGTTTATTTTTCAAGTTTAGGTACAAGTACAGGCGCTGAAGTTAATTGTTAAGCAAATTGACACCCAACGTCAAATTGCCGTGTTTTAGCTATTTCATACAACTGTCAAAGAATGTCAGCTGTGATTTGAATTTATGGACAGTTTAAGTTGGTAGGTAGTCAATTTACTTAACAATTGATTTCCCCGACTTTACCTAAGGCAATAATACAAGTAGGTATATCACATTGCTCTTATACATAACCGTAGCCAGAATGACTTAACATTATTCGTTATTTACACATTTTACAAATTTAAGTAATATTTGGTAAATAATGTAGTCATTCATTTACATTTGTAAGTAAATAAGATTAGGGTTTCTATTTCTATATTCACATTTATCTTATGATATTGCAATTGATTATGGATATTATAGGTTATTTTAGGATACAAATTCATCATGGAAGCAAAGAGATTCTTTAAATGCCTTTTATTTGAAATAAGCTGCATAGTATGGCGTAACCCCGCGTTGTAACCAAAGCAATCAGTGGCGCGAATACGCGATCATCTTATTATGTCACTGATTTGTTGTGTTTTGGAAGACCGGAAGGTGCACTCTATCGCCGCGACCACGCTTTCGGGTTCTCTAAACAAAATTAACGCGACATGATCGCTTTGGTTAGGACGCGGCCTAACGCGTTAAGGAACTATTGCTAGCTACGGAAAGTAACCACAGCTTAAGTTTTCCTATGTTTTATAACAGTTCATTTTTATTATGTCTGACCCTAATGGTCGCACCAGTCAGTAACACAGTGTCCGCGGCACTGCGAGCGCGTGACGTGTGCGCGAGCGAGTGCGCGGGATCATCTCAACAGTTCCGACACCGCACGGAGAGCCTCTGCTGAGACTCCCTCCAGGGCTAAGAGGACTGATAGCTCGTCGTCTCCTGTGGGGTGGAAAGAATAGATTAATTTAATATACAGATATCCCAAAAAAAGTATGGACTTCGGGAACGATCGTATATCCATAATCGACTATACACGAAGATACCCAAGCGCATAACTTTTCTAGATTAACTGTAATCATAGTCGGTCTATAATGTTCCCTGGGACTCAGGTCTCCTCTCTGTGAGAGGGAGTGGGCAGTAACCCACCACCAGAGCCCAGTGCGGGTTGATAGCACTTTGCTGTAGTATTTAAAACATGTAAGTATGTTATTTTATTTATTTTTTCTTTAGTGGCTGGCCACACTGCCTCCCTTACGCAGCAAGGTATTACAGCAAATACGGTTTACAAGTTCCCTAAGAAACCAGTGAAAATTCATCTATAAATACAACGTGTTCCTATTGATATCCCATAACTCTAGGGGGTCATTGTACTCATCTTTATGAACAAACACTTTTACTATGGGACCAAACGTGAAATCGCGAAAAAAATCAGCTGTTCCCTACAATTTATGTTCGCATAACTCGTCAAAATGTAGGAGGGGACAGCTGATATTTTTTCGCGATTTCGGGTTTGGGCTCATAGTAAAAGTTGTTCTAAAAGATGAGTACAATGACCCCCTAGAGTTATGGGATATCAAAAGGAATACGTTGTAAAAACACAACACTTCTTACCCGCAACATCCTTCAAAGCACCTTTCGGTATATCATGATACACTAGAAATCCACTCAAAATCTTCTTAACATCATCATCACAGGAACTGATCCTCCTACTGCTCGGCAAACCAAGATATTTCCTCAAAAAAGGGGTTAATCTCGCTTCCCAAGTATCAAATACGTTGGAAACTTTCTGTTTGATGGCTAGAGTGAATTCGCTAGATATTAGGGGCTCGTTCGAAGTGTCTTGTCCGTCAACTTTCATTTCGGTCATAGAACGTCTGTTGTGGTTCTCGATTTGGGACAGTAAGAGTTTTATTTGCCAAATGTGGTATGACGAGGGATCTGGTTTCATTGTTTTAATTATCTGTAACAAGAAAAAATAATTAAATATGATGTCCAATGAGTTTTTAAGGAAAATTACGGTGTTTGAAAACAGCAGCACATATTTTAATTTGGTTTATTGGTGGTGGTTTGTGGTTGTACTATAGGTACACCTCTCTCTGTCTCGATTCTTCAAGGAGACCGGTGTGATGTTCTGTTATGTTATGTGTGTTTATTATCCAAATACATAGCCAGAGCTTAGATTTTTACTGTAGACTTTAGTCCGAATACTCCAACACCATTTACTTCAAGACGTTCTTGAAAGTTTTTCTGTTACTGACAAAAACAGCATGAGAGTGAGACACAACGGCGACTTATAATTGAACGGAGTTTGAGCATTCGGCAGCCAGACCAGCACAAGTTATTCCATAAATTAATGCTATCAAAACCTTCTCACCTTCAAAAACGTGGTCCAAATCGGTAGCGCACACAGTATGTCCTTGACAACGCACTCATAGGTCACCATACCCAATGTCTGCAAATGTTCACTCTCATCCTTAGTATACTTTCTACACTGACACTGCCTATTTAACACCACATCTTTAACTCCCTTCTTTTTCTTCGATAACACCAAACAATCGGCACAAACATTGGCCTCAACATCTTGCACCAAGTATTGCCTCACGAAGTTTCGGACCTTATCGTCGTTGGTAAAGAGGTCAATGTTGTCTGTGGTTGTGGACCAGATGTTGGACTTTTCTAGGGTTAATGTTTGGGCCAATATAGTGAGGAAGCCTTGTGGGTCGTCGCTGTAAGAGAGGCAGCCGGCGCGTTGTTTTATGTCTATGCACCACGAATATTCGAGGAATAATCTGAAAAAGTACGGAAACATTATGATAAAAGATGATAATTAATTTTTGTAGGCATTTTAGGAGTTAGCTGTAATAAAAACTTTATCTTTAACTGCAGAGACATAAATTATTCTATTTATAAAAATACTGCTAAGTAAATTGGCGCTTTTATAACATGTTTAACCACCTCCGGATAAGTTACGGTTTTGTTATGCGGCAGATAATTAAATTCAAATTGAATAACATTTCCTTTTCTCATAGATGGTGCTTATCCGCACTCTGGATCATGCCCGTATTTTTGATGTGTAACAGCTTTCCTCTCGCTTTCCTGCAATCTGTGGGAGTGATTTCGTGGAAAAGGGACGGAAGTGTGTAACAGGAGGCGCGCGCTATTAGATTTGACCAATGAGCGCACGCTATTTGATTTGACCAATGAACGCGCGCGGTGCTAGAGTTGGCCGTCAGGTGCCAGGTGGTACCAACCCATTTTCCGAGAGGTTGGTACTGACAGATGTAGTTTTTATTAAAATTAATAAATAATGACGAACAAAATATTTTTTTTTTTTTTTAAAAAGGTAGGTTACATCTTACAACTGTCGCGTCGCCCTCAAGTGTTTTTGCATTTGGTATCATATGGTATTTTTTTATCTTGTTGAACGTTTAAGTGCTTGCATAATAATATGTTTTTGTACACACATCAGCTAGCAACATAACTCTTAGCATAAACAGCTTTGACAAATGAAAAAAAAAAATGGGTGAAAATAACAAAACTTGATTTTAGTATGAAACATGTTCGTTTTATTGAGAACGAAAGTACTTGAAAGTCATACAACGGATAGGAAATATGGTACAGATTACGAATCAGTTAGTTTTATACGGGTTTTATAGTAAAATAGCGGGAAATCGCGGTTTAAACGCAAGAAGTCCGAAAGGGGGCGAGACCTGGTCAAGGCCGTCGCCAGACTTGCCAATTTTTACGCGATTTGCGCATGCCACTTGAAGGGATACCAAGGTTAGATGTCAGATGTTACACATCATAATTATGCGACTACTGTAAGGCTCGCTCGTTTTTTTTTTTAATTTTTTACAGCTTATTCAAAAATGGCGATGAGTTGTGTTACAAAGAAAAAAACATCATTAAAAGCTATGCGTACCATGCCGAACTAGAGTAGTTATGTTCACGGTAATACCTGATCTATTCAATACTCACTTCAACTGATCCCAATTCCGGTCTCTCTGGAATGTGATAGGCCAGTATCGTGGATCGTTGATCTTCACTTCTTTCAGCGTGTTCAGTTCTGGCATTATGCAGGGAGCTTTCATCTCTTTCACTACGTCATTAAGGTCGATAACCTGTGAGCAAACACAAAGGAGTTCAATACAATCCATGCAATATTGTTTTTGAATTTCGCCCAGCACGCCCGGGTCAGTCAGCTTCCGTTCTGACTTGCTTATACAGTGTACCCTGGATAAGTGGGATTTCAAGGGACCTAGGATTGTTTATCACCTATAGAGGTTTCTCATTTACCCAGTTTCCCAAATAGTCAGGTTTTAAATGAGCATTGTCGTACTTACAGAGGCTTCCGCTAAGACAGGTCGAAATGTACCATTTTTCACTAATAGAGGACGCACGGGACAAACGTGTCGCGTCCTGTCCAGACCAATATTCAGAATGATAAATTATTATGAATTGTCTTATTTACAGAGGCTATTGAACTACAAAGTCCTATTATAGAGGTAAAAATCGAAAAAATCTAACAATTGCATTCTCAGTTATAAAGGTTTTATTATTCCCAGTAACAGAGGTATTTCAATGCAAAAGCTGCATGCGTCTGTGTTTCCGAACGCATACGTCCCCGATCTCTTCAAAGTAAGAGTGAACAGGCTTCTTCTGGGTAAGCTCGCTTCATCGTCGACTTTGTCTCTGTCATCTCTGACCTAGACTAGAGTCGAGAGCAAACCTATCTAAAAAAAAAAAAAACAAATAACAGTAGTAGAGGTTTCTCCCATATCCAGGGCCCACTGAACCAGATTACACTGTAATTTTACCGCGGCATGACTCGTTTTAATATAGTTCGTACTGATACGAGAAGATTACGAAAACTCTACGTAACCTGTCAACTGCTACATTTCTATATAAAATCACACAAAGGTAACCACAGACTAAATAATCATAAAAATATTACCCTCTTTTTGGGGCAGTCGGGTAAAAATTACCTGTATATGTGCATAGCAAAGTTTCTCTGTGCCGATGTCTCTGGGTAGTATTAACCTCGCTTCAACTGCCAATACGTAGAGATGTCTGAACGCTTGTAAATGATACCTGCAAAAAATTACATATAATATTAAGGACTGATTTATAAGGTGTGAGCGAGAGAGGTGCAAAATGTGACAACGCTCTTAAGAGGGCTGTCACATTTTGTCACCTCTCTCACTCACACGGGACCAAATTTTTAAGAATGTTAAATGAGAAGATGCTTTTTTTAAAAATGTAATCAATGGGCGACCTACTAAATAATATTAATTTAATAGGTAGTTATTAAAAACACATTTCTATTGTGTTATCTAATAATCTTAGCTCAATAAGTATTATGATCTGTGTTTACTTAATAAGGTTGAATTTTGGTTGCCTTGATTTTTAAGGAAAACAACGTGTGATTTGTATGCCGGTTTATTTGCAACTGCTGTTCATAGTGGACTGTAAAGACACATGTATAGATAATTACTACTAAATCGTTCGTTCACACACACAAAGCTAATCTATTTAAACAATTTAGACATTCCGGCCGCCAAAGAACATAGTTCTTTAACTACATTTTATAAAAAAAAGAAAAACTCTAATAATTAGACAATACCTCTCAAAATCTAAAACAAAACAAAGTAATAACAGAACAACCTGTATCTCGTTCTTATTTGCAGTAAGTACAAATATAATATTGAAGCGACACGGAACATGTGCGGCGTATTCAATTAGGTAACTACATCGATAACAACATGGGGTTATGTAGATCATTAGTAACTTGTACATAGCTCATTTGCAACTAAAAGATGCAGGTAACAGTTAGAATGGTTAAAGTCATTATAGTGTTGTATAACATAAATACAGTGGATTTCGGGTATAACGACAATGAAGGGACCACTCTATTTTCGTCGTTATATCCGGAAGTCGTTACAGGCAAAGGTAAAGAGATACAGACACGTACACATGTGTAGTTTATATTCATTTATTATTGAAAATATTTGCACACATAGTTATTCACCGGTACATTTAAAAAAATGTGTAATATTAGTTTGCTTCAATTTATTTTTTTGTGCTAGTGTACGCTGTAGGGTGTATTCTATTTTCATTACTTCTTCAATATCTATAATATCCTTTCCATCACCAAATAAACAGTATCTTTTAAGCTTTGTTACAACACCTAACACATCCTTAGTTGTAGGAATCTCACCTTCCTTGCAATCTTCTTCTTCCTCCTCATTTTCCTCATCTTGCGTCGTATGTGATGGAACAACAGTTTCAACAATTTCACTATCGGACAAATCGCTAGTAGTGATAAGTTGACTGTCAATATCAACATATGTTGCCCAGTCCGCAACATTTGTTCCGCTTGATGATACTGTAGCCAGTTGTGCCAATGGTATGTCCAATTCATCATCGGAGTCGTCGTCAATTGTTGTGATAGCCGAAGATTTACGGAACCCAGCGTGTAGAAAACACTTTTTGATCGTATCTGGAGTCACCCGAGCCCATGCCGTAGTTACCATTTCAATGGCATCTAAAATATTAACGGAAAACGGGCCTGCCGAGTTTTCAATGTCGTTCATCATTTTCTGTACTAAAATCTTCCTATAATGACTTTTGAGGGTTTTAATTATCCCTTGATCAATCGGTTGAATCACTGATGTAGTGTTTGGTGGTAAAAATGCCAGTTTTATGTTGGTCAAATTTTCTATTTTAGGATGAGCTGGGCAATTGTCAATAAATAAAATGATCTTCTTTTTGTTATTTCTTAACTGGGAGTCCCATTTGCGTAGAACTTTTTCGAAAATCTCTGAAGTCATCCAGGCCTTTTTGTTTGCTTCGTAATCAACTGGCAAAGATTTAACATTTTTGAAACATCTGGGTTTTTTTGCCTTGCCTATGACCAATAATTTTCTTTTTTCCCCTGCCATACTTGATGCAACAAGCACGGTGATTCTATCTTTTGATAATTTTCCACCAACGCACTTTTCCCCTTTAAATTTCAAGGTTTTGTCAGGAGTTAACTTAAAAAACAAACCGGTCTCGTCAGCGTTCCATATTTGGCTATCAGTATAACCTTCAGTCAATTTTGGGAAAACTGTTTTTAGCCAGTTGTCACAGTCACTTTGCGATACACTAGCGGCTTCTCCACAAACTTTGCCTACTACAATATCGTGTCGTTGACGAAATCGGTATATCCAGCTTTTCGAACACTCAAAATCCATTTTTCCAAACAGTCTGCCAAATTGATTAGCCTTTTCTTGCAGCAGACGACCGCTCAAAGGTACGTTTTGGCTTCTTTGGGCTTTGAACCACATTAGAAGGGCATTTTCGATATCTTGATGCGTCGGTTTGCGGTTTTTCTTAATTTTTAAGGATTTGGATTCAAAGCATTCTAATATTTTATCACGGTTTTTCCACATCGTAGATACTGTTGAATGGGAAACTTTGTACTCTTTGCACAAATCAGCATTGTTTTCACCGTTTTTCAATTTTGAAATGATTTCCGCCTTTTCTTTAACAGTGAATGTGCGTCTAGCAGCCATACTTATTCAAAAGTTTACTAAACCCAGTTGCTACTCAGAATATCACTTTGTAACTGAACCATAAAAGCTCCGAAACGTACACGCTTCCCCTACCTACTTAGTTGATATCTATAAACAAAAGGTAAAGGTCTCCACACTTGCTGACCATCTGTGTGCAATGGATGTAAACAAAAGATAAGAAATGTTTGTGAAAGAAAAAAATCTTTGTGTCTTTGGCGGCCGACTCCGGTCGCAATATCTGCATGGGATTTCTAGGAATTTGTTACAAATGATTCATTAAAAACAGTCGCTACACCCGAACTCGGCGTTACATCCAAAGTCGCTATAGCCACATGAATTTTGTACTAAAGTATGCTTTAAATTCAAGGGACTTAGATTTAACGTCGCTATAGGTAAATGGTCGCTACAACCAAGGTCGTAATAAATGAAATCCACTGTACATTGCTTTCTTATACTTCATTTGGACAGTATAATAAACTCAAATACCTAAATAATGCAGTATAAACTTAGTAAAATATAAACTTATAAGACAGTATAGATAATATAACAGGAATAACTAACAAATCATTTTGTTATAAGACAAATTTTGCTAACTGGACGTTTATATTCTCCGGTTTTACATTTTACAGATACGACTCGGGTTACATTATCAGGTCCGGGATATTTTTTTATAATTTTACCAAGTAACCATTTGGCAGGCGGTACATTGTCCTCCTTTAAGACACAAATATCGCTTATTTCTGGTTCATCACGTTTAATGTTCCATTTATACCTTTGATTTAAATTAACTAGGTATTCCTTATACCACCTATTCCAAAAGTCTGTTACAATTTTTTGCGTCAATCGCCATCTATCTAAACCAATAACATTACAATTAGTATAATCCTCATCTGCAATATTTAACAATGGTTCGCCTACCAAGAAGTGGCCTGGTGTCAAGGGTAGGGGGTCATTTGGGTCATCGCTCAACAAGGAAAGCGGTCTCGAGTTTAAACACGCCTCCACTTGCGCCAGGACAGTCGACATTTCTTCGTAAGTAAGGGTACTATTTCCTACTACCTTTTTCAAATGGGTCTTAGTACTGCGCACCGAGGCTTCCCACAGTCCGCCAAAGTTAGGCGAATGGGGAGGAATATAATGCCAATTGGTTCTTTCTAAAGAAAGTAGCTGTGCTAATTCTCCAGGCAGAGAAGATTTGGCACTATTAAACATATCTCGCATTTGCTTATCGGCGCCAACGAAATTAGTGCCGTTGTCACTATATAAGTCCTGACAATGGCCTCTACGAGCAGTGAATCGCCTAAATGCAGCAATAAACCCCTTGGCAGTCATATCGCTTACTGCCTCTAAATGGACTGCTCGTGTAACCATGCACACGAATATGCAAATATAACTTTTGTAAGACTTCGCTCCTCGGCCTGGCGAGAATCGGATAAAAACAGGACCACAGTAATCCACACCAGTGGATTTGAATGGCTTACTGGGTTTCAACCTTGCCTCTGGTAGCAGGCCCATTAGAGGCGTAGTCTTCTTTGTGGAGTATCTCAAACAAATAGTGCATTCTCGAAAATATTTTTTAACACGTTCCTTAGCACGCAAGATCCAATACTTGGTTCTAAGAAAGTTTAACATAGCCTGTGGACCACCGTGCAATGTTTTTGCATGAGCATCTGCAATTAAAACCTTGGTAAGATGATGGTTACCAGGCATAATTATCGGGTGCTTCGTGTCGTAACATGCCTCCGCTTGGTTAATGCGTCCACTTACTTTTAGTATCCCTTTTTGGTCCAAAAAGGGACAAAGAGATCGCAATTTACTGTTTTTAGGCACACATCCTCCAGTCTTTAATCGTTTTATTTCTAATAAAAACTCGCGCTCTTGTACTTGTTTAATGCATGCTAATAAACTCTCGTTCATTTCACTTGGTGTGATAAATTTAGGTAGTTTAGATCTATTATTTTTCTTTAATTTATAATTCAATACTCGTCTACAATAGGATACAATTTTTAATAGTTTATTTAAAGATGAATATTTAGACCAAACAAATTCTTTGTCAACGTCAGATAAAACGGTTAAAGATTGGATTCGTTCCTCTTCATGTGTGTCTTCAATTACTTTACTCTCAGTGCATACTGTAGGTTCGGACAACCACTGCGGTCCTCTCCACCACAATGTATGCTCACTCAACTCTTTGGGTTGCAGACCACGCGAAGCACAGTCCGCAGGGTTTGTCTCTGATGAGACATGACTCCACTGATGGTAATCCATAATATTTAATATAGTGGACACTCTATTGCTAACAAATGTTGCCCAACGACTTGAGCCTCCTTTGAGCCATGCTAACACTATGGTGGAGTCGGTCCACCCATAGAGATGTTCCTTAGGTATCTCTAAAACTTGCGATACCTCACATATAAGCTTGGCTGCTAAGGTGGCGCCACACAGTTCAAGTCGGGGTATGGAAATCTCCTTTACGATTGGGGCAACTCGAGTCTTTGCGGACAGTAAATGTACATACACTCTATTTGAACTATCAATCACTCGTATGTATACTGCTGCCGCAAACGCTGATTTTGACGAATCTGAAAATACGTGTAACTCTCTTTTGCACTCTTGTGTAAAATTTACCCACCTAGGTACCCTAAGATATTTTAAGTCTACTAACTCTCGTCTATAGTTTAGCCACTCATTATTTAATTCATCTGTCAAACTCTCATCCCACTCCAGACCGGATTTCCACAGGTTTTGGATTAAAATCTTAGCATTAACTATCACTGGGGCAATCCAGCCTAAAGGGTCATACAATCTCGCTACTTCGGATAATACTTGTCTTTTAGTGACTAAATCTTTAGGTTCCGTTAAGTTTACTACGTACTCAAAATTATCATTCTTCCTGTTCCAACTCAAACCTAGCACCTTGATCAGATCATTTAATTTAATAGTTTGCTTTTCACTCAACTCAATTTTCCCAATCTGCTCTAAAAACCTTTCGTTATTAGAATTCCATTTCTGCAACTCAAAACCACCACTCTTCATTAATCCATTCATCTCCTCATAAATTTGCATTGCCTCATTAAGCGTGTCACACCCTGTCATTAAGTCATCCATAGAATAGCATTGTTTTGTTATTTCCGCAGCTAATGGATATTTCTTACTTTCTAACTCAGCTAGTCGGTGCAACACCTTGACAGCTAGATATGGCGCACATGCTGTACCGAATGTTAAACGTAACAATTTGTAATGTTTTATCGGCTCTGACGGGTCATACCTCCAGACAATTCTCTGGAAATCTGTATCCTCGTCCGCCACTCTCACCATCCGATACATTTTAACAATATCGGCTACGATACAGATTTTATAATGACGCCATCTCATTAAGATGTGTCTTAAATCGTGTTGTAATCTTGGTCCAACACAAAGCTCATCATTTAGTGACACATTGTTGTCACCTTTGCTCGAAGCGTCAAAGACGACTCTCACTTTAGTAGTGTCTTTGTCTTCTCTCACTACAGCATGGTGAGGAAGATATACAGCTTTAGACTTCTGCTGCAACTCACTCTCAGAAACCACTCTCATGTGATTCATACTCAAGTACTCACTCATAACCTTATTATATTCTTCTCTCAGCTTTGAATCTTTCGATAGCTTTCTCTCTAAATACTCTAACCTCTTCACTGCTCTCATTTCTGTATTACCATATTGACACTTAGGATCGTCCGTCGTGAATGGTAATCTCACTATAAATCTCCCTTCATTATCTCTCACCGTAGTTAGATCAAACAAATTCTCACACACCTTCTCACTATTAGTCATCTCTTTCTTTATTAAATTAGGCTCATTTTCCATCTCCCAAAATCTTTTAAGTAACTCATCCTCTTTCATTTGTATATGCATGCTAATGAGATTATCATTCGCTAACGTTCGCGAACCCTTTGACATTCTTCCTGACAAAATCCATCCAAACACTGTATTTTGCGCAACTAGATTACAATCAGGATGTTTCATAACGCCATCAAGTAATATTTCGCTATAAACCTCTGCACCTAATAAAATATCTATCTTACCTGGCGTCGCGTATGTTGGATCAGCTAAAGGAAGATTATCAATTTCCACCCATTTGGAAGTACTCAAGTTGGTTGAAGGAAGTAGTGACGTTAACGAATGCAACACATAAGCGTTAACTAATACGTAACTAGCTGGATTATGACGTGATTCCAGACGAAGTGAAACCGTGGTTTTTATCCTCATACGGCCATCTCCTAGCCCTGACACCCAGCCACTTACTGGTTTGCGTACAAGACCTAATAATTGCACAGTTGACTCAGATACAAAAGATGCCTGTGACCCTTGGTCAAGTAAAGCTCGAATTAATAATTTAAAACCGTTAGAACGGAATACCTTAACCTTAGCCGTCGCAAGTAGCACGCTGTTGGGTTGCAGCTCTCCTCTAGAAAATGTAGCCGTAATATTTGTGTCACCTCGTGCTGTACTCGCTCTCTCCTGTTGTGGTTCACTCGGTGGCACTGCGGCTGCCTGCTCTGGTCTACTGGCTGGCTCATGGTTCTCTCTCAAAAAATGTAACATCGTGTGATGTCTTCTCCCACATTTCTTGCAGCTGACTGACTGACGACACTTAGCTACCGCATGAGTTGGCGCCAAGCAATTAAAACATAATTTACTCGTCTGAACGAAGTCTTGTCTTTCTTTAGGTGTCATAAGGCTAAAACGCTTACACTGGTTGAGATAATGTACTTCATGACACATCGGGCACTCTTCTTTAGTCTTAGACTTGTTCTCCTTCTCCTTCTCTAATGATGCGTGAAATGATTTTGACTTAGCAGCAGGCTTTGATTGTTGCACGGTGCGATTTCCATTTGTATCTAGCATTTCTAACGTCCTGAATCGGTATTCTAAATAATCTCTTAATTGCGTCCACGTGGGCAACTCATCACTCATCATAGATATCTGTTGTTCCCATTGTTTAACGGATTCAGTGTCCAATTTTGAAACGACTAAGTGTACGACAGACACATTAGCGTAACTGGAGTCAGTACTGATGCCCAAGTTCTCCAAAAATTTCAGACAGGTAGACGTCGTATCCAACAAACTTCTAATTGCATTGGCTGACTCAGTTTGAATTTTCTTTAAGCCAAATAAAGTCCTCATAACATTATTACAATTATAACGCTTGTTATTGTAACGCCGAACTAACTGCGACCACGCTTCCTCATAGTTTGCATCAGTCGTCGAAAAGTTACTTAGTAGGTTTAATGCTTCACCACTTAAATTGGACTTAAGGTAATGTAATTTCTGTACCGATGAAATATTCTTATTGCTGTGTATTAATGAGGAAAACATGTCGAAAAAGGTTGGCCACTCTTCATATTTACCCCCAAATGTCGGTAATTGTATGCGGGGTAGTTTTACATCACTCCAACTATTGTTCGCGCTGTTGGAAACTGCTGGGGTAGGTAACTCAGTAACTGGCGGCAAAAACTGTTGCAAAGCTTCTCGCAAACTCGATTTGTACTGCACATATAGCTCCTCAAAAATCTCATATTTTCCTTCTGTAAAATATGCTTCTTTCTTATGTTTCGCTTTTGCAACTACCTCCTTGTGTCCATCTTTAAAATCTTGTAAAAGCTGTTCTAACAATTCCAATCTCGTTTCTATATACTGACGTTTGATTCTATCTTTCGGAGTTTTCTTAAAGTTTCTCTCAGCTTTCATCAAATTGTCGAACAACTCATCTTGTAATGAAAAAAGTGCCTCCATTGTAGTAACAAATAAACTCGCACAGCTATCTTAGCAAACAACTCCGATCGGTCACTCGTTTTAGGTAATATTTTCTCGCTCGGTAACAGTTTGTTAATTTTAATATTTTTAAACACTCACTCAATGTACTGTTATTTCGATTTGCACCAAAAGTCACATATACCTTGTAAACAAGTAACAGTTTATAGTCACTCAATTTCACTGTAATCACTCGTCGTTAAAATGTTTTATAACTTGCTCATTACTAATTAGCAAAAACGTGTCACCCGACGTCTCCTTATCGCTCTCAGGTAAAAATCTTTTGTTCTCGCGTGCGGTCGGGTTCGATGCTCACTAACACGATCCGGTTCGAATATGGACCATATGTTTACTTAATAAGGTTGAATTTTGGTTGCCTTGATTTTTAAGGAAAACAACGTGTGATTTGTATGCCGGTTTATTTGCAACTGCTGTTCATAGTGGACTGTAAAGACACATGTATAGATAATTACTACTAAATCGTTCGTTCACACACACAAAGCTAATCTATTTAAACAATTTAGACAATCTGTTTTTGAGATGATTTAAATAAATGCCACAATAAAAATGTGTTTTTAATAATTACACACATAACATAACATCACGCCTTGTTTCCCCGAAGGGTTAGGCAGAGGTGTACCTATATTACACCCACATTTCGCCATAATTACCTATTAAATTAATATTATTTAGTAGGTTTTATTTTAGTAGGTCGCCCATTGATTACATTTTTCAAAAAGTATCATTTCATTTAACATTCTCAAAAAATTGGTCACGTGTGAGCGAGAGAGTTGACAAAATGTGACAGCCCTCTTAAAATTATTGTAAAGTTAAAATTATGTAATAAAGTTTTTACCTATTGTCTTCGCTGTGTGTGGGGAATTTGGGGAAGAATGCAGCTAACAGTGCTGCTACAGCTGTAGGAGACGTGCTCAGAGTAGCTCGGCCTCCCCCCAGGAATAAAAGCCCTATGGTGCAGTGCACTGCCATCTAAAAGTGGAAAGAGACAATGGTCAAACGTAAACGCCTATCAATAATAAAAATATAATTACATAACATAAGATCACGACTACTTCCCCGAAGGGTTGGGCAGAGGTGTATCTATAGTACACCCACATTTTGCCAGTTGTCAAAGCCAGTTGCCAGTGTAAGTCCTATGTAATAGGGGGCGAGCCTATTGCCATCAACTGGGCTCAAATCTAGACTCCGGGCTGCTACTGAGAAATTCCAGATAGGAAAACTCAATAACACTTTGCCCGACCTGGGAATCGAACCCAGGACCTCATGCTCAGTAGTAGCGCTTGCGACCATTAGACCAACGAGGTAGTCTTGGATAAAATATAATGATCAAATTCAAATAATATATTTTCTCTTCACAAACAATGGCATCGTATTTTACAAGCTTAAAAACTATGGTGTCTCACCACATGGTATGTAAACATAATTAGTTATTTAGTAAATGTGAAGGGACATCGACAGGAAGTATCTCTATTGTAATTTTAAGTTCAATTATTATTGATTGTTTGCATTGTAAATGCCACACGCAAATGAAGCAATCACGGGTGGTTTCGCTGTCAATGCATTGAAGAATTACATCAATCATTCTCTATCTCTGCAGGTACTCATCAGATTTTCACAGGAAAATCGGTTGACTTACTTCAGAGACATTAAGTAACATGCAATAAAAAACATTATAATTAATCATCTCTATTTTTATTAATCAAAGGTTAAGCAACGCTTGCCGATGTCGGTCCGTGGCTGGGTGACAATCATTTCCATCTCTCCGTGCCTCGGAAAGCACCTGACGTCGTTGGTCCCGGTTGACAACGTAACACAACAACGTAGTCAGAAGCCCGAAAGTCTGTCAACCAGTTTTACCAAGGAATGTCGTGTTATTCAGTAACTGGGTTGTGGAGGTCAGACAGACAGTCGCTCCATGTAAAATACTGATATTCACCTGCATCCGGTTAAATTAGAGTCGACCCCAACACAAATATCCATTTTTAAATCGATTGACAAGCCTCGTCAGAGTAAATATAATATTATAGAAACTACAAACAAGTGTATAGTGCAGTACCTGTCCTCCATGCGTGAGCGCGGGCGCAGTAGCAGTGGGCGCGTGCGCCGGCGTGCGCGCGCGCAGGCGCCGGCAGATGCGCAGCACGTGCACGTCGCCGCGACCACACATTATCTGAAGAACAAACGATTTAGTCAAAAAAGCCAATTTAAAACAAAAACATACAACAAACTCCCTATTTCTGACAACCGTTTGAAGATGACAGAGACAGAATGATGTGTTAAATAATTTTAGAATTAAATGCAATGATTTGTGGTGCAAGTGGGACTTGAGAATTAATCGAAATGCAAGAATTTTTATAGTCGATCTCGTAATTGCTTTACCACCCTAAGTTGATAAAATGCACGTCATTAAGTGGTGACGGGGCCTGCAAGGAATTTGAAAAATAAGTATTTGAAGAAACTATTGCCGTCGCGCTGCGCCCGAACAACCGATTTTAGAGTGCGATAAGGACTGCTGCAGCTCAGACCGATTATATCGCAAAAAATTTGATGACGTTTCGTATTCCTATTTTTCTCCTCAAAAACTGAGGCGTTTCAATTATTTTTGACATGTAAATTTTAAGAAAGAGTATATCTAGGTCCCTATCATTTTCTTTTTTGTTAAAAACTTTTCGAAATTGTCTGGTACTCCTCTAATCACGGCGGTAAAAAATGAGGCAATTTTTGTAATTTTTGGAGGGTCATATTTTATTTATTAATTAGTTGCTAAAATAAAGAAAATGACTGGGACGTGTCTACAGCACACCTTGATTTTATGAAAAATAAATGATTGCTCTAGAGGCATTATTCAGGAAGAAAAAAGAGGAATACATTTGTATGGAGAATCGCAGGCTCTATTCCCTCTTAATCTACAAGGTTATTTTTGATTTAAGCCCAACAAGACAGTTTCATTCACCCTAGTGAAGTTTCAAATTACTGGGAGTTTTTGAAAACCTGGTGAAGCAATTACGAGGTCGACTTTTCCAACTTTATGAAAAAGTGTTCCTACAACTTTTCGTTCTGTACAAACCTGCTGAAAAAACCTACCAAAAGAAACGTTGCAGTCGGGGGACCGCGGTCAGGAACGAAGTTCCTTCTCACATATGATTTAAAACAAAAAGACAATTTTCGCAGCTGACATCTAAGATTTACATTTTGACCTCACTATCAACATCAACACCCTCAAAAACTATGAAAACCGACACCCATGACGAAAAATTTGAAAATTTTCGCAGCCGCCATCTTGGATTTTCATTTTGACTTCACGTTCGACTTTAGCACCCTTGGAAACTAAGAAAACGACACCCTTGACGAAAGTTTGAAAATTTGCGCAGCCGCCATCTTGGATTTTCATTTTGAACAAATTCACACTTTCTCTTTCTCTCGATAGAGAAAGATTGAGTTCGAAAGAAGAAAGTCGCATGGAGGGGGCATGTATCAACGTTATCGAGATAACACTGAAGTAAGAGCGCTTTAAAAGTTTATGAACGCGCTTTTTCGTAACTCCTACCGCAAGCCGCGTTAAAGAACTGCGTTCCAAGGCACGGTATGTTATTTATTGAAGGGTTTCCCCTTCAATAAATAACATACCGTGCCTGCAGCCATCACACAGACACACAGACACGCCTCTAGCGTGGACCAGTCGGCTAGTTCAGCCACGCTATTGCCTCCCACGGCTACGAACAGCCGCTTGGTGTCATAACATAACTTACCATGCCCGCAGCCAACAGACAGACACACAGACACGCCTCTAGCGTGGACCAGTCGGCTAGTTCAGCCACACTATTGCCTCCCACGGCTACGAACAGCCGCTTGGTGTCATAACATAACTTACCATGCCCGCAGCCAACAGACAGACACACAGACACGCCTCTAGCGTGGACCAGTCGGCTAGTTCAGCCACACTATTGCCTCCCACGGCTACGAACAGCCGCTTGGTGTCATAACATAACTTACCATGCCCGCAGCCAACAGACAGACACACAGACACGCCTCTAGCGTGGACCAGTCGGCTAGTTCAGCCACACTATTGCCTCCCACGGCTACGAACAGCCGCTTGGTGTCATAACATAACTTACCATGCCCGCAGCCAACAGACAGACACACAGACACGCCTCTAGCGTGGACCAGTCGGCTAGTTCAGCCACACTATTGCCTCCCACGGCTACGAACAGCCGCTTGGTGTCATAACATAACTTACCATGCCCGCAGCCAACAGACAGACACACAGACACGCCTCTAGCGTGGACCAGTCGGCTAGTTCAGCCACACTATTGCCTCCCACGGCTACGAACAGCCGCTTGGTGTCATAACATAACTTACCATGCCCGCAGCCAACAGACAGACACACAGACACGCCTCTAGCGTGGACCAGTCGGCTAGTTCAGCCACACTATTGCCTCCCACGGCTACGAACAGCCGCTTGGTGTCATAACATAACTTACCATGCCCGCAGCCAACAGACAGACACACAGACACGCCTCTAGCGTGGACCAGTCGGCTAGTTCAGCCACACTATTGCCTCCCACGGCTACGAACAGCCGCTTGGTGTCATAACATAACTTACCATGCCCGCAGCCAACAGACAGACACACAGACACGCCTCTAGCGTGGACCAGTCGGCTAGTTCAGCCACACTATTGCCTCCCACGGCTACGAACAGCCGCTTGGTGTCATAACATAACTTACCATGCCCGCAGCCAACAGACAGACACACAGACACGCCTCTAGCGTGGACCAGTCGGCTAGTTCAGCCACACTATTGCCTCCCACGGCTACGAACAGCCGCTTGGTGTCATAACATAACTTACCATGCCCGCAGCCAACAGACAGACACACAGACACGCCTCTAGCGTGGACCAGTCGGCTAGTTCAGCCACACTATTGCCTCCCACGGCTACGAACAGCCGCTTGGTGTCATAACATAACTTACCATGCCCGCAGCCAACAGACAGACACACAGACACGCCTCTAGCGTGGACCAGTCGGCTAGTTCAGCCACACTATTGCCTCCCACGGCTACGAACAGCCGCTTGGTGTCATAACATAACTTACCATTAGTGTTGCCCAAATTCAGTCTTGGTCTTGCAGTCTTGGTCTTGTTCTTGCGTTTTTGCAAGACCAAGACCAAGAACAAGACCGCGTATTTTTAGCAAGACCAAGACCAAGACTGACCGTGCAAGACTTGAGCAAGAACAAGACATAGCCTGCAAGACTCTTGCGTCTTGCAGCTAGGACTTAGCGCTATTTCACTGAGTAGTTAGGTGTAACAGTTCGGTGTATAGGTAGGTACGCTTAGGAATTCTATGAGACGCAAAAAACTGTATCAAAGAATATGAAAAACTGGACCTATGCGCATTACGACTAATACCATAAACATAGCGAATAAAAAAATATCTATTAAAATCAAACTGAGTGCATGCATAGTTATGTTTTAACCATCGGCACTTTGATAATGCGGCATCAAAGGTTTTGTACTTACTTCTCAAAGAAATTTGCCGCTTTTCGGAAGTACATGGTTATGATACACGCGCTTTCTTTGCGCTTTGCTTTCTTTCTTCACGGCTTCTTTTGAAATCTAAAACAATCGTTGCCGCCACGCCGAAATCATAACATTTGTGACACTATTTGATTGCCGCCATAGGGCGTAGGTATACTCATGCAAAATAATTTCGAATTTTTTTAAGAGTACCTACAGGTGTTCCAAAGAATAAATAAGTTTCAGAGTGCTTAGAATGAAAATGAATACATTATACTGATCACGCAAGTAGTATTATGATTAGGATAAAATGGTAAGGATAGGTAGTAGATGTCATATTAATTCATTCTAGTAAGTATATATTATAATATTGATTACTTATATGGTTTTAAACTAATTACTTAGGTACTATTATTGTACATTTAGTCATTATATTTCTTAAGTTTTTACAAGAAAAAATAGCAAAAAAGTGTTCAAATATCACCCGTTTAATAAATATTGTAGCCACTTTTAAATATACTTGAAACGTGTAAAAAAATTCTACAAAACTAATAAAATAATATAAAAAGCGTAGGTACTTACCTACTAATAAAATAAAAAGCCTGCGATAAGAGTTTTGTATTACTTACCAGCCCGAATATCTCTGAGAGAGATGATGAGAGTAAGTATTTACTAGCTGTGCCCGCGACTTCGTCCACGAGGAATAGTAACTTTGGAGGTATAGTGACGTTCAGGACTTATTTATTTATTTTAAAACTTCTGTCATCAAACATACAAACGAACTCTTCAGCTTTATAATATTAGTATAGATGTACGCCAAAACATTCACTTATATGTAAAGAATAGTGATTGGCACTAATTCTATTTTATTCACGCGTCGCGTCTGTACAAGTAGGTAATATTTAGTGTGTGTTTGTACGCCGCACGCGGCATTGTTTGATTTGCGGCGGCATCCTTTTCATAGAGCCGGCACGTGGCGAGGCGGCGCGGTAGAAAGCAAGGAAACGTACTATAAATAAAGGAATTATTTTAATTCCAGTCATTTCCAATTGAGCTGTGCTTCGAGTCTAACTTAATAATTGTTTTTACTAATTCTCGTTGTTTTCTAAAAACGTATCACGTGTACAATTTAATATGAGTGACGAAGATTCAAATTATTCTAGTCCGAGTAACGAGAGTTTGAGTCACAGATCTAAAAGACCCAAAAGCAAATTTGAGGAGTTTTTCGAAATAATTCATGCATCCCAAACTGCCTTCTGTAAATTGTGCCAACATAAAAAGATTGAAATAAAAATGAAAAACAGAAACACTTCAGGCTTAAGGAAACATCTAATATCTTTCCACAAAAAGGAATCAGAAATATTTCTTCCTGTTAAACCAAAATTAAGTGGAGATATCACAAGCTTTTTAGTAACCGCTGGAAGAAGTGGACAGGTAAGAATATTTTTTTAACAGTTAAAAGAATTTTAACTCCGCGTAGCTATTCATGCGATACTTTCAAAAACGCCATTAACTTACGTAAGTATTTTTGAGTTAGTGGTGTTTTCATCTAGGGGTGCGACATATTAAGTATGTAATTATCGTCTTAAATATTTTTTATAAACACCCATATTTTCATTTAATCGGCCAGTAACAACTAAGTACTTTATTTTGGTAAATTACAGTACAGTGCAACCTTAATATAACAAATATCAATTTAACGATTTTCTCGATTTAACAACAACAAACCTCCTCCTCTTATACGCTCAAACCTAGTATGTTTTAAATAATAACACAAGATTTATTGTTTTGTTTCAGTCGGAAAACAGCAGTGACAACATCACGACAGCTACAGTTGATTGGGTGGTGAAAAAATATCTTCCCTTCTCATTTTTCGATGACGAAGCTACACAAGTATATTTTCGACGTATTTGCCCTAATATGGTGTTTCCTAAAAGGTCTACACTTAGAAGGAAAGTCAAAGAGCGATTTGAAGAGCTCCAATTGAATCTCAAGGAACGACTTCAACAATTATCATCTAAAATGTCTTTTACCATTGATGGGTGGACGTCAATTGCTGGTAGGAGTTACTACGGGGTTACTATTCATTATATAGACAACGAATGGAAGTATCAATCTGTAGTTCTTGATTTTATGCCATCACGCGGTCGACATACTGGGGAAGATATTGCAACGATTTTCCATGAATGTTTATTGGAATATGGCATAATTGATAAAATACAAGGTATCACGGTCGACAACGCAACTGCAAATACCAAATTTATGTATGAACTGGGCAAACAGCTGCCGCCACACTTTGATTCAGACAATCAACATTTCCGGTGCTTTGGTCACATTTTAAACCTTGGTGTACAAGATTTATTAAAGACCTTAGCATTACACTGTGAGTCTGACACTAACGCGCAAGATCAGCAGTACGAAGACTATGCAGACGAAACTGAGGATGAGGAAGATGAAGAATCTGCACCAAATATTGCTGACTCGCGTACATCTGTAACAAAGTTACGCAGTATTTCCAGTAAAATAAAAAGAAGTGAGATAGTGAAGAAGAAGTTTCAGTCTGCTTGTGAAGCAGCTGGCGTGCCATCAAATCTAAATGCCATTCTTGACTGTCCAACGAGATGGAATTCCACACATGATATGATTGGATTTGGTTTAAAAGTGAGAGCGGGCATTGACATATTGTGCAGTTCTGTCACCGAATTAAATGATTTTCAAATCACAGCTAATGAATGGCAGGTACTCGAAAAATTACATAAATTTCTAATAAACTTGAAACTTTTAAGTACAAAACTTGGTGGAGACAAATATGTTACATTACCGCTAGTCATTGTATCATTCAATCTCTTGCTAGATAAAATTGAATCCATGGTAAAACAGTTAGATGAGAAACCTAATCGATCTGAAGTGGATGAAAGGCTCATTCTAGCTTTCCAAGCAGCTCGAGACAAAATGCTTAAACATTACAAGAAGAGCAACTGGATTTATTGTACTTCTTTAATTTTAGACCCAAGGCATAAGGCTCAGACTTTTGACCTGACAATGTGGGGGAAGCAACTTAAAACAGAAAGTCTGCGCAAGTTCAATGAACTTTATGAAGAATATAAAAGTCTACACTCACTGAACAAATCTCTGGAATTACCAGAAAAAGAAAATAAAGTATGTGATGAAGATGAAGACGTAATAGACTTTGATAAACTCTATGAATGTCCCTCGACGTCATCTGGATCTTGTCTTCAAGGCTTAGTGATAGACGAGTTGGAGGAGTACCTGAGAAAACCAAGAACTGCCAGCTCGGAAGACATTTTAGATTGGTGGAGGACGCATGAGACAGAGTATCCGATTTTATCGAAAATGGCCCGTGATTTTCTCTCAATACCTGCAACTTCAGTACCTGCTGAGAGGTTATTTTCTAAAGCATCATTAGTAATTAGAAAACATAGAAATAGGTTAAGTGATGAGTCAGCCAGATGGTTACTTTGTATTAATTCTTGGTCAAAAAAATTGATATAAAGTATCATAACCTAATGATAAAGCTGTTGATTTGTGTTGTATTTTATTTTTTATTCAAATAAATGATAAATCGTAAAACTCTTTTATTAAATTTCTTATAAGTTGAGGGTTCAATCTCTTTCTAGACAGATAAGTATTGTTCTTTAAAATACAGTCAAGTTATTGTAATTAATTTGTTTTTTTACATGTTTTAGCAAATGTAAGCTTATAAATCATAAATGTTTATTAAGAAACAGTTACTTCCATGGAAAACGACATATAGGTCAGTTGATTTTTCGAATTTCTTATCAAATCTTCAGTTATTTATTAATCTGCTTGATCTTTACTATGGCTATGTTAATTCAAGCTCACAATGTTCCAATTCTAATACGTTTTTCTAAGATTTAAAGTAAACTTTAATAAATAGTAATAGACTAATAGGTAATTGCAAGACTTGCAAGACTCTTGCTGCAAGACCAAGACCAAGACCAAGACTGGGAGCGCAAGACCAAGACCAAGACCAAGACCAGGTGTATTGGCGCAAGACCAAGACCAAGACTGGCTAAGTCTCGTCTTGTTCTTGCATTTGGGCAACACTACTTACCATGCCCGCAGCCAACAGACAGACACACAGACACGCCTCTAGCGTGGACCAGTCGGCTAGTTCAGCCACACTATTGCCTCCCACGGCTACGAACAGCCGCTTGGTGTCATAACATAACTTACCATGCCCGCAGCCAACAGACAGACACACAGACACGCCTCTAGCGTGGACCAGTCGGCTAGTTCAGCCACACTATTGCCTCCCACGGCTACGAACAGCCGCTTGGTGTCATAACATAACTTACCATGCCCGCAGCCAACAGACAGACACACAGACACGCCTCTAGCGTGGACCAGTCGGCTAGTTCAGCCACACTATTGCCTCCCACGGCTACGAACAGCCGCTTGGTGTCATAACATAACTTACCATGCCCGCAGCCAACAGACAGACACACAGACACGCCTCTAGCGTGGACCGGCCTGCTAGTTCGGCCACACTCTTGCCCCCCACGGCTATGAATAGCCGCGCGTAGTGCAAGGCTGTGTCTCGCGCGTCTTCGTCGCCGGAGCCCGCAAAACGCAGGCCCATCGCGAAACACGCGCCGGCTATTATGTTGCAGTAGGCTTGGCTGGAAGACAACGTCACAGATATAAAAAAAAATGCAGTATTACAGAAACTATAGGGAAGAAGGATCCACCCACATCCACTGTATGTTTTGGTGGCATGAAATTAGAGGCAGTATTTTTTTTGTTTTTAATTTGAGCTAGCATAATTATCTCTCTTAGGATCTGTAACTTTTGAACATTGTTTACAACGGTGTAGCTTGCATTAGAAATTAAATAAAAAGTATTTTACAATGGATGTGCTCGAAAAGAGCGTTTTCCAAGCAGCCAAATTGTGTGGAAAGTGACACTTTTTCACACTAGTGTTTTTTACTTTTCGGTTTTTTTTTTTTAATTTTTAACTCCGTCATCAGCCCGATGCAAAGGATTTTTACTATTTGAGAAAAGTTTTACAAATTAGTCAAGTACAGATTTATCACTCATTTAAGAAGGTTGTCACATTTTGTCACCTCTCTCGCTCACACGGGACCAAATTTTTAAAAATGTTAAATGAAAAGGTGCTTTTTTGAAAAATGTAATCAATGGGCGACCTACTTAAAAACACATTTTTATTGTGGTATTTATTTAAATCATCACAAAAACAGATCATAATACTTATTGAGCTAAGTTTATTAGATAACACAATATAAATGTGTTTTTAATAACTACCTATTAAATTAATATTATTTAGTAGGTCGCCCATTGATTACATTTTTCAAAAAAGCATCTTTTCATTTAACATTCTTAAAAATTTGGTTCCGTGTGAGCGAGAGAGGTTTTTTTTTTGAGATATGTTTGCTCTTGACTCTAGTCTAGGTCAGAGATGACAGAGACAAAGTCGACGATGGAGCGAGCTTACCCAGAAGAAGCCTGTTCACTCTCACTTTGAAGAGATCGGGGTTGTATGCGTTCGGAAACACAGATGCAGGCAGAGAGTTCCACTCCTTTGCTGTGCGCATCACAAAAGACATTTGGAAACGCTTCGTGCGAATTGGTGGGATAGCAACTAGGTAAGGATGGAAGGGGGCCGGTGGAATGAGGTCGTGGAGTTCTTGAGCACACTCCCCGAAGTATAATCTGTAGAAGCCCGACAAGCAGGCAACCTTGCGGCGATGAGCCAAGCTGTGAAGCTTGGCATCCACCAGTCTTACGTCGCCAATGAGCCTCTTAGCTCTGCGTTCCACCGAGTCAAGCGCGGCAAGTTGGTATTTGGCCGAGCCATCCCAAAGGTGGCTGCAATACTCCATACAGGATCGGACTTGCGCTTTGTAGAGAATTAAAAGCTGTCCAGGCGTAAAGTATCGCTTCACCCTATTTAGGATGCCCAGTTTCTTGGCCGCAGTTTGGGCTTTGTACTCGATGGTGGCACCGAAGTTGAGACATGATGTCAACTCCATGCCTAGGAGCTCGAGCCGATCAGTTACAGGAACAGATGTACCCCGAAAAGTAGGAGTTTGATCGAAACGACTCCTTTTAGCGGTAAAAAGACACGCCTGTGTTTTGGTGGCATTAAAAGAGACCAGATTATCATCACCCCACTGGGAGACAAGGCTTAAGGTCAAATCTGTCCGCTCTACCATGGCCTCTCTCAAGGAACGAACTTCGGCCCCGCTGGTTTTTGCGCTGGACAAGTATCTCTCTGAAACTGTACTGTCATCTGCGTACCCAACAATACCAGACTGAAGTAGGTCATTGATGTGTAGCAGGAAAAGAGTTGCAGAGAGAACAGACCCATGAGGAACTCCGGCATCAATAGCCATACGGTCGGAAGAGCAGCCGTCAACGACTACTCTGATCGACCGTTCACTAAAGAAGTCTGATATCCAGCTACAAAAATCAGCAGGGATGCCATAAGCAGGAAGCTTGCTGAGTAGACCAGCGTGCCAGATCCTGTCAAAGGCCTTCGAGATATCAAGCGATACAGCAGTGCTTCGCCGTGTTTCTCGAAGGCCTCGCCCCCAGCAGTGCGTGACATACACAAGAAGATCGCCAATTGACCGTCCCCGGCGAAAGCCATATTGACGGTCACTGAGGAGATCATTGTTTTCAAGGTAGGTCAGCAACTTACTGTTCTCTTTCCATAACCTTGCACAGAATGGAGGTAATGGCGATCGGACGATAATGGGCAGGGTCTGCACGGTCGCCCTTTTTGGGCACTGGTTGCACATTTGCAAGCTTCCAGGATTTTGGTACCGTCCTTTTTTTTAAGAGAGAGGCGGAACAAACGTGCCAACACAGGAGACAGTTCAGGCGCACACTGCCTCAACACTCTCGCTGGAATTCCGTCAGGCCCCAGAGGCAGGCAGAGGCAGAGGTGACAAAATATGACAGCCCTCTTAAAAGGTAAGTACAGTAAAACTAATATTCATTTAATTATTCATTTAGTCTTTAACGCGTTATTATCATTTAACCGCCCGACTTCATATCAGTTGTCGTGGCCCCAGCGCCCGGCACAGTGAATTATTACAGTATTTCTTCGTAAATATACGACTCTGGCGAAATGGACACAAAAATATTTGTCGGATTAATCCGGCGTTGGCGGTTAGATTTAGATTTTGATCAATAAATTAATTTTCAATATATATTTTTTTCATTTCCTCGCACAATGCGTAGTAAAACGTTGTATGATACACGTGCGTAAGATGATTTCCGACTCGTGTCGACTTCTACACTCGCTCGTGAATAAAAATGCCACTCGCCGGGAATCACCTACTTTCCGCACTTGTAGCATAAACAACTATTCCAATCTTAGATATTTAATATAGTTTTTCTCCGCGTCTAGCGTGTTAGCGTTTTTGGCAAGGTTTGTGCATATTTTTCCATGATATTTACTCCATGATTTGATAATAAATAATACATGTAATCTAGCTTACTTCATAGCTTCGTAGTCGATGTTGTCCTCAGTCGGTTTGACGAAACAGTACGGCTTTATAGTATCCGGTACTTGGCTCTCCACCCAGTCTTCAGTCGGCTCTATACTGTCCCATAACACTAAGCCTGAAATAATGTGCATGACCTTAGAATACCTAAGCAAGGACACAGGTATGAAAATCAGGAGCTTAGCTGTGCCGTAGACCTTCCCCACATAATTTACCTCAACTCTATTCGAGCTGATGTAAATTATGTGGGGAATCGAAAGCAGATGAACACGACGTAATTTTTTGCCTTGTAAACCTTCAAGAACTGAACCAATTTTAATAAATCAGCTGTTGCCGAAATTGTTGCGATCTAGCATCCCAGATTAAAAAGTCCTACAAACAAAAGAATGACGTTTTACAACTTAAGCCACCTTTGCTACATTTCCTAGAGTTTTACCAGTTTTCAGGTTTTCGGTAGAGTATTTTCAAAGCATACAAAGACGCTAGAAGACATTTTATTATTTTACATGATTTTTAGGTTTTTGCTTTACTTGTAAGATAAGATAAGATAAGAAATTTTATTTGCGCAAACATGTGTACACATACAAAATTAAAATAATACATGCATGGAAGATCGTAAATAAGAGTGGCTCACGACATGTTTGCCATTTCTCATGGCGTGCAAATATCTTGAGAAGAAAGAAATATATTAGAATAGAATATATTAAGATAATGATTGTGTGGATACCTTACCTCTCGCAATAATCCTGAGCATCAACAGGTCCGGCCGCACAAAGTCCAGCTGGTAGGCCGTGCGCGGCGGCTCCAGCCAGCCGGCCAGCGCCGCGCTGTTGGAGCGCAGGAACATGAGGCCCAGCGCCAGCGTGGCGCCCGGTGACGTCACATCAAGGTTCACGGTGGCGCCCTCGCGGATCGCGAACGAACCTTGCTTGTACTTCTCTTTTTGTGAACCTTTGTAAGTTAATGTGTGAATGAAGAAAGGCTTTGTTAGGTTTGGCTTTTATATCTGTGACTATCAAATGCACTTATTATTGATAAAAATGATTTTATTTCTGTAAGTAGGTTTGTATAAACACTTTTACACGTCAATCATATTTTAAAAACTAGATAAGGTCCGCGTGACTGCTCGTTGGTCTAGTGGTCGCAAGCGCTACTGCTGAGCATGAGGTCCTGGGTTCGATTCCCAGGCCAGACAGTGTTATTGGGTTTTTCTATCTGGAATTTCTCAGTAGCAGCCCGTAGTCTGGATTTGTGCCCGGTAGATGGCAATAGGCTCGCCCCCTATTACATGGGACTTAATCATAACTGGCGAAATGTGGGTGTACTATAGGTACACCCCTGCCTAACCCTTCGGGGAAACAAGGCGTGATGTTATGTTATAAGGTCCGCGTTTCCTACTTGACTATTCTGAGAAAAAAGGGCGAAACAAACTTAAGAGGTCACAGTCTCTTTTAAAGTCCAGACATCATGCGATGTAGATTGTTGTCTGAAATGGTCTTTTGAGGAAAGAACCACACAGATTGAGTGGACCTGTCAAGTCAGTGCGCGCGTTTATCAGAAATCATGCAACTCATTGAGTTTGATATAGAATTTAAGACGTGCAAAATGCAATAAAGACTGAGTTTGAAACAATTGCTACCTTGTGCCCGCGACTTCATCCGCGTATTTTTTTATGCATATAAACCTTCGCGCAAGTTCTAGCAAAAAGTTGACACAGTTGTATCGCAATTGGTTTAACGATATAGCAGCGCATAGAGCACAAACATACATTCATTCATTTTTATTTATATAGACTGAGAAGCCTCTTATCATTAGGTGATTTTGGCTCGTAATTATAGATATGTTTTGTTTCAGGTAGTAAGTACATTTATTAAGGGACGTAGTTACACGAAAAGGATCCAATCCACACAAAGTCATGTGTGGATTGGATCCTTTTCGTGTAACTACGTCCACTGTTATCTTTATTATTTGCCATTTTTTCTTTTTACTTCGTGGCGAAGTTATAGTTGGTTGAATATTTCGGTAAGCATTGAAACTAAATACCGTAGATACTTCAAAATATTTGAGTCATTCACAAAATCTCGATAAAAAAAAAAAATTATTGGTACGACCTATTCTTGAATTTTTATAACGACCTTTATTTATTTATTTTTTATTTGACATAGGTTTGCTCTTGACTCTAGTCTACGTCAGAGGTGACAGAGACAAAGTCGACGATGGAGCGATCTTACCCAGAAGTTGCCTGTTCACCTATCTTTACATCGTGATTTTGTTTTCAAACTCCCGTCATTTGATCATCAAAATTCGTGAACAATTTCTGTCATCATATGAAAATCTCTCACCAGTAAGCGGCTGTTTATCTCCCCCCAGCATGTAGGTCCTGAGCTTGTGCGCCAGCTGCGTGAGCGACGCGCCGGGCGCAGCGCGGGCCGCGCCCGCCATCACCATGCCCAGCGCCAGCCCCGCGGCCAGCGCGTAGCCTTCACGCTCCACGCAGTTCTCCATCTCGGGGCCGGGGGGCTTGCCTGGGAAGAAAATGGTTCAAAGATATACCTCGAATGTTAAATGAATGATAAAGACGTCTATGCTAAACATGAAAGTTATAGAAGCAGTGTTATTCTTCACAACGTTTGAACCTCTTCTCTAGCTGAGCGTGTAGTAATGCTGTCGAGAGCAACGACAATAACAGTTAATTACTTCAGTTATTTGCGACTAACGGTTATTTACTTCAGTTAATTATCATCATATTGAAATTACCAATCCTTTTTTCATTATTTCTTTCCATTTTTTTTGAACAAAGTTCTTTAACACGGCTTGCGGTAGGAGTAAACTGGCAGAAATCGTCACGCGAAAAAGCGTTCATACTTGTATGCTCCATGCGACGTTCTTCTTCCGATTTCACACTTTTTATCGAGACAGAGAGAAAGTCTGCATTTGGTCAAAATGTAAATCCAAGATGGCATCAGCGAAAATTTTCAAATTTTTCGTCATGGGTGTCGTTTTCATAGTTTTTGAGGGTGCTGAAGCCAACAGCGAGGTCAAAATTTTAATCCAAGATGGCGGCTGCGAAAATTTTGTTTATGTTTTAAATCATATGTGAGAAGGAACTTCGTTTCCCGACCGCACAAGTTTTTTTTTGTTTGTACCTGTTTGGAGTCGAAGAACACAAACAACCGTAAAAGTTAATTTGGTCTGCAAAAAGTTTGTGAGAATAGATAACATGGCATTTAACACTTCAATGCAGACGTCCCACAAAAATCGGTCATACAAAAAACGTAGGTACGCCGAGAAAAAGCGATCGCCTGTATTTCGAAAAAAAGAAAATTCAAATTTGTCATTGTTGGTAGACCGTATCAACAATAATAAATCTGACTTATCTTTTTTTCTGTCAGGAAATTGTTCTCAGAGTACACTTACAATTAAATTAAAATAGCTATCTAATATCAACAAGTCACGGGTATAAAAAAAATCTGCTGTTCAGTACAAATGTACTGAACAGCAGATTTTTACGATTTATGCGAACATAAATATGTTCGCATAAATCGTCAAAATGTAGGGAACAGCAGTTTTTTTTTCGCGATTTCAGGTTTGGTCCCGTAGTAAAAGTTGTTCATAATTTTGAGTACAATGACCCCTTAAGAGGTATTGAGCATTTAACGTTACACGTTGTGTAATATACTCCGATAAATATACACATACCGATCTCATTCAACAACACTTGCGCGTAATGCGTGTGTGCCGTGGCCTGGTATATCAGTCCCACGCCTAGCAGTGCAGCCACCAGGATGTTCTGCTGGATGTCCAGCTCGATGGATGTGGGCGGAAGCAGGGGTTCCAAGTGGATGCTCATCATCTTTGTGGCTTGGACGTCCATTGTTCCTGGGGGAGAAAAGCATGTGAACTATGGAATGTTTAACTTTTGTAGAGGAATTTATTCGCATTTTGTCTTTGATTTTGGCAGGACACAATTGAGCGATTATGAACGGTGAACTAGAAATGTATTTATTGAAAATGATATTTATTCTGTGAGTTGGTGCACTTGTACGTGAAATATTTATATTCAACTGTGAAATACCATAATGTTGCAGACAATATAGAGGGAAAAAGAAAATATAGGTCTTTAGGTCGACGTTTTCATGTCATATTTTTGGTGACAAACAGTAAGTCTGGGGAAATTACATACTACTGCTTAGAAAAAATCACATGATTTTTTCATGTCCTAACCTGTTACTATTTTCTACTGTTTTTAGTAGTTATAGTTATTTACCATTTAGGCATTACCTCTATAAGTAGCAGCCAGCCCCAGCAGTAGTCCGACGCTGATCATCTCGTTACATTTGACGAGGTATTCATAGATGTTCATGAAGGGCATGTCTCGAAGGTGGCCATTCAGCCCTAACGCCATTAGGAAGCCTGCGTGTTCCGTTGACATTTCTGCTGTGCCCTGGTAAAAAAGAAAATAATTACGATTTTTAAATGAGTAAAAACCTTGGTTTCTGGGAGCTACATCGAAATTATGAATCGAATGTGTTTTCCATTTGACCAAAATGTAAATATTCAATTTAGTTGTCATTATGAAGTTGGTAGTAGTTGAAGTTGGTACCTTTTACCAAAATGTCAAAAACATGATTTAAAATTAATACATATGTGAGAAAAGCTTGATGGTTGGTTTGTTTGTCATTATTTGGACGTTTTGTAGCACCTATTACTAATAGTCAGTGGATTATTAGTGTTAATATATTTAATTAGTGAAGTATCTTCTACAAATTACTTCATTATTTACAAAAAGCTAATTAAAACCCCTCACTACTCACCCTCGGCTTATTATAAATCACCCACTCCGAATCTATCGTGAACCCAGACAGCGGCACCAGCGCGAGCCCGGCGGCGGCTCCATTGTGGAAAGAGGGCCAGGCGCCCGGCGTCGGCGCCGCATCGCCCGCGCCTGCGCCGCGGCCCCGCCAGCGGCCCCACACACACACGCGCGGCAGCTCCACCGCCTCGGTGGCAGGGCACGGCACTGTGCGCAGGCTGGACATGCCTCTGTATAACATAAACATCATGTTTCAGGTTTTCTGACGCAACTATGGTTAACGCACAAAACGATAGACGAACAGAATAAAAAGCGACATATAGCGCCACAAGTTTCTTTTGGCGCGTGGGCAAAATCGGAACTCAAGCTAAAACTCAAAGCATTTATTTCATATGAACCAATTACAAGCACTTTTGCATTGTCAAGGAGTCGGTCAGTCAGAAATGTGAAGCTAGTTGCCCATTCCAAAGTGTAGTAGGTACCTATGGAGAAGAACGGGCAAGAAACTCCACGGACACTATTTTAAATCAAAATATTGGTTACATCATTCATGTTGAAATTATATAAGTATGTGAGAACAATGTAGAAAGACATGCACGTTAAAAGTACCCGTAATAAATACCAAAAACGATTAAATAATTAAAATAAGCCATGGCAGCTAAGAGATGACCAGAGAACAATAAGCCTACACTCACCTAGCTATCGGTAGCGCCATAGTCCTGGTACTGACAGCGAACAGGTACTTCTCTTGTTCTTCAATAAAGTCGTGGTCGGACACCTCGGGACGTTGCGTCAGGTTGATGGTCACAGGGATCGAGGATTGAAGTAGGTTTGTTACTTCGGTCATTCTGTGAAAAAATATGAAGTTTTGTATTTTGAGTTGCAATGTCATTTTGGCCATCCGTAGAAATGCCTAAAAATTCTATACAATATTTTTCAGTTTTTGCTTGTTACAGTAACACGAGGGCTCTGAATAGAAAAGTATGGGAGTTTCACTTAACTTCAAGCCTATATTCCCCGAAGGGTTCGGCAGGGGTGTACTGTAGATGCTTTAATCGGGCCTGCCTTCAGCATTAAACATTCACGAATTGTTTGATTGGCTGATAAGACAAACACTGGTTTAATTTAAAATAGAATAACTTAGAATTATGGCATATAGTAAAATTGTTTTATTCATTGGCATTCCTATTATTACGTTGTCAATGTAACGTGCTTCCTATAAGCAATAAAATAATAACACGGTGCTCCTGTGTGTCTGATTTATACGTACACCAAAACACACCTCTTAACGAGACAGCACACACACAGACGTAGTGGTCTGCCGTGGAATCGTGGCGGATCACTACAGTACCTATAGTACACCCACATTTCGCCAGTTATGTCTTAGTCCCCTGTAATGGGGGCGAGTCTATTGTCATCAACCGGGCACAAATCCAGATTCCGGGCTGCTACTGAGAAATTCCAGATGGAAAAATCCAGTAACACTGCTCGATCCGGGAATCGTACCCAGGACCTCATGCTCAGCAGTAGCGCTTGCGACCACTAGACCAACGAGCACTATTGCCAAAATAAAATTGTCTATTTAGGATCTATAGTTTTTATAGAAGGATCAGCATATTGACCACTGTATACAGGGTGTAAGGGACAGCCCTTCGCAGACTGATGGGGTGAATTTAGTATATCATGCTAAGATGACCGGTACATGAAATTATTTCAGGAACGTTATGGGAATCCCATAAACCTGATGTTTTATTACCTCAAACGCAATATATCGTTCCTGTGGCAAAACGCGCGTAGCGAACGGCAGCGCAGCGAGCCTTTGGGCGCCGAGTATTTCAATATCCATTGCTGATTTTTTTATTTTAGCCGTTTTATTTACATAAATAGAGTGCTGCATACAGAGAATGTAATTTTACTTTGAAATAAAGGAATAGTAACTGAAAATACGACTAAAAAAATGAAAAATATCCTGAGAATATTTCCGGTGGAATGTGATTCAAAATTAGGAGCTGAATGCACCCTGTTAGTTTGCGGAGGGCTGTCCCTTACACCCTGTATAGGTCTATGTAATGTCAAGTTCTTGTATGGATATATTGTGTCAAATGATAAAAATACGCAACGTTCAACCAAACCAATAATGATCTCATTCAATTTTAAGTTACCATCTAACTACACGTTGTTGAGTGCAACAAATGATTGAGTATTGGAACATGACAATTCTACATAATAAATATAAAAAGATTTGTTACATAACTAAACCAAAACCTCGAAAAAGTAACTACAAATTCCTCTCACCTATGGTCCCTCGGATACAGCAAACTCAGTAACTGTGTGTTCAGATGCTCCATGCCTGTGATGACGTCAGCATCTTCAGGGTTGCTCCTAGTTGGTTCCGTTGGTCTCTTCGCCAGAGTGTACACCGTGTCTTTCTCCAGCACTTCCAGGGCTATGACTGAGGGAATATTTATTTTATGTTATGTTTGTGATAACATTGTGGGCAACCTAACGCGATGTGATTTTGCGCAGATTAACCTCCCGTCTGTCGGAACGTAGATCTTCGCACCAAATTGTGTACCCGTTGTCTGTCGGAACTTAGATCTGCGCTAGATCATCGCCAGTTGAAAATGAGCGCACGCGCGGTATTTTTCCGACAGACGGCGCCGTTTTTACGCTGCGCGCCCCGACAGACGAGAGGTTAATAACACAGTAAGAGCGACACCACGCTGCTTCGTGGAGTTGCGTTGCGTCGTCGCATCACAATGACGCTTGCTCGGTTCTAAACGACATGAGGATTTGATTTTGACTCAGTGACGAAGTTGTAGTAACAACGGGGACAGCACAAGGCTCAGTTATAGGACCCTTGCATTATTTAGCCTATGTCAATGACACGGAGAATGTTATAAGCAATTGCTCAGTCTATCAGTACGCGGACGACACCTGTCTCGTAGCAGCTGTCAAAGACTTATCTAAGGCTGAACAATTGATTCAAATTGATTTTGATAATTTGTGTAAGTGGTCTCATGATTCTGGACTGATGCTGAATGCTGGAAAAACTAAGACTCTCCACGTTCGTTCCAATCACTTACTCAACTCTGACAAGGCAGTTAAAATAATTGCGCACACGCACCAATGTTGGCATGAAATGCAATTATCTAGGCTCGGTTGCAAATGTGAACCTTTAGGGCAGGTTACCAACTACAAATATTTGGGTTTAGTCGTTGATGACAGATTTAACTGGGGCTATCACATTGACTCCATATGCGATAAACTGCGAGCTATGCTAGCCAAATTTGCAATAATTAAATACGAAGTTCCTTATAAAATTTTACTTAACCTTTATAATGCACTCGCGGAGTCAATCATTTCATATGGAATTACTAGCTATGGCAAAAAATTTACAACTTACCTCGAAAAAATATACAACTTACAACTTCGTTTGTTAAAAATAATAATAATAATACCAAATGAAAAATAAAAATACTTTATGATGGTGATGATATAACAGATATCTTTAAATATTGTAAAATCTTGCCAATACACACTAAAATACGAAAGTGGTTATTGATAGAACAGTTCACCAACAACGAACTGCAAATTAAATTCAATCGTACTAAAGCAACAAGAATGGCTGCCCAATCAGAACTGGTAGCACCGAGATACAAAAACTATTATAATAATATTATATTACGGGAAACGAACGAACGCTTATTTAATTTAAACTCTAATTAATGATGTTCCAACAAAAAGTCAATCGGAAATAACAAATAATAATTATAAAAAAAAAAATACAAAAAAAAAATCTTTGATTCTCTTTGAAAATGCATCAGCCTATTTAAATTTCATTTAATTAGTAATTCGCACCGACGACGCGCGACGGGCTGTCTGACGCGTGCCGTCGTTGTCTTTTTGTACTTTTTATTAAGTTATTGTTTACGAACAACCTCACACTGTTTTATAAACTATGTTTTAACCATAAATATTGATATTTCGTTAGTATTAAGATTTCCAAGTGTTTCAATATCCGGACAAACCTATTGAGGTTTTTGTGACGTTTCTGTTTATATTTTCTTTTATTCCTTAAGGTGAAAGCGCCAGAGTTGCCCGCGAAATTCAAATTTTCTTACGTTTTTTGCAATTTGCAGATCAGTATTAGGTTGTATGTTGATTGAAATATGATTCGCGACCGTAACAAATATGAGTTCACAGAATTATAATCATTAAAGTCATCAATACAACTCTCTAAGACCAAGTAAGTCTATTGAATGACTTTTTTAATGAAATCTTCAATTCAGGATTATACTAACTTAAGGAAAAGTATTACTAATTCTAATATTATAATTCTATAAATACATATTTGTTACGGTCGCGTATCCTACTTTGATCATCATACACCCAGACACTGAACTGCAAATCGCAAAAATCGTAAGAAAATTTGAATTTCGCGGGCTACCTTAGAGCTTCCCCCTTAATTAATAAACAATAAAAAAGAATATGGCTTCGCTCTAAAAGTATTCATGCGCAAGATTCACTCTGGCACAGATTACATACAGATACCCAATCCCATACAAAGAAATGTGACCTCCCTAAAACTGGAAATTCGACTGGCTATTTTTTTTCTCCATTTTCTCAACAGATGGCAGTACCGGCGACTCACTAATTGCCAGAAACAGTAGTTTTACAACGCCATCTAGGAGTCAACCTTAGTAAATTTTATAGTTCCAGGTTTAATACAATGAAAAAAAATATGTATTTTTTTTATATTTCTATGCACGTAATATATTTATAAAAAGACTAGCTTTTGCCCGCGGCTTCGCCTGCGTGAATTTCGGAAAATATCCCACGGGAACGTACTACCTGGATTGTAAGGAAGCGAAGCGATCGGAAATAACAATGAAATTATTATCAAATTCTGAAAGATAAAAATGGTTACTATGG
Organism: Fissipunctia ypsillon; assembly: GCA_947568875.1. Taxonomy (NCBI): domain Eukaryota; kingdom Metazoa; phylum Arthropoda; class Insecta; order Lepidoptera; family Noctuidae; genus Fissipunctia; species Fissipunctia ypsillon. The sequence goes on from OX387653.1 coordinate 22,564,313, forward strand.
GTCATCCTTAGAAGATAGACGTATATGCTATTGCAGATTTTTTTGTTGATTTTTTTAAAATGTACAATCCTTTAGAATAAATTTAATGTATCTCTTACGGTTTACGCGGCGCATGCCAGTAAATCTCCCCAGTCGGCATATTTTTTTCCGACATCTTCTACAATAATCGTCATATTTCAGCCAATTCACACAAAACTTTAATGAATTAAACCTTGAAAACCTTCACTTAAACCTTCCTCATAAATCACTCCGTCCATTGGTGAAAACCGTTTGGAAATCCGTTTGGTAATTTTTGAGTTTATCGCATTCACACAGACAGACAGACGCGGCGGGGGACTTTGTTTTATAATACGTAAGGAATTATTGATTAATTTATATACTTATTATTTAATTTATTGATCAAAGGAAAAATTAAACTTTCATATCAACTGTTCCTCCCTTTTCACCCCGAAAGAGGTTGATTTAAAAAACATCTTCAATCATGTTTTTTGTCATTTAATGTTTACATTACTTTTGACTTAATTTAGATACGCAGTGAAATCCTCCTCGAAAAATAAATTACCCCCTTTTGCTGGTCGATTTTCGAAAAACCCAAAAACTATGTCTATGTTTTATGTCAAAAGTATTAATTTATTCAAGATAACCGGACAGCGCGTTAAAATTCTTCCATACAAACTTTAGCATCCCCTAAATAAAATCCCTTTGACGGGTAGTTTTGAAAAACCAAATAATGACAAACTTTATTATTCATTTAAGAATGTCTTCGTGCTAAGTTTCAAGTTTGATAAGATTTTTCATACAAAAGAAAACCCCCTTTTTCACCCCATTTAAGGTCGAATTTCCAAAAACTCCTTCATAGAGCTCGCCTACATTATAAAAGGAACCCTTGTGCAAAAAATCTGATATGTCAGTCATTCAGCACTTCGCCCGTTATTTGGTTCGCGTGATTTTATTACTTTCCCCTACACATTTCACAACCCCGTCCACCCGCTGTAAATGGTAGTTTTATAGATTAAGATCATTATTATTTATTTATACATTAGTATAAGTGGACATGTTGCGCCGACCCCAAATAAATTGGGATTAGGTCAGAAGAATGATGATGAAGTATTCGAGCCAAGTTTGAAGTTAAAAGATCAACGAAATAAGATTCTTTTCGCCCCCAATTTTCATTATTTGACTTATAGGTTATTTATTAACTCAAGGAATAAGATTTGTCATACTCAAACGAAATCCCGCCTTTAAGGGGGTGCCCTTAGAGGTCCAATTGCCAAAAACCCCTTCTTAGTGCTCCCCTACGTTACAAAAGGAAGCCGTGTGCAAAATTTCACGTTCCCAGTCCCAGTAGTTTCGGCTGTGCGTTGATATGTCAGTCAGTCAGTCAGTTTCTCCTTTTATATAAATAGATTAAATATACTTAAAATGAATTAACTAAACGTAAATTAAGGATGGTATTTAAAAGTACTTCAATTTATTCCCATTTCATTTACCTAATTTTGCCTGTTCCACAAAATATACTGAATGTGCACCAAAATATGTTAATTAAAATATGTCATAACGAGCATCTATTTAACAACTGTTGCAAATTTGTAAAAATAGTAATACACCTAATTTTAAAAACAAGCATTTATTTTTTTAGTTTTACTTCAGATAATGCACTGCAAAATGTATTTGAATCAAACACCAATTAACGTCCAATGTAGCTTTATTAATAAAAAATGAAACCAAAACTAAACTAACCTAACCTAACCTAAAATATGTAAATGGATATACGGTACTAGGATGCATACTAAATATTTTGTGTAACATTCAGGAATATTTGGTGCACGATCAGTATTTTTCGGGGAAGAATAAAATAATTATTGTTACAATAGAATATTTGCAGCGCACTACAATAAAAAAGTGTTATATCTTGGTGTTAATTTGGAATTTGTTTGATGTAACATATTTTGTTGGCCGAATAGTTTAATTATAGTAAAACAATTAAACGGGTTTAAGATCAATAGTTTAGAAATGCATACATAGATGTACCTTTAGATTTTTGGTGAACACAAAAATATTATCCGTAAATTAATAACGATTGTTGCTACCTTTAGTGTGAAAAATTGAGTAAAACGCCATCTGTTGCAAATAGCTCTAAACAAAATGGGTAACAGATAGCTGCATTTAACGACTTTATCATTCTATGGGTTCGAATCACGTTCCAAGTTAAAGTTTTCAGTTATCTTTTTTTGTCGAAATTACGTGATTTGTGAGTGTAAATAGATAAATCAGCCTTGAGCAACGAAGTTTTAATATTTACTAATCTTACTTCAGCCAAAATCAGCCGTTTAACGCAATTTAGTGGTTGTACATTTTGTTAGAGTAACCTATACTGCCATCTATGATTTTTTTTCAAGACTAATTATAATTCGTTCCAGATGAGACCCCATGACTGTGGTTAGCAACACAGTTAGGGTCAGTTCACACCGCGACGTGACGCAACGTGACGCTGCGCTTAATTTTTAAGATACCGACACAATATCGATCTTATTTACTACACGAAAAGGTACCATATCAGCGCGAGCGTGAACGCGTGTCGAAGTTCGCTGAGATGCGCTGTACTGCACAGCGCGACATCCCTTATTATGTATTAAATAAGTTCGATTTTGTATCGCGATCTAAAAAAGTGCGCGCAGCGTCGCGTCGCTTCACGATTATCTAAAAATAATTACTGTACTGCAATTGACCTGTCATCTGCTAGGATTGAACCTATATTCAGCATTTATTCATTTATTAACAAAATGGCTGGTTAACAACGTAAACATTTAAAATGACTGAGGATGGCCGGGGGGCGGGGGGTAACCACCACATCTTAAGCAGTATTATTTTAATCTTATTTCAGTGCGATAAAGAGATGGCTCCATCTCTTTCTCACGCTGAAGTCGTGGTTACCCCCCTAGTGTTTACAGCATTGAACTGTAAAATAGCGTCACTTACACTCCATATAATCCGAAGCCGTCTTCATAGTATGCGCGACCTCGGCCTGATGCGCCAGGTCTTCCCTCATTACCAGGTTGTAGGCCGCCGGGGGCCAGTCGGCTGGGGGGGAACTCTTGCAGCGGCTGAAGATCGTGAGGAGAAGTAGGCCTAGCGCGGGGGGTAGGTTGTCGATGTCTCGGAGAGTTATACCTGGGAAAGAATACGTATAATTGTAAATACCCAGAATCTTGAGTGATTTAGGTCATTATTAGAGCATTGTAAGCTTTTTCTATCTAGTTTATGTATTTAAATAACATAACATCACGCCCTGCTTCCCCAAAGGGTTAGGCAGAGGTGTACCTATAGTACACCCACATTTCGCCAGTTATGTTTAAGTCCCATGTAATAGGGGGCGAGCCTATGTATTTAAATCAACTCTCTAAATCCTAATTTTAAATCACCATAAACGTTTTCATTTGACAATAATTGAGGATATTTTTATATAATGTACAATATAATAATGTTATTCCAAAAATATTAATTAGGTTTATTTAAAGTGGTGAGGTATAAAGTTAAAACCTAAATACAGATGAATGTGTTACTAATTATCTTTAGTTAGTGATTGCGCAAGAATTTATCCGGAACAGGTTTGTTTACACTTTCGTCAAAAAGTTTTCGAACAGGGTATAGCTTAAAGGGGAAGCGCTAAGATAGCCCGCGAAATTAAAATTTTCTTACGATTTTTGCAATTTGCAGCTCAGCGTCTAGGTGTATTTTGATTAAAGTATGATTTGCGACCGTAACAAATATATGTTTACAGAATTATAATTATTAAAATCAGTAAAACAACTCCTTAAGTTAGTATAACCCTCAAATGTCAAGTTTTCATGAAATAGTCACTCAATAGGAAAACTTGGCCTTAGAGAGTTGTATTGATAACTTTAATGATTATAATTCTGTAAATAAACATTTGTTACGGTCGCGTATCATATTTTAATCAACATATAACCTAACACTGACTTGCAGATTGCAAAAAACGTAAGAAAATTTGAATTTCCCGTGGTACCTGGCGCTGTAGCCTTAACTTCATACCTTTATCACATGCCATGATAACTGCCTGGCAATAAGGCGATGAATAATTATTGTTGTCGCGTCTCGCGCGTGGAGTACTGCTAGCGGTCACAGTGTCGCGACTTGAAATAGTTTGTATGCCGGCGGAACGTCCGCAACCCACAGTTGTTAGGATCTGAAAATTAATTAAACGACATAATTATCACGCCCGTATTCTCCGAAGGTATATCATACTGGATTTCGCAAGTTTTTAATTCATATGTAATGTCAAATGTGAGCTGTTATGCATATTATGCGCAGACGTCGAAAAGTGTTCGGCAATGTAACAGAACAGGTTTTACAAACCATAATTTGAATTGTGTTACTTATTTTAGAAGCGATTTAGCACACGCTCACGCATAATGTTTTTTATTATTGCTCGTTTCTTTATGAACCATTTGAAGATCTGTAAGCATATCAACAAACTCTACAAAAAAAAAGTTTGTAATAACAGAAAAGAAAAATAGACTAAATAATATACCTCAATAATATCCCTGGACATATTATTAACCTCAGCCAAATACGGGTACAATCCCACGTCCAAATCCTTCAGCATCGAGTTCAAATACGAATACACATTCGGAGGGTCCCGACTAAAGTACACAGGCTCACACAGCTTCTTCAAACTACCCTCATTTATCTGAGACTCATCTTCATATTCTAAAATCAAATCCGTCGGGAAATCCAGCCAGTAATGATTGACATACGCATCAAGTTTTAAATCCTTCGAAATTTGATACAAAAAGGTTGATAGCGGCCTCAAATTACTCCACAAAAGAGTATTTAGTTTAATTTCTTCGTAGACTAAATGAAGAGAATATAACACTTGTAAAACATAAGGAAATAAGACCGCATTTGTATTGAATAAGTTAGATTTTTCAGCTTCTAGGCTTGTCCGTTTCCCTTTACGATAACCATCGGTATTTGGTATGGGTAGTTTCAGCATTGTTAAAGAATGTCCAATTGCTTTATGCATTTTAGAGTTTAGAAGGTAATCCCAATCATCTGGGGACCCATCGCTAGATGTTCTTTGTTTCTTTGTCACGACTTCTGCATGGTCGATGGCGTCATCGCTCTGTTTCGTGTGTAATCGTTCGACGTCGTAGCCAATGAGGGAGAGGAGAAGATTCGAGAACATTGACCATTCTTGTTCGGGAGTTAGGTCTTGACTGCCGGGAGCGTTGCGGACGCCGTACCATTTTATTATTACCTGTGGAAAGTAATTACAATTATTTTTAACTAATAAGTTAGTGGAGGCCCAGGTTTTGCTGAAAGGGTAAGAGGTCACAAAACACAGCTCGCTCTGGATTGATGTGGTTGGTAGCAAATTGAACGAATTTCAACAAGGTTCTTTCAACGCCTGAAAGGTTGTAAACTTACGAATACATTTTTGAATACGTAATAAAGTATGTCATTTTTAGTTTTTTCAAAAATACCCATAAGTAAAAATACCCACAAATAAAAGTACCCTGGGAATTGCTCGATAACTTCCAAAAAGACTGATCCTTATCAGCTTATAGACATAATTGGAAATAACCTCGAACTGGATCACAGCAGGCTGGTCACAACAGTATATTTCATTATCCTACTTATTAGTAAATGTGAAAGTTTGTATGTTTGAATGTTTCGATGCTTGGATATTTATTACTCAATCACGCAAAAACAGCTGAACGGATTTGGACGAAATTTGGCACACAGATAGTTTATAACCTGGATTAACACTTAGGATACTTTTTATCTTGGTAGTACGTTCCCGTGGATTAATTTCCGACATCCACGCGGGCGACGCTGCTGGGAAAAGCTAAAGTGTGGATATTGAAATCAGACTGCCCCTTTTCTTTTTCAATAAATAAAGTTAAACAACTAACCTGCATTGTAACATCTTTAGGCAATATCGCCCTCAAGGCAGTATAACACCGAGTGACTAGTGTAGAACAAGTGAGTGGCGGTAACGAGATCCGGTACATCGGACCTGCTTCAAACTGCAGCGTGAGGCGGGACCCGGACGCGTCGCACAGTCCGCATAGACCTGGGCAGAAAGGAAAAAGATGTTTGATAAACAATTTTAAGACCTATTGTTACAGAACAAACTTTAGTCTTATTTCTAAACACATAATTTGCATTTTAGCTTGTATAAGAATAAAAAATATGCAGTTTTGAAGTGGTGGCAAATGGACTTGAATAATAATTTAAAATCAACTTTAGTCTATTTTAAATACGGCGGGATTTGGTTTGAACAATAGATATAATATACAGTGGATTTCGGGTATAACGACAATGAAGGGACCACTCTATTTTCGTCGTTATATCCGGAAGTCGTTACAGGCAAAGGTAAAGAGATACAGACACGTACACATGTGTAGTTTATATTCATTTATTATTGAAAATATTTGCACACATAGTTATTCACCGGTACATTTAAAAAAATGTGTAATATTAGTTTGCTTCAATTTATTTTTTTGTGCTAGTGTACGCTGTAGGGTGTATTCTATTTTCATTACTTCTTCAATATCTATAATATCCTTTCCATCACCAAATAAACAGTATCTTTTAAGCTTTGTTACAACACCTAACACATCCTTAGTTGTAGGAATCTCACCTTCCTTGCAATCTTCTTCTTCCTCCTCATTTTCCTCATCTTGCGTCGTATGTGATGGAACAACAGTTTCAACAATTTCACTATCGGACAAATCGCTAGTAGTGATAAGTTGACTGTCAATATCAACATATGTTGCCCAGTCCGCAACATTTGTTCCGCTTGATGATACTGTAGTCAGTTGTGCCAATGGTAAGTCCAATTCATCATCGGAGTCGTCGTCAATTGTTGTGATAGCCGAAGATTTACGGAACCCAGCGTGTAGAAAACACTTTTTGATCGTATCTGGAGTCACCCGAGCCCATGCCGTAGTTACCATTTCAATGGCATCTAAAATATTAACGGAAAACGGGCCTGCCGAGTTTTCAATGTCGTTCATCATTTTCTGTACTAAAATCTTCCTATAATGACTTTTGAGGGTTTTAATTATCCCTTGATCAATCGGTTGAATCACTGATGTAGTGTTTGGTGGTAAAAATGCCAGTTTTATGTTGGTTAAATTCTCTATTTTAGGATGAGCTGGGCAATTGTCAATAAATAAAATGATCTTCTTTTTGTTATTTCTTAACTGGGAGTCCCATTTGCGTAGAACTTTTTCGAAAATCTCTGAAGTCATCCAGGCCTTTTTGTTTGCTTCGTAATCAACTGGCAAAGATTTAACATTTTTGAAACATCTGGGTTTTTTTGCCTTGCCTATGACCAATAATTTTCTTTTTTCCCCTGCCATACTTGATGCAAAAAGCACGGTGATTCTATCTTTTGATAATTTTCCACCAACGCACTTTTCCCCTTTAAATTTCAAGGTTTTGTCAGGAGTTAACTTAAAAAACAAACCTGTCTCGTCAGTGTTCCATATTTGGCTATCAGTATAACCTTCAGTCAATTTTGGGAAAACTGTTTTTAGCCAGTTGTCACAGTCACTTTGCGATACACTAGCGGCTTCTCCACAAACTTTGCCTACTACAATATCGTGTCGTTGACGAAATCGGTATATCCAGCTTTCCGAACACTCAAAATCCATTTTTCCAAACAGTCTGCCAAATTGATTAGCCTTTTCTTGCAGCAGACGACCGCTCAAAGGTACGTTTTGGCTTCTTTGGGCTTTGAACCACATTAGAAGGGCATTTTCGATATCTTGATGCGTCGGTTTGCGGTTTTTCTTATTTTTTAAGGATTTGGATTCAAAGCAATCTAATATTTTATCACGGTTTTTCCACATCGTAGATACTGTTGAATGGGAAACTTTGTACTCTTTGCACAAATCAGCATTGTTTTCACCGTTTTTCAATTTTGAAATGATTTCCGCCTTTTCTTTAACAGTGAATGTGCGTCTAGCAGCCATACTTATTCAAAAGTTTACTAAACCCAGTTGCTACTCAGAATATCACTTTGTAACTGAACCATAAAAGCTCCGAAACGTACACGCTTCCCCTACCTACTTAGTTGATATCTATAAACAAAAGGTAAAGGTCTCCACACTTGCTGACCATCTGTGTGCAATGGATGTAAACAAAAGATAAGAAATGTTTGTGAAAGAAAAAAATCTTTGTCTTTGGCGGCCGACTCCGGTCGCAATATCTGCATGGGATTTCTAGGAATTTGTTACAAATGATTCATTAAAAACAGTCGCTACACCCGAACTCGGCGTTACATCCAAAGTCGCTATAGCCACATGAATTTTGTACTAAAGTATGCTTTAAATTCAAGGGACTTAGATTTAACGTCGCTATAGGTAAATGGTCGCTACAACCAAGGTCGTAATAAATGAAATCCACTGTAATCACATTGATTAAGTGGGTGGACATCTCTAATAACTACTTCTTTAAGCTTTCTTTTTACTTGTTTTCTGAAGTCCAATCTGTTATCCAAGCTAAAATCAACCCTATAACTACGCACTTACGTTTAAATTTTCTTTGACTTATTATCATCAAGCTTACCTTCTAACGTGCAAGCAAAAATGCTCTTTATAATGTCTCACCTAAGCTCTCTTTCTGCTCAATCCTAGCTGCCGCGGAAGTATGCGGCACTGGCGACAGGAGATGTAACGCTGAATCATCGAAGTTGGAGGTTTCATTACATCTGCTGGGTAGCAGACTGCTGCGGCGAGGGAATGGGGACTGGAAGGTGGCTCGCTTTGTGTAGGGCGAGTCTATTAGACGGGCTAGCACGCCGCCTACGTGGACCTAAAAAAACACACAACATAACAACATCACGCCTTGTTTCCCCGAAGGGTTAAGCAGAGGTGTACCTACAGTACACCCACTTTTCACCAGTTATGTTTAAGTCCCATGTAGTAGGGGCGAGCCTATTGCCATCAACCGAGCACAAATCCAGACTCTGAGCTGCTACTGAGAATTTCCAGATGGAAAAATCCAGTATCCCTTTTCCCGACCTGGGAATCGAACCTAGGACCTCACACTCAGCAGTAGCGCTTGCGACCACTAGACCAACGAGGCAGTTTCTAGACCTAATAACTTACTGTTTAGTTCAAACTATCAGGATTTGTTTTTAGTAATAGTAATATATCGTTTATTTGCATGAAATATGGTGCTTACAGATCTCATCTCAGACTGCAATATAATATTCCCAGCTTCATCGATCAACGCAATCATATTTAAATGTTCCAACACCACAGCATCTTTAGCCAACACCGTCGAAATTGTCCCAACCATAAGATTTGTTTTTGGCTCGTTATTCCAGACTGGTGTAGAATTTATATGAAGATTTTACTCGGAGCAGCTTTTCAACAGACTAATCATACTCATGAAAATGGTCAACAAAACATTCAGACGTTTTACTGCGGAAAATGTATCAATTTATTGATACTACGAAAACGCATTACCTACCTAAAATACGCAAAGCAGGCTATCGAACATCCCGTAGCCTACATTCGGAAGCAAAAACAGTTACCTATTATTTTACGGAAAGCACAACATGTCATATTACTGTTAGTTAACATTTTCAAAGTTCCTTGAACATGAACACCAAAACAAAACATACGGGGTGTAAGGGACAGCCCTCCGCAGACTGATGGGGTAAATTCAGTATATCATGCTAAGATGACCGGTACATGAAATTATTTCAGGAACGTTATGGGAATCCAATAAATGTGATTTGTTTTATTACCTCACACGCAATGTATCGTTACCGTGGCGAAACACGCGTAGCGAACGGCAGCGCAGCGAGCCTTCGGCCGCCGAGTATTTCAACATCCATTGCTGTTTTCTTTGTTTTTAGCTGTTTTTTTTACATAAATGGAGTGCTGCCTACATAAATCGTAATTTAACTTTGAAATAAAGGAATAGTAACTGAAAATACGTTAAAAAATATGAACATTTTCCTGAGAATATTTTCGATGGAATATGATTCAAAATAAGGAGCTGAATGCACCCTGTTAGTTTGCGGAGGGCTGTCTCTTACACCCTGTATAAGTTACTGACTTACCTTGCCAACAACATAATTCCCAGACTGCAATATAATATTCCCAGCTTCATCGATCAACGCAATCATATTTAAATGTTCCAACACCACAGCATCTTTAGCCAACACCGTCGAAATTGTCCCAACCATAAGATTTGTTTTAGACGTCTGACCGAGCGAGTGAGAACGTTGCAACCTCACTATCTGTAACCTACTTACACCTCCCACTTTCACAATAAAACACAGGTAGTTATGCCCAACTAGATCAGTGTGTAGGAATGTCTTCATGTCACTTGCGGACTCAATAGGATCTCTTCGTATAGTTTGAGTATCTGTCCAAATATGGTCAAGACAAATATCAGGGTATAAAGGCAACGATGGAGGATTCTGGGGACCATTGTTGGCCATCATGGAAGTGTAGGATGCTTGACCAATAGATGCATGAGGTGACAAACCTTGTTGGTGGAACACGTTGGCCATAGGACTGTTGATTCTTGAACGAGACATTGTTGGAGTGGTTGGCATCTTCTTAGATTGATATGGACTGCCTAACCCAGTTGCCCAGCTTGTAACATTCCTCTGGCTTTGCATCGGACTTCCAATGTAGTCACAAGATTGACTGAAAGCTGTTGTTGTTGAGTTCATATTGGGACACATTGATAAGCACTCATCTCTGACAGTTTTTCTGATCCTCCAAAGCGAATGAGTTCCTATTTTCCAGTCATACAACAGAATTATACTTGGTTTTGAACTAACAAACATAATTAGCATGTCACCATCGTTATAGTATTGAAGCCCTTGTGAAGGAGACTTCATCAATATAGGAGTAACTTCATCCAATGGATGTGTTAAAGAGAAGCACGTTGGCAAAGAAACATCTTGGTCAAATCCAGACACAGATTCCTGGCGTATCTTCGAGCTCATGTTGAACGGAAAGTGAGATTTCGACTTAGAAAAAGTACTGCTTTGAGAATCATTGAACTTCAAAAAGGAGTTTGGTAGTATAGAGTTTTGACTCATTGGTGTAGCCTCCTTTTCTAGTAAAACTCCGTACCTCATTGGCCACACTTTTTTCACTTGGAATGGAATACTTGTTATGTATTCGCGTCCCTCGTTCTCATATACTTTCATGCATTTATTATCTATTAAGAGAATAGCTGGCATGATTTTTGTTTGTATGTGTTCAGTGGTATCTTCAATCTTTATGTTTTTCTTTACATCTCCTATTTGGGTATTCAAAGCGTCTATGAGCATGGTGTTTTTGATGTCAACATGGAAGTTGCAGAATGCTGCATGTTTTATGGGGTTCTCTATGGTGTAGCAGGCAATGGTTTCCCTGTGTTCGGGATCTGACAGCTTTGTACCTGGAGTTGAGATGAGTCCTGAAAAGCGAAAATAAGAAATGTATTAAAAAAAATACTTGTAGAAGCAAGACTATGTCTATCTCTGAGTTAGAAAGTTAAGATATGTATCTAGGGACAAATTTACAGCGAGATATCGCGCGATATCGCACAACGTGTCTTATGACATCAATTTCGAGGAGACAAGTGTCTCGGAATATTTTTTCTCCTAGTGTACATACAATAGATAGATAGGTCTTTATTATGTACATCATAAAAATTACAGATATAAATGTAGAAATTTTACACATAGGGTGACACAATGGGCGGTCTTATCGCTAAAAGCGATCTTTTACAGACAACCTTTGGATGGATTAAAGGGAGAAGGAGAGACAATACTGTAGGTAGTCAGTAGTGTACCGGTTACATACAAAAGTTGGTAAAAAATATGGCTTGCTTGTGGTTGTTCTATTCTATAGCATAGATTCCTGGAGTAATGGGCTAAGAAATCCTAGGGTTATTCTTTTTCGACAAGTTATTAAGATATCAAGACACATTAGAATAGTCTTCTTACCTTTAGACCATACAGCAGTACACCCCTTAACATACAACTCTTCCTCATAAGAGCTATCAGTTTTCGGATTTATCGTCGTAGCCTTTGAACTCTTACTTGGTCCAGAAGTCAAGTTAAACTTCTTAGACATATTGCTAGAGCTGTTCGCGCTACCACCGCGAGAGGGGCCTGCAGAGTTCAAAACTTCAGTGTCCATCTTCTTCATCCCACTGATAAGTTCCGACTTGATGGAAATGTTGAAATCATTCTTGAGACGACTTGGGGCCCGAAAAGATTCAGAGTTGTACTCGTATTTGGAGTCTTTCGGCTGCTGCGGTTCGTCTTCGAAGTCTGCAAAAGAAAAAAACAATTTAAAAAATATACGATTAAAAAATGAACCCACACGATTTTCGAGCCCCACTCCCATGCAATGGGAGGAAAGCCTAAATAAACAATTACCCATTAAATTAAGTACTAATAACACGAACATATAGGCGCAATCTGTTACTAATTCACTAATAATAAATTATGGACTGATATGTTTGAAATAAAGATTTTTTTTATTTTTTTTATTTGAAATAGGTTTGCTCTTGACTCTAGTCTAGGTCAGAGATGACAGAGACAATTAAAAAAATAAATAAAAATAAAAATTCTTTATTGTCGCCAGTTAATACATTCGCCTTAGAGAAATCCCTATTTCTATTTTTTAATTTTTTGGGATTTTGTTTTATTTATATTTATTTTTCAGTGCAGAATTGGCAAACTAATAAACTATTATGCCAATCCTGGTAGGTATGCATGCACTTTTTTGATGCAAGGAATTGGTACCTTTTACTTTGATTTAAATGCAATTTCAATTTAATTATTTTAACTGGCTTTTTCTATTTCCTCTTATTTAATAAAACAGATACAGGGTTCGAATTATATAAAGATAGAAATCAATCATCGTAAGATAATTACAAAAGTCGTCAGAGTCGAGTATTTTTAAAATGTTTATGCAATTTAATGCTGTTCTCTCTTTTAGCCATTGTTTCATCCATTCTCTTTTCTTTCTTTGTTTTTCTTCGTCAATTGTGCATAAAAAATTCCATATTTTAAGACAAATTAATCTGTTGCATTTGCAGTATGCTCTGACAAGTTGAGTCAACCACATGATTGTGTAGAACAAAATAAAATTTGGTTGACCCAACCAAGGTGCCCTCTGTTGCTGGTTGGTTCTTATGATGTAGCAGGCCTTTAGCCAAATTGAACCCAAAACTATTCAGCTACCTCTAAAAGTACATAAAACATTACTCCAAAATACAAACCATCACAACTCTTATAATAAACCTCTCGTATACACCACCACTCCTGCTCCTCGGCCTCCCGTGCTTCCAGCAGGCTTTCATCTTTGATGGCAAAGTTGGTGAGCTTGTAAAGCAAGGAGTTCTCCGATACTGTGGTGTTGTGCTTGCTGTAGATCTGACCCGGGTGCCTGGGCAGCACTGTTCTGCCGTGTGGCACAAACTCCTGGAAAATTGGAATAGGGTGTTTTTGTTATACTGCCTTTTCATAGTTGTTATAGCAATGGCAGAAAGTTTGATGATGGTAAACAATCTTTACAAACTTTCTTACAGATTGGAAAGATCTAGTAGCATTGCATAATCACAATTTCAAAACAGTCAAAACTGTTTTAACAACATCGCTTCAACCGTATGCATTATGATGAAATTTTGAGGTCCGAGCATTTCTGTTTATCTAACATAGTTATAACGACTATCGGCTATAATAATTGTAATCCGACGGTCCCTTCGAACTTATTATAAACTATTTTGACTGTACTTAATGCATTGAGCAATTAAACAGCATTTCATGCTCACAAACTGTATGGAAATGCTCAGCATGCATGCATTGCGGAACGCTGGGTCCATCTTAATTTGTCATCAGTTATTATTACACCCCCTATTACATGGGACTTGAATATAACTGGCGAAATGTCAGTGTACTATAGGTACACCTCTACCTAACCCTTTGGGGATTACAGGCGTGATGTTATGTCATGTTAGCATTACACATAGTCAAGAAGTTTTAGTGGATTTGTTTACTGGCAATTCTAGCAATATGCAACATACTAGTTATGTCTTATTTTGTATGATGTGTGTAGTAAGTTTATACAAGTTTACATATTAACCAGCTATTTGTACAAAACATTAATAGGTTTATTAACCCTTTAACCGCCTACGACGGATTAATCCGACAAATATTTTCGTGTCCATTTCGCCAGGGTCGTATATTTACGACCAAATATCGTAATGATTCAAGTTGCCCGGCGCTGGGGGCACGACAACTGATATGAAGTCGGGCGGTTAAAAGGTTAATAAACGTTGCTTAGAGTTAAGAGATGTTTAAACAACAAAAAATGTATTGTTAACCAGATGTTAATCATTATTTAACTTTAAGCAACTTTTATGAATAAGGGGGTAAAAGCTTTTCTTGTACAATAAATAATTTATAGCTATTACCCTTGGAAGATTTTAAGAGATTCTAATCGTTATTATTAATATGAAATATACAGTGTTTATTATTGTAAACTGGAATTATGTGGTCAAGCAATGTTGCTTTCTCTTTTTCACATTTATTTCTGGCCATTAGAATGGTGGCTATGGTTCAGTAGTATTGAAACTCAAGGAATTAGGCTTCTTAACAGCAAGTTACTGTCGCCGGTTGAAAGAATAACATTAACATACCAGAGGCTCAGACGCAGCGATCATAGTTTCTTCATCCAGATTTGCAACAATATTTGTAACTACACACGCACGTGAGCATATAACGACGTTTGGGTTATTTTATAACACACTACAATAAAGATTTGTTGAATTCAATCGTTAATTTTTAGATTTTTCTAACGAACGAATTCTCATGTATTACAATTTTTGACAATTGAATGAGTTTGACAATGACAACCGGTAGCTGGTCCAGAGCAACATATTAATCTATGCAGAGCAAGTCGCGTTTCTTTTCTAGTGCTAATCGCTCATTTCAATAATTTAAAAACAAAAAAAGATAAAAGCAATAAGAATAACGTCATTTAATTAATTAATTAGTTAGTTATTAATTAATTACAAATTCAATTAAATATCTAAGGACAGAATTTGTATAATCAAAATACAGTTAATTCAGTTTAGTATCTTGATTTAACCAATGAAACACGTTTTCTAATACGTGATTACTTTAGGATTACGATAGCATATTCATTGCTATTCTGTCGATTTTTGACATAGCGGTTTTTCCCCTAGAAAGTTAGGTGCCTACTCCCTAGGGTACAGACAGCATGAATAGAGGGGGACGGGGGTTAGCTATACATTTTAGATATCCTTGACCCTACCAAAATCTAGTTGAGTAGGTACTCTGTAGCTCTGTGCTGTGCGTGTGCTCTGTGTTGAGTAATCTGCGTATTTGGACTGAAAGCAATTTTCTCTCATCGGTGCGCTTACAAACTATTTTAACTAATATTAGCGCACAAAACTTTTTAGTCGATGCAAGAGTTGAGCCCGCAACAGCAATTCATAGCGCATGAAACCAAGCGCTCGCAAGCCTTTCGTTTTGGCGTTATATTCTAGGTGGCCGATGGCCATGGCAGGATCAACATTCATCTTGATACGGCAAAATTTCTTAGACGGTCACCACTTTCAATAAGTAATCAGATTCAAAGGGCTGTTTGAATGGTGGCCGTGCCAGGCTAACCTGCATTTAGTCGTCTCACTATTTTAGCCCGTTGTCGTACAGTAGCATCAGTGGCCTCAAGTAAATAGTTATGACCAGCATAGACTCTGATTGACATATGAGTAAAATATGTAAGTACGATAAATCTTTGCTTTTTTAATGAACCTGATTATTATTCATACTTACCATTGCGTGATTTCAGTTGGAATTAATTATACAGCCAGTCAATCGTTATGTACTTATTGCCTTCATTTATCAATTGTCCGTAAGACAACAATGAAACAAAAGCATTGTTAATATGAATAAACTTTATTACTACAATAAAAGGATAAAGATTGAACCACGGTTTGTAACAAAACATTCAACAATATACTTTGGAACCGAACAGGTAAACACTTTGGGTACCGACATATTATGCCCTAACTTATATAACAGACCAGTGTTTCTCAAACTACATAAAATTTCCCGTACCAATACAAAAAACTTCAACAATCAATTTGTGCTAAAACAATGTACTGTTTGTTCAGGATATTTTATATAAATACAGAGCACAAAGTGATTGCGATTATCTTAAAAATAACGATAGTAATTCTTTACAATACCTACTTTGACTTACAGTCCCTCGCAAATGCTAAGGACTGCGATTCTTAAAATAATTTAATACAGATCTTCCAGCACCATATTTATTTAAATCGGGTCCTACAGGTTTTACTTTAGAGATTTCTATTTTAATCTCACCATTTCGATATATATATTTGTGAAGGTTTAATAATATAATCTTAAAATTGTGTGATTACTTCTAAATTCCCTTTTCTGATACTGGCCCCCCTCTCAATTTATTAGCCTTAATACTAGATTTTTTTTTTTCAATTTAAAATAAGGCTCTATCTTGACAAGGCAAAATATATATTTTTCATAAGTAATCTGTATTTTATGTAGTTATTTATTAATTTACTTTCATTGATATAGTAAAGCCCTGTAAAGCTCATCATTAAAAATCTCGTATAGGAACCGTCAAAAGCTCTCCTTTCTAATAAAACGTAACAATCAATTAAACTTTACATAAAAATCAACAATTATTTAGTTTAAAACATACGTGGAAATAAAAAATGTTTGAAAAACAAAAAATGCAACAAATGAAATAATAAAGAGTAACATGATAATTTCGACATTTGGAATGCCACAATATTGACGAGTTGTTTAGATATTTATTTATACATAATATTTTATATATCACCTATATATTACATATACAATATCTACAGCCTAGCTTTTCTATTCTAAATACATTTGGTCTTTGGATGAGCATGTCACATTATGGCTTGTGTCATCGTTTGTAACTTTAAAAAATATAAGTGCACTTTTCGAATTTCGTACTTGATCATTTTTTTTTCATTATAAACCCTAATCTAGATTAGACCTGCAAACGAAATCTTCACGCTGGCAACCTTAACATAGGAGATAGAATAAAATCACAGAAACCCCTTAAAATCCATTACAAAAATAAACGAACAAAAATTTGAGAAACACTGTTCTTAAAACGTGTAATCTACTACATTTATATTGACATTTATTTTATTATAACATAAAAATGGTTTCAAAATGATCTTATACATTTTAGTTTTTTTTTTGCTTTTTCTCACATGACATTCGTGAATTTTTCGATAAACTTCAGGTACCTAATAGGGACAAGATTAATCTAATCAGTGTACGTTTAATCGAAATGATATATATTTTTTTTCGTTTTTTTTTTATGAGTAAAACATTTTTCATGACTTTCGATAAATAATAATTATGAAACAATGATGATACAAGTATTTTTAAGTTAAAACTAACAACACCTAGTCAAATATTTTATCACAAAGAAAAGTTTGACGAGTTTGACTCGCGTGACACGGCCGGTATTCTGAGGCCTCATCTGGCAACTATATAGATTACTATCATCACCTCTTTCGCCAATTGCTCCATCATCTTTATAAATAACATCACGTTTCCTTACTACAAAAGATTTTCCAATACCCCATAGTTGTTACTTTACTAAACTTCAGGTAAGTATAAAATCTTCCAAAAAGATAAATATATCTTTTAAATTGATTTTTATTTAGATTGGGACTTTTGCTCAGCTATTGACTACTTATACCATTTACTAAATATACGTTCTGTAATAAATATGTACAAGGGATCGCACGGGGTTTCTACAATAGCTTTAACAGAGGTCCCAATCCAAGGCTGGAAATAGTTTACCATAAAGTTTGTCATGGTGGCCTGACACACGATCTAAACAGATGGACTCGGTCACAATATGTAAAAAAAAAAAAAAAAATCGTGGCTTGATGATTTAGATATGCCTCAAAACAGATGACTATCTAATGGCTAGCTTTCAAGCTTGGTTCAAAATAGCTAACAGATCTGGCCTATTTTCATTTATTTTGGTTTCTAAGAGGCCAACTAGCAGTTTTCTCATTCGATACTTTACTATTATAGTACTCGCGAACGTTACGCAGCCAAATACGGAGTTACAATTCGCCACATATTGTCATTCATTATATTTCATCGTATGTTACTGACCGCCGCAAGTAATAATAGCAGAGTCAGACCACAGTTTATTTTAACATTTAAAGCTAATTTATATTATTTCCAGCCTTATTCAAAATGTTACATAACATTTCCTTCCTCGAGTTGCCGTTATATTAGTTGTGATAAATTCGCTTTATACAAAAACGTGACTCCCGCCACTAATGTATAATATAAATATAATATTTTAGAAATGATAATCATTGCATGTATGCAACTAAACGAGAAATAAGTCACCTTAAAAATGCAATGCAGTCTATATATATGCATGTGGTGTCTTACATTTCTTTTTAAATCTCTAAATTATTAAGGCGATTCAAATAACCTAGCTTTACACATAATGAGGTTTACATACAATTATCTTAAAATGACTTATTTGTTTGGCGTTTTATTACCGTTATGTGATGAAATGGCGTCGACAAATCCCACAACACCTTAAGATATCATAATTGTAATTTATTTGTATCTTTTCTTACTTTAAGTAAAATTCATTATGCTTTGTTGTTATTCGTGAGGACATTAATCTACCACTCTTACATCTTCTAGTCCTAACAAAGCAGTATTTAGCAGCCTAAACGACGTAACTAAAATAAAGTATATATATAGTTCTTTTTTTCTATTTCCAATATAAATAGTTCTATAGCTACGTTATAAAAACTACGTTAAAAGTGTACAATAATATTAATTTTTATGCATACAATGTAAAATTAGATCTATATATAAATATTATCTGATTACAAAGTAAATAATATTTGGAATATTTGTTAAGGCTAGTTGTGTTGGTTTCTTATACCATGGAAGCGTGGGAGTCGCTTGCTTTGGCGGTCATGTTCTGTATGATGGAAGAGTCTTCGAGCTTGGACGTGTTGGACGCGACCTCAGCCAGCGTGGCGAGCGCCATGAGGTCGACGCTGTGCTGCGACTGGTTGCAGATGTCCATGTTCTGGACCGCGGTGCGCGGCGCTTCTGTGGCTATCATTATCTCCGGGCTTATGTTATGCGTGTTCAAGTCGACGCGCGACACCAGGCTGTTGATCTCGAGGCGCGTGATGCTGATCTTCCTCGGCTTCCTCTTCTGGCTGCCGATGACCGTGTCGCGCCAGTGCTCCACCATCTCCCGCCTGTCGTCTAACATGGACCTAGGAACTGAATTGACTATGTGTGAAGACTCCAGCGCTTTCGGTTTCAAGTTGATGGTTTTCTTCTTGCGTTTGTTTTCGCGTTTCTTTTGTTGGAATTTTTCTAAGCTAAGTGAAGGCAGAGCTCTTATTTTAGCGTCTAAGTCGAAGTCGGCAGCCTTGAATGTTTTGTTAGCATTATTGTCGGGATCAGGCGTGTCGGTTGTTTCGATTTTGTGGTCGCTGTCGGCCAGTTTGTCGTTGGTCGAGTTGTTACACTTGGGCTCGTCCTCCGCCGGCTCGTCGCGCAGACTGCCAGGGTCCCAGCTACAGGCTGCGCTGTAGTTCTCGTCTGGCTTGTCAGAGTCTCTCTTCTGTCGCTTGTTGACTATGAGCCCCCCAACAGCCATGAACTCCTGGTACCTCTTCCCCTTGCACGATCTACCAGACCTCATGTTCTTCTCGTCGTCGGAATAGTTCCTCTGATAGCCGTACTCATCGTCTTTAGCAGAATATCTCTTATCAACTATTTGGTCTATCACATCCTGGTTAGTGAACTGGTCGTTGGGTACACCGTAGTATATCCCCTTCTTGTCTTCATCAAAGTCTTCCTCGAACAGCCGGGAGGTCTCGGTGAGTGCGTTCTGCAGCTCACGTATGCTTTCTTCATTCCGAGGGCCTTTCGCCTTGGTTCTCTCTATTAAGTTATGAGATCTGTATTCGTTTGGTGTTGAGATCGCGTTGAACTTAAAGCATGGGGGTGAGTAATAAGGGTTTGTAGTTTGAGTTTCAGTCTTAGTGGCTAGGAGGCTGCTTAGGCCTCCCATTTGGGCTTCGTCGGCGAGTTTGCCGGGGGTGAACATGGAGAGTGGTTTAGACTCGGCTTCGTATGGTTCGTCTTTAGATTTTTTGTTAAAGTCTACCTTAGTGGAGTTGTTATTTATTTTCTCCAGTTCGTCGTGATGTTCACTGTTGGGGGACTCTACGGGCTTGTCGTTGGACTCTCTGGGCCTGGAGGAAAGTGTGCGAAGTGGTGGTGCGGGCAGCTTGTACCACTTGAAGTCAGGATTAGCGCTGAAGAAGGCGTCTTTGTACTGGAGTAACAAAAAACCAAATATAAGTAAACTAGTGAATGTTTTTCTACCACAAATATTTTACCGAGAAGTTTGTTATAATATCAAATTGTCAGATATAGCCCACCTGTTTAGCAAGACCTGTGTAGCAAGCCTTTTCTTCCTTGTCCAAGTTTGCCCACCACTCGCCGAGAATTTTAGTTATGGACCTGTAAGGTAATAATTACTTTAATAGTTAATTAGTTAGAGTATAAAATCGTGTAAACTCTTGTATATTATCAGTTTTATCTAATACTTATACTTGCAGTATTTACACATAAACACTCCAAGTTAAAAAAATATCATTTCCACAGAAATGTGTTTTTACCTTCATATTCAACGCCATTTTACCATGAAATAAGTTCTCAAGTTAATCTAAGGAGTTGTTTATTTTTGAATGACCCATGCCTTTGAGTGGATCTTGGATATCTCCAAGCAGCTCGATAGAATCATCTAAAGGATGATATGAAAGCTAACCTCCGACGAAGACATGAAGCTCAGTCAAAGTGCTGGTATCGGTGCTGCTAAAAGGCACGTGAAACATTTTAGCTGAGGCTTCAGCGATGGCAACGCCCCCTCTGACATTGCAGATTTCCACAGATAGCGCTGACTACTCACTATCAGATGGTCTGTTGATTGCTACCCAATAGAAGGGTTGAAACAAGATGATATCCAAAACATACCTGTTCTCAAGATTGGGATATTTATCGCGCACGACGCTCCTGTGTCGTTTGCAGAAGATGAGGAACGCGTTCATCGGCCGACGCGCGTGATGCGCCGGCTCACCGTCTTGCTCTTGATAGTGCATGTTAAACTATCTGGAACAAATGAATTAAACAATTAATATCTTTCATCTTCAACTTTAGCTTTTGTAGCCGCTACAAAGCTCGCAGAACCTACTTCCTAATTAAATATATGTAGATAGACATACAATATGTCCTGGTATTAACGCACAACCTCTTAAGGTGCCATTGTAAGCTCGCCGTCCGGTAAGGACCAAGCCCGAGTCGACGGCGCGTCGTGTTCCACGCGCGCCTCAAAGAGATGTCAGCACTATTGACGGGGTCCGCTAGGGCCGATGCCAGCTAGGGTTGCGGGATGTTCGAAAGAGTTACCGTGGCCCCGGCACAGGCAACAGAAGGAACACGGGTGGGTTTTAGTCAGTAAAAGTCTGACACGCCCTCCCGCTCCGCCCAGAGCGGGAGAAGTCATTTGATGATTTCCCATCCACAAAAAAAAAAAAAAAAAAGGTGCCATTGTACTCATAATTTTGAACAACTTTTACAATGTAACCAAACCTGAAATCGCGAAAAAAAAATCTGCTGTTCCTTACATTTTGAAGAGTTCTGCGAACATAAATGTACGGAACAGCAGTACACTGAGCCCTTAAGAGGTTGTGCGTTATTTCCGGAACATGTTGTATAATCATTTCTTATTTTATCCATTCGCGTAACACCACACATCCCTCTTAGCATTCTCATCTCAGCTGCATGCAATTGCCTTTCATTCATCCTTTTGTGGCCCAACATTCTGATCCCAACAAGACAGCAGGTCTAACTATTGTTTTATAAATTTTCCCCTTAAGTTTAAGGGGAATGCGGGAGTCGCAGATTGTTTCCGTGATTGGCCCCCATATGTATTCAATTTTTTTAAACGCTTAGAAGTCTAATGTGTGACAATATGTATTCCAATTAATTAGAATCCATCTAATTTTATCCTTATTGACTCTATGGTTTACAATTTTATGATACACTAATATTTGAATACCAATTAAGGCTCCTGCAAACATACGTTCAACAGTGGACATTACCAGTCCAATATATTGAGTTAAAAGGCTCCTACAAACAGGCGCGACACAAAGGCATCGCGTATCGCGCGACGAGCGGTGCCTTTGTGTCGCGCGCGATTCGCGCCTGTTTGCCTTTAAACTAGTTTTAAGATAAAAATATTGATTTCATAATTACCTACGCTAATAGTAACATTAGTAACCATAAGTGGATGTTAATGATGCGTTAGTAGTTCTATAGATAAAAGGTCACAGAGAGAAATAACAGAGGTTTACGGAATACTAATGATCCAAAGAATGAGCCAGAAGAGTGGATTAGAAAGACTGGAAAGGGATTAAGGTGCTGTAGAGAAACTCAGGAGAGGCCTTTGCCCAGAATCACCAAGGATGAATGACAAGAACCAGGAATAATTTATTTGGCTCCAGAGTTTAGCGTGCAGTTAGCCGACGTTTGCACGACGTAAAAATATCGCGGCGGGATTTTATCGCGCACTGGATTTTCAACTCTCGATGTGGAGCCGAGCATGAGAATCCAACAGAGTGCATCCTAGCGCGTCCAAATAACACTGTTGGATTTTCAATTCTCCGCGCAAAGCAGAGCGTTGAAAATCCAGTGCGCGAAAAAACATGCCGCGATATTTTTACGTCCGTACGAAAGTCGGCAACATCTGAAAATTGGCCCAAGAGCCTATGTAGACTATTTCAGCAGAAAAAGAAGTCCGCACAGACTATGTGACTGATTTGTGTGCCATCTCAAACATTCTTTGTTTAGAATTTTAGTGCCCACAACATAAGAGTCACCTGATTTGTTGTACTAATTAACTTTCAGTGTTGCATCTCTAAATATCTAAAGCTATGTATCAACAACGTGATAGACTTATCATGCAATATCAACATGATAATTAATATGAATCAATATGTCTCAATTCTCAATCCGTGATAGGAAAATTTTAAAACCAGTTCAGTGTAACTTGCCTTGTGTTTGGGTTTTACATAGTTGTTGTTGAGGAAAACCGGTACTTATCGGTAAAAAATAAATAAACAACATTATAAATCAGATGCATAGATGGAAATGATAAAGTAGTCGATGGGCACCTTTTTAAGGAAAATAAAGGATATGTATTACCTACTGCGTTACAATCACTCTCGCTTTTAAAAATTATGTGTAGGTAGGTAATCAATTGGCAGAAATTCTGATGCCTTATTAACATAACATAACAACACGACTTGTTTCCCGAAGGGTCTGGCAGAGGTGTACCAATAATACGTCCTCATTTCGCCAGTTATGTTTAAGTCCCATGTAATAGGGGCGAGTCTATTGCCATCAACCGGGCACAAATCCAGACTCCGGGCTGTTACTGAAAAACCATTAACACTTAGAAATGGTAGTACATTTTGTGGACCCAGATAAGTATCCAACTAACTATTAACAGGTAAAATGCTAGGTAACCTTATGTCTTTTAACTGATTGTCAAATACCAACATATCCATTTCTCTTATTGGTGATGTTTTGTTTTTAAACCACTCAAGAGAGAGAGAAATTATGGAGTACATTTCAAAAGAGTAGCTATGGAGTTTCTTGTCCATTCTTTTCCATACGAAGCTACCTCTTGGAAGGGGCAACTAGAATCATTTCTATTTTTAACCGACTTCAAAAAAAGGAGGAGGTTCTGAGTTCGTCGGAATCTTTTATTTATTTATTTTTATTTGTTTATGTGTGTTCCCCGATAACTCGAAGACGGCTGGACCGATTTGGAAAATTCTTTTAATGTTTGAAAGGGTGTACTTTCCAGGTGGTCCCATTGTCATCAGGTCAGGATCTGATGATGGAATCCTGCAGAAGTCGAGAGAACTCTTCAAATATTATAGGCACACCTATAGCGATTTGGGTATTTTTTAAACATTTGGTGAAGTGGAACTGATGATGAAGAGCACAGATGGCCACCGGAACTACTCAATAATAAGTATTTCACGGGTAGCGATTCGATCACTTTAATTTGGTTTGCTAAGCAATTTATTCTCGTCACAATGCATATGGTGAAGTGGTGCCGATGGTGAAGTACCAGAACAACTCCTCAACCATTCACGTCCCTGCATCGGGAAAAGCAATGTTTTGTAAAAGGTGATGAGCAGTTGTCATTAGGCTATTGTAACTTAGATAAATTACAAACCGACCCACTAAAAAGTGAAAAATAAAAAAACATTTTTGCAAAAAAATAAAAACAACCGACTTCCAAAACAGAAAAACACTACAAAGTAAAAAAATTACTTTAATTTCGGAAGTCGGTGACAAAAATGTAAAATACAGATCCAAAGACACCGACTTCCGAAATTAAAGTTATTTTACACTTTGTAGTGTTTTTTTTTGGAAGTCTGTTGTTTTTTTCTTGTAAATTTTGACGTTCAGAAGTGCTTTTTATTGGCCTATTTGAAATAAATGACTTGTCTTTGACGTTTTGACGTTAAAATCTTTCTTAATGACACTGTGCCGAGGTTTTCATGGACAAAGTGAAGTTCATTAAAAGAGTTACTAGTACACATGAACCTTTCCATGACCGCTAAGCACTGCTACATACTCATGCTTTTTAAAGTAATATCACCACAGTCAGCAAGAACAAGCGTCGGCTACACACATTGTGCTGTATCAACTGTTATCTATCAGCGATATCAGGTTTCTTTGCCAAGTGCAGTTTCCTAAGTGATAACGATAACGGGGGTCGATGATCGCTGTAGGTTACTTTGATATGTTGTTGTGAATTTTGAGAAAGTTCTTTTAAATGCAGTTTTTTACTTATAATAAGGAAGGTATTTAAAGGACATTGTTCGGCGTCCATACATCGTCCGCCTAAGAAGCAACAGAGAAGTGAATTTACTTTCTGTGATCTAAATAATGCTTATAATCAATTGAAACTAAACTAAAATCACATACAAAGACACTTCTGAGCATTGTAAAAAATACAAAATACTTTCGGATTTTGAAGTTATATTAGGCCAATAGAAACATACTAACTTAGCGTTTATTAGTGAAAATACATTGGATTTTATCTTTAAACGTTTCATTACATAATATTAGGCAGTCAGAACTATTCTTTCTGTATACTAATTTATTTGTAGTTATGACTAGATTAGGGCTATGGCGTGTGTCGTTTTTGTGTGACTTAGGAGTAAGTATTGCATTTTACTACGAATATAAAATCTCGCTTGTTTACCCAAAAGTCAAAATGCCATCTGTTAATGATGACAGTGACATGTCGATGTTGCTCGATTCACACAGCGCTGAGAGTACTGAGTTTTGTAATTACGGTGCACATTATACCGTTGCGTACAAAGACATGGCAGTATGAGCTACAATGCCCTTTGCCTATTCAAAACGTCAAATTGAAACAAAAAATAATGGCGCCGGGGAATAAGACCGAAGTGAATTACTTTTTAAAATGTTTTCGAAATTCTGAAGTGTCCGTTCTATTGTAATAATTGTAATGAAATTGTAAAAAAAAACTAGTAATTACTGTAAAGGTTTCATACGTGTTGATTCATAGGCCATTTTTAAATTTTTAACAATGTCCTTCTAAGGACATTCCCATTCCCACATTCCCTCGAAGAGGTCTTTAGATGCCTCGTTGTTTGTAGTAGAGGAAAATGCATGAAATACTTAGTTGTAACCTATATCGCCAGAAATTAGAATTTTACCATCCTACGTCCCTAAGGACGCCTTTTTTCTAAAAATAAAGGTGATAAAATATGATGACTAATTCATTCGCCTGTCATGCTTGGTGATTATGATATTATTCTTATGGTGTCTACAGGCTGTTCTGATGATAAATGGACAATGTTCCGGACCTCTTCAATTGTACATTGTTATTTGCTAATTAAAAACATGTCTTGAAAAGCTGCCATGAAAAATACCACCACAAAAGCCATCATTTAACATCGCGTACAAGCAACTATTTTTATTTTAAGCTTCCTAATGTTTTGTGGCGTAACTTTAAAGAATTTTTGTAGGGTACATAAACAAAAAAATATTATTAGTTAAGTTTTGTTAAGTGCGTACCTATATATTTTATTGTAGTTAACTTAAAATTTATCTTAATTTTAAAAATTATATTAGAACAGGTATTTTTCTGGATATTCTGTATATCTTATGAAAATAAGTACTTACTTAGGTATTAATGTAAAATTAGGATTTGCATGCCCTAAACAGGCAAAATATGGACTGTACGTTAAACCACCATTTTTTACAGCTGGTAACACCTGTATTTTCTGCAAATAAATGTTTCTTATTCTTATTCTTTAACACTAATATCTAAAACCAGCACAACTCTAGAAGAGCTGTATGAAAATTCAAAAAGCAATTAGGTGTTTTTTTTGCATAGATTTTTATCCGGTTCGAAGGACAGTCTCTCAAAGCCACAAAGGAGGTTGAGAAGACCCCACTCGACGTCGCTAGCCTACACGATAATAAAGCCGCTAGAAGTTTTTTAGCCATTTTTTTCAAGTAGTTTGGTAGTCTCATCTAGGGTTTAACTAACAGTAGTGATAGCCTAGTGCTGTGACCGTCGGACTGCCAAGTCTTAGGTCTCGAGTTCGAACCCAAGCCCCGCACCTCCAACTTATTGGATTCATGTGATTGTATAATTATCACTTGAAAAACGGTGAAAAAAACATCGTGAGGCAACCGGCATGCTTGAGAGATAGGTATTACTCGATGGCATGTGAAGCCAAGTCGAAGGCCCGTGGGCGGCATAAAAACTCTGACCAGGTTAGTCGCTAAACTACACGAACAAGAAAAGAAAGATCTAAGGTATAAAGGCTCCTACAAACAGGTGCGACACGCGACTCAAAGGTACCGCGTGTCGCGCGACGAGCGGTGCCTTTGTGTCGCGTCCATAGAGATATAAAAAACAGAAGTGGCAAGTGGCTTCTTTCTTTTTATGGTCGCGTCTCGCGTCGTTCCTGTTTGCAGGAGCCTTTATACCCTAGATTTTCCTTTGGGAATGCGCTAAGGTAGCCCGCGGAATTCAAATTTTCGTACGTTTTTTGCAATTTGCAGGTCAGTGCCAGGTTTTATGTTGATCAAAATAAGTATACAGAATTAAAATAATTAGAATAATTAATACAACTCTTTTAGTTAGAATTGGCCTCAAATGTTATGATTTCATTAAACTGTCATTCAAGACCAAGCTGTAATAGATTTTTTTTTTAAATCAAATCAAAAATATTTATTTGCCAGATGATTCTGGCTAGTAAATATTTTTGATTTGATAAATCATAATTATCAAAGCTACAGGGGCTTATGGTTAAGTAATAACAGCCGCATGGGTCGATCGATTAGGTTAAGCTACGCTTTCTGCGGTTGGTCCGTGGATAGGTGACCATCTTTAGAAGACCCCCTGTGCCTCGGAAAGCACGTTTTAAGCCGTTTGAGCCGGCTGTCATTCGTGGATCTTTGACAGTCGTTACGGGTCGTCAGAAGCCCGAAAGTCTGACAACCAGTCATATCAAGGGGTCTCGTATTACCCAGTTACTGGGTTATGGAGGTCAGACAGGCAGTCGCTTCATGTAAAATACTGGTATTCAGCTGCATCCGGTTAGACTGGAAGTCGACCACAACATCGTTGGGAAAAGGCTAGACAGATGATGAATTATCAAATCTATCACTTGTTGATCTATCAAGTCGCGAGAGGCCAGAAACAGCCCATTTCATCTAGATCAATCCCGATCTCTTCAAAGTGAGAGTGAACAGGCTTCTTCTGGGTAAGCTCGCTCCATCGTCGACTTTGTCTCTGTCATCTCTGACCTAGACTAGAGTCAAGAGCAAACCTATCTCAAATAAAAAAAAAAAAAAGATCATCATTTACCCCTTTGTCAGAAAACCTTTAACAGCAACGAATCTGCTGTTGAATCTCATTTTAGGTGTTCTGATTGGTTGTTAATAAAACAATTAAACCCACAAATACAGAATTAAAACATCATGTCATCACACAAATATTATTAAATAAAAAAAAATGCCAGTCATAGTCACACAAGCTTAGCTGAATGTTGAGAGGTGTGCGTGCATATCAAATCGGGCGTAAAAAAAAAAAAAACAACATTATTTTTTATCAGAAGTACTGTAGGTATAACATAAACATCTCAAATTTATCTACTGAGATAAATGGACGTAGTTACTACGTCCAAATAAAGCAGGGAGCATCAGCACATGTTTCCACACAGATTTGTCAGCACGTGTATTTGAAAACGTGATGGCTGAAGGCTTATGCGAAGCGGGGTACCTAATTGCGTAACACACGTTAAATGATAATTTGGTCACAATGTCTTTCATTTTGACAGTTCACCCACGTCCATTGCGTTATTTACGTTGCTGAGCAGACGATTTTTTCAAACCTATAAAGCAATGGATTAGCAATATCCTTCAAAACTCTCGGATTGTGGATTCAGTGGCTCCTACAACAGGCGCGACACAAAGGCATTGCTCGTCGCGCGACACGCGGTGCCTTTGTGTCGCGTCGCGTGTCGCGCCTGTTTGCAAGAGCCTTTACGCAATTAGGGTTCAGATTAGTTTTAGTTGGGTCGTGGGGCTGGCGGCAGGAAATAGTTACAGTAACATCACGCCTGTCTTCCCCGAAGGCGTAGGCAGAGGTTTACCAATAGTATAGTCGACCTAGTATTTATCACTTGTAAGTGACATTAACCTTAGGGTGATACACCCTCATTTCGTCATATCGCGGCAGGATTTTATGGCGCACTGGATTTTCAACTCTCGGTGTCGAACCGAGCATTGAGAATCCAACAGAGTGCATTCCATCGTGTCGAAAAAACACGCAGTTTGATTTTCAACTCTCAGCGCTAAGCAAAGCGTTGAAAATACAGTGAGCGAAAAAAAAATCGTCGCGATATTTTTACGTTCGAGTGATCGTCGGCTAAGTTTCATGTAATAATAGTATCCAAATATTTGTACCTTGATATTGGTTCTATTTCCTTGGTAAATACAGTCATGTTGGTAAGTATCGAAGGTACCAAAATTAGGTTAATACATGAATGATTCAACACGAGCAGTTTGAAAACGATAACGAGGTAGTAGGGTTGTCAGAATGAATAAAGAACTAAAGATAATGAAATGGATGGAATACCCGTTTGGATTCATGGCAGTCGAAAGCAAGAAGGATAGTTTTCCAAAAGGGAAATTCACTAAACCAGCATTTACATTCACCAAGCTTGTGACCTGTTTTTAGGGCTCCGTGCCTCAAAAGGTAGAAAGGATCACTTCGTTGTTCGTCCGTCCGTTAGTCTGTCAAGACCCTTTTTCTCAGGAACGTGTGGAGGTATCAAGTTGAAATTAATATCAAATACTTATGTCGGGTCCCCCAGCTTGATTTTAAAGCTCCAAAGCTTTAAAATCAAGCTTCTAAGTCCATGCAATAAAAAAATATACGGCCATTTATGCGACATATTTTGATACCCGCAAATAAATCAAAAGCTATAGGGTACTTCCCGTTGACCTAGAATCATGAAAGGCAAGAACCAAGTTCTTCAAGTTCAGTTCAAATTCAAGTAAAGGAGAAAGTCCGAAAATCGTTAAATTGTAATTACATAACAATTTTTTTTTGCAGTTACAAACTTACATTTACAGTTGGAGAATTGACCGTGAGTCCTTTACATTTTTTCAACTACAAAGTTAAGTTTGCTCTTGGGATAAATTAATCCCAACTACGAAACCCTTCACTGTGCGTGTCCGACACGCACTTGGCCGGTTTTTTTTTATAACACTGAAGATTTACCACAGGGTTCTAATAGTGGTACTTTAAAGTTCGATTAGGCGTATTAATTCAGCAGAATTTATCCAAGAGGATAATAAGCTCTGGATCTGAAAACGATCTCTTTGTTTCTGAACCTGACAAGTGTCAACCCTGCTAACGAGGAATGTGTGTTAATTATGCACGATATTCTTTTTCCGTGCTGAAGCGAATTAGACAGGATATTGTTTAAAAACGTAACTGAAGAGGGGGGATTGTTTTTCTATTCTTTTGAACTGACGTCAGACATCCAGCTTAAAAACCATAGACTTATGAAATTGCAAAGCATAGGCATTTTATAAATCAAAAGAAAATAAGTTAATTAACAGTCATAAATCAATTTAACGACAAGTTTTCACTGTCCCGTAAATCCCATAAAAATCGCAATTAACTTTGGTGGCATAAAAGAAGATGCCAAAAACCTTCATTTTCTAATAAAATATTCTCATCATGTCCCAAATCCGAAGGTCATTTGTCCCCACATCACACTAAAAAACCGTGCGTCCAACCTTGACCCAATGAGCCGAAGTATGACGAGGTTGGCCGAAGGGGCAACGGCCCGTGAAAGTGAAAACTCGTGCGCACCGACCGACCGGCGACCGCGGGTCGCATGCGCAAAGCAAAGCTTTCGACTTTTTAAAGTGAGTGGAATTGCAAGAATTTAGGTTACATCATTTTCATTTTGTTGTAGGTTTATGTGAAAATAGTTAGTTTAGTAAGAATTTTGGATTATTTTAAACGCACTTAAAAAAAAATAAGATTACACAATTTTTTCTCCATAATTATGTGAAATAAGCTCTGAAAAATTGCAAAAATCAAGTACTTTTCTCCTAATTTTCAGTTTCAGTACTTATACCATTTAGTGAATGTAAACACAAAAGTATTGAATCCTTACATTGTGCTACTTCTAATCACCCAATGCTTCACTCGAAGAACATTTACAACTGAAAAGTGCCAAAGCGTAATTTCCTTGCCAGCAAATCTGAAATTTTAGCAACAAATGCACTGATTGCAGTAATTATGCAAGTAAATATGAACAGGATGCATCGCGTTTAACAAAGCAATTAGAAACACCTTGCACGCATTAAACAGGTTCGATGATTCTATCAAAATTGTTTCTAAAGGCAAGGTTACCCTCCCCCCCACCCCCCTTACGCATAAGAAAGACTGCAGTTACAACTTGATAGCAAACGGTTGGCTGGTGTTTGGCTGGCCAGTCAACCAGTTAACTTGGTTCAAGTTAATCGTATCGCGAATTAATGCGAAGCCATTACATTATCAAATATTATAACATATTTAGCAGAGGTAAAGGATGAGGTGTTTGGCATTCAGAACAAAATTTTTAATCTGCATCTACTTAATAATGGATTAATATTTGTGGATTATGATCGAATTAGCAAGTGGATTATTTATTAATTCAAACACACAAAGCACACACGCACGCGCAACGTACACGGTGCAAGTTTATCGCCTGTGGCATACCATATTATAATTGAAGCAACAATTGACTGGCATCGTCTAAACAACACGTACAATTGTTGCACGATACGGGCAAGTTAGTTGCCGTTCAAAACTTGTATAGGTGTAAACAGCACGTACAATAAAATCGCATTCGATACTTGAATCAATTGTACACGCGTGCAATAGACGAGGCAAAACTTGCATGCAATTATTGAATGTCAAAACTTGCATTCAATTATTGTATGGAAATCGCACGTGTTAGGTAATTCATTTTAATAATGATTATATTATTAGAAAATTGTTTATTGGATAATGGCATCTGTCACATTTACGAAGCTTGGGACCAATGTAGAAGTAGGTACCTAATTTGACTAGGTATTGTGTTTACAAAAAATAACATGTAAAAATCACTTACGATGTTATTACTATAAATGATTACGTAATATTTAATGACACAGTATATCTTAGATTTTATATGGCTATCACGCTTTCATTAGCTTCATTTGTAACTAACAATGTAAAAAAATCTTGGAAGTCAATTATAACCAAAGTGCTTATAATATTATCGTGTATCGAAATGAAACTTGTATGTATATGAAGTTCGGATGACAATTATAATTTGGTATCTTGGAGCTAATCTGATGATGGAGCCAGGAGGTGGATAGTGGAACTTTTCAGTGGCTACTAGTAAACCCCTCGAGTTTGGGCTCATATGATTCGGTTTGACGAGACCAATAGATTGGGCTTGGTAACGAGGGTCTGATGATGCATAGTGGAATTCTTCAGTAGCTACTAGTAAACCCCTCGAGTTTGGGCTCATATGATTCGGTTTGACGAGACCAATAGATTGGGCTTGGTAACGAGGGTCTGATGATGCATAGTGGAATTCTTCAGTAGCTACTAGTAAACCCCTCGAGTTTGGGCTCATATGATTCGGTTTGACGAGACCAATAGATTGGGCTTGGTAACGAGGGTCTGATGATGCATAGTGGAATTCTTCAGTAGCTACTAGTAAACCCCTCGAGTTTGGGGTCATATGATTCGGTTTGACGAGACCAATAGATTGGGCTTGGTAACGAGGGTCTGATGATGCATAGTGGAACTCTTCAGTAGCTACTAGTAAACCCCTCGAGTTTGGGCTCATATGATTCGGTTTGACGAGACCAATAGATTGGGCTTGGTAACGAGGGTCTGATGATGCATAGTGGAACTCTTCAGTAGCTACTAGTAAACCCCTCGAGTTTGGGCTCATATGATTCGGTTTGACGAGACCAATAGATTGGGCTTGGTAACGAGGGTCTGATGATGCATAGTGGAACTCTTCAGTAGCTACTAGTAAACCCCTCGAGTTTGGGCTCATATAATTCGATGTGATGAAACTTTGTACTTATGTATAATTATGTAATTCGAATGACAAAACTATAGGGTGACTGGTAATTAGTGACCGATACTTAAACACATGATTGTACTCATGATAACAAACAACTTTTAGTATGGGACCAAACATGAAATCGCGAAAAAAAATCTGCTGGTCCTTACATTCTAACGAGTTACGCGAACATAAATGTAGGGAACAGCAGATTTTTTTTAATGATTTCAGATTTGGTCCCATACTAAAAGTTGTTTGGTATCATGAGTACAATTATGTGTTTAAGTATCGATCACTAATTACCAGTCACCCTATATAATTTGGTATCTTGGAGCTGATCTGATGATGGAGCCAGGAGGTGAATATAGGAACACTTCAGTGGCCTCTATGAAACCCCTCGAGTTTGGGCTCATATGATTCGTTTTGACGAGTCCAATAGATTGGGCTTGGTAACGAGGGTCTGATGATGGAGCCAGGAGGTGGATAGTGGAATTATTCAGTGGCTCCTAGTAAATCCCTCGAGTTTGGGCTCATATAAATAGGGCTTATAAGTGTAAATAAGGCTTAAATGTGTATAACGGGCTGCATAGTTAACAAAAATAATAAAAACAGATTCAATTAAAAGTTGATTGAGGCAAAAAACAATTACAAGCTATTCAATGACAAGTGTGACGATTATTATATTACATGTGCGACAAACTTACCATTGCGTCTCACGGTGGCGCCACTTGCAAAGGGAAAATGTCAAACATCTGTTAAATCCAGTACCTACACCCCATTTTAATTCCCAACTTCGCCGCACGCACAGATAAGTGTGTCGGTATTTGTATTCTGTAAGGTTTTTTTCATATTACGTTGTCATAATCCAAGGTCAGGCTTGTCAAAATGCTTGCCAAGGTCGAGGTTTCGGCCATCTTGGTAAAGTTTGCATAGAGGCCATTCTGTTATGAAATGTACGTCTACGTAGGTACACGCTAACCTGACAAGTGCGTTAATCGCTGGTTTATTGTTCCTACTTATTACAAAAACAAATGGTTGTTATATATTTTTCATAATTTAAGTTAGTGTTAGTTACACGATGACACGACATACATGGACTTTGTCGTTAGAAATTATGATATAAATAAGAATTTAGAATAAGAATACAGTGCAGAATACAATAAAAGTTATATTCCAAATAAACAAACAAAAAACTTTTGACGATTTAAAGGTGAGATTTTGGGTAATTAAAAAAAAAACCTATCTCAATTACCGTGACACTAAGGACATGGGGTCTTTGGGTGAAACCTAGCAAATGACCCCCCTAACTCCCCAAAAAATTGTGTCAGTCCATGCACTATACAACCTGTAGACTAAAACTATCAACTTTTCCCTAATTCGCGATACTCAACTGTTTGGCATAATTATATTTAATTAGTTATTATTACTTACCTACACTCAAATTAAATTAATGAATACGACGATTATCAAGTAGGTAAGCTAAAGCCATCCGAACAAAACGAACGAACAGTTGCCATGCGGAAAAATAATTGAGAAATATCTCGGACTTGCGCGTGCGCTTATCAATCATCAAACCAAATACTAAAACAATAAGTAAGTGTGAGGGGTCAACAAGCAGCGATCTATGCGGCCCGGCCCACACTTCCTGTTTGATAACGCTAAACACCAAACTTTATGGAAGAAAGTCTAGTTGGTTTAAACAATTTTGCACAATACATAGCGCAAAATGTTCGCAGAATTGGCCCTTTACAGCCCAGGGTAGGAAACACCTGGAATACCCTGGACTCTGATCTTCCAGGATTTAAAGTTATGAAAAGGCTTTAGAAGAAAGAGTATAAATTAGATGACTGTCATGAACAGTACTGCCGCGCGTGTGATAACACCAGTTAGGAGTATGTTTATGACTTCGAGGACCAGCGGAAGAGAGATCTCGACAGCATGCGAGATCACTTGCAAGAGTAAACCACCCTCCAACATACAATACCATTACCACAATGGCATTGTAGCATGTCCGCACTGTGCACGTACCAGTGGCGAGGCTTGAAATTTCGTAGGACGAAAGCCGAAGAAGAACTTACTCATTTACAAATAGTCATACAAATACGATTACCACGTTGTGGCGCCGGCTTATTAAGAACAATTTGTGTTGTTGTTGGTATATATATTATTTGGCAATCGTAGTCATTACTGAATGTGCTATTTTTCTATGGTGGCAGGTGAAGTTACTCATCCGATCCTCCAAAGAGAAGCCGGCGGGAATGGAGTTGTTAGCGCGCTTCGGCTCTGGCACGTACTCCTTTACAGTCAAGATAGGTTACATTAGCCACATCAGAGAACACGCCCGTAACACATAGTCGTCGGAAACGAAAGTAGTCACCGTAGCCGAAATCGGCATGTGATGTAATATTAACAATGTATTAATAACAGCAGTAAGTATCATTTTTGTCCAAATTGAGTTTCAGCTCACTGCGCCGATTCCGAATCTATGTTTAACTCAATTTGGACAAAAAATATACTTATGCTGTTATCGCACGCGCGACAAAGTACTCTGATAGTGGAATGCTTGAGCAATATCTTTTACTAACAACTATGACACATCCTTTGTCATTTGTTAATAGTTGACAAAAGCATTATGGCAGAAGATATGGCTGACACAAGAAGTGTTTAAGAACCACCGGGTGAAATATTCTATTCTAATAAAATCTTCCTCAAGAAATTCTCTAAAAACCGCATCGGAATATTCGGAATTCGGCAAGTAGCTTAGAAGTGCTCTGTAAATAGACAGGCAAACGACTTTATGTTATACTATATAGGATGACTGGTAATTAGTGACCGATACTTAAACACATGATTTTACACATGATAACAAGCAACTTTTACTATGGCACCAATCCTGAAATCGCGAAAAAAAAATCAGCTGATCCCTACATTTTGACGAGTTATGCGAACATAAATGTAAGGAAGAGCTGATTTTTTTTTCGCGATTTCAGGATTGGTGCCATAGTAAAAGTTGCTTGTTATAATGTGTAAAATCATGTGTTTAAGTATCGGTCACTAATTACCAGTCACCCTATATACACTAGCGATCCGCCCCTGCTTCGCATGACCCGCTGATGTGGCGACATGTCAAAACATCGAGTTTTCTGTGCTATATCGTAAGTCAAATATGAATATATTTTACATACACACACCTTCCGGAAGAAGTTCTCTAAATGATGGTGAAAACCGCATCAAAATACATTGTTTAGTTTAGAAGAAAAAAAAAAAAAACACGGTCACACAGACACTTCTCTTATGTAAGAGAATAGAATCATCAACTAAAACATTTCCATTCTACTATAACCCTTGTCCAACACTTGTGCACGCCACACGTTGTTTGCCATTCATTCCCACAAATAAACAGCACTTCTAATAAAACCTTTTTGTTCAGAACACGTGTACTTTCATGTATTGATTTCAACGCGCCAATAGTGGCTAAACGATATTGCTATCACTATGAGCCACGGGAACCGCCGAAGCGGAAGCCTAGCTATGAATAATTGAGTTAAGAATTTGTACGGACTCCATCACGGTAATTTAAACTTTACTACCTCACTTTTTAGGTAGAACTTGTAATGAAAGTGATGTTACATTTATCTAGTTGCATACAGTCTTACGTGAATCAATTCGAACTCTATTCCGTGGTAACTGGGTGAAGACTCGCGCTGTATTAAGATGTAATATTTGATGATAGCTGTACAGATTATTTTACTCGTAAAGCTTATAGGCACTATCAGTGGCGCAGCTACAATTATCATTAAAGGGAAGCCGAAGAAAAAATTGTTCAGTTCTCATAAACTCAGACAAAAAACTGTAGGTTTTAATCTTATGATTTATTAAACTGGTATTAAATATAATTATGTAATGTGTTATGATACACAGTTACACACACAGGTGTACCATATAATTTGGCAATAGTAGACATTAAGAAAAGTGGTTGTTCCGAAGGGAAGCCGATAGGAATCGGGTTATATGAACGCTTCACCCCTGGGCACTATAGGTAATTGGAATCACAGTTTCTGTATTGAACCGTTTGAAAATGTTCAACGAGCACCTGGATTTGAGACCTTACTAGAAAAAGGTTTAACTGTCTCTTCTAGGACAAGTTCATGGGTGATGCAGTTATGGCGAGTTTAAAATTTAAAATGAAGCAGTTGCCATGCTGGTTAACTTACCTTAACCTAGCCCATAACCTGATCCCAACCGTCCAGGGTAACGACTGCTAGTTCAGAACAAGAAGATCTCCAAGATTCAACAAATTCCCGATTTTAAGATTAAGATGAGGCAAAGTTGACAATCGATCAGGAATGGACAAGAAAGAAAAATTCAACGGAAACCAAAGGGCATACAACGACATAAAAAAAATACCTCCCAAGTTTCAAACTATCAATCAAATATAATGCAAAACCTATAAATGGAGCTAAAAGCATGTCAGCAAAGGAAGCGTATATTGAAAAGCGAGATGTAATCTAAGCGTACATCAATATTCTTGATCCGACACACATTCAGGTAGCCCGGCTACAAATCTAGGAAAAGGCTCCGCTCAAAAAACTCCATATTATGAGCACCTAGATTTCCATGAACTGAATATACGAGTATATAGGTCACAAGAGAAATACATATTCTATCGTGATTGATGTAGTTAGAACTATTGATTTGGTTGCAGCTCAGGTCACGGTAACTTGTGATAAATAATTAGCGATGTAGAACGTAGAACATAAGATAGTTAATATTTGAATGGAATCGGAGGTTTCTAGGAGACAAAGAAGATATTTAGTTCTTGGAAGCGGAGGCACACACGCGGAATGAGCAGGTATTTGCATCATCCTTAGGGATATACAATATGTCCCGGAATCAACGCACAACCTCTTAAGGGGTTACTGTACTCATCATTATGAACAACTTTTACTACGGGACCAAACCTGAAATCGCGAAAAAACAATCAGCTGTTCCTTACATTTATGTTCGCATAACTCGTCAAAATGTAGGAACTCGTCAATATAGTAAAAGTCGTTCATCATGACGAGTACAATAACCCCGTGAATACCGGGACACGTTGAAGAACCGTATAAAGAAGAATAAGTTTGGTATGATGTTGCACTTGAAAACGAGGGTCCCCAGGAGTGTTTCCAACCCTGCTATTTGTAATCATCTAGGTCATCGCTTTGCAGGATTCTGTTCCCTCCTACGCTACATGTCTTTAACTATCTCTATTCCAAATATCACCTACCTTTACCCTCTAAGGTTCAGAAGAAATTACAAGCATAAAAACACATGCAGAAACAGATGCTGCCCTTTTACCGAGAATAAGCTCCCAGTCATCTCTAAGGTTACTCAAGTAAGCAATTGACTCTTACCTTTCTACCGACACCCTTAAGCTCATAATAATGACTTTCATGCTTTGCTTTACGCAGCGGCCGTACAGCGCACTGCGCGTGCAGTAAACAATGCTTTCAGGATGCTGTTAGGGTTTCCGCGGTATTGTAGTGCCTCAACTATGTTTGCTGAGGCACGGACCGATGATTTTTTCGCGATCATAAGGAACCGGAGCGCTTCGCTACTAAGTCGCCTACGAAACAGCTCGAACAGCGTCCTGAAGGTGTTGTCCGAGGATCTGCCCCTGTTGCAGAGATGGATGCGGCTTCATAGTAGCGTCTCCCCTCGATTATGTAACATTTTTGTGTTGTGTTTTATTTTATTAATTGTTTAAATGATATAATATAAAGATTTTTATATAATTTTTATGTTTTTAATTAAATTTAATAATTAATGCAATGAACTTTGAAAATAAATGAATTATTATTAATTTTCTGGCAGCTAGCAATGTTCATGCGAATGATGATATTAGTGACAGGCAATACATTAAACATACAATGATACATCGTTATTATGTGATCATCGTAATGGTGGGCGTCCAAGCAAAAAGCGTCCAGTAGTGGGCTATTGAGTTAAGACCAGATTCGGTATCTAGAATAGTCAATTGATAATAAAGATTAAAAAAATATTCAAAAACTGGCACATTTTTAAGTGTACATTTTCTGGTACTTAGAAACAGCATATAAATTTATTTACTATATAAGCTTGTAGATAATTGAGCATTAATTAATAATCAATTAAAATCGAGAAATGCAATTTTTTCACCCAACTTTACAAAACTGCGTAGGTATATCTCGGAAACTATATGCCGAGAGCTGCACCCTTTTTGTTTGGATGCTCACAATTATCTTCCTAGTTTGTTGGATGGTTGAACAGCGATACTTAAACCTTTTGAAAGGTCCGCATGCGTTATGATAATACTAATAAGTTGGCTAGACAAGCTAACGGGCTACAGCCGCTACAGGCACATGCGTTCTATATATATATATATATATATATCTAGATTTACGAGTATGAGCCACAGGTGTCCGAATTAATCAGCATCAAGGATTAATGCCTGTCTGGCTGTAGGAACATAACTAAAACAAACAGAACTGGCCTTGACTTAGAACGGGATAGCTCCACTATGATGGATGACTAAGCACATTCTACATATACAAAATTAGCTAACGATCAGCTGCAACAAACTAGTTAGTCAGCAGCTGAAACAAACAACACAAGATGGCGACATAACGACTCTGTCCTTATCTTGATCGCATATTACTTTGTTTCCAACAGTCAAGACCAATGCTGCTGGGGAGTTTTTCGCGCCACTTCTTCCCAGCTAAAGCACTAAGAAGTGGTGAAGGGCGGGCGTTTTGGTTGACTGTCTTATTTAATTTTGACGTTCAAAAAGTGCTGATTCTCAGCCTAATTTGAATAAATGACTTTTGATTGATTGGATTAATTGAATGACCAGTAAACTAACATAGAATTAGAGCTTCACTACAGAGAATCGATAGGGAACGATATTTCAACGGACTAAAAACTCCTGGGTCCAAATCCAATATAGAAACTTTGTTTGATGTCGTTTTGTTTTGTGCTGAAACCGTGCCGTGCATGCTAACTACGGAATATAGGTCATTCACAGGCTCTCCGTTAAGCCAATATTGTTCCTGAATTCGATGGACTTTTTTTAAACCACCCGCGTATGAAACCGAAGGCCCGATAATTAATATTTATTTCCGTAAATTAGTTTTAACATAAACTACAAGTCAAGAAAATAATATTTTTAGTATTAAGTAGGTGAGGTCAGTGTTTCTTACGGTCAAACCCAATAACCTATCTATCACCAGTTTTGGCGTACTGGATATAGAAAAACCTATCTATCTATGGTTTTAACGTACCAATAACCTTTAAGAGATTAAGGAATCTTACCGGCCTGACATAAGGACAGATAGAATTATATTATACTGTCTACCATCAATAGCTTTCTGTATTTTACTGAAAATAGGTTATTGGGTTCGGCCGTTAACAGACTACTCTGAAAAAAAACACCGAAACAAAGTCTAGTACCTACTGATGAAGACTGACAGGAGATTTCACTAAAGTTCCACTGACGCTGACGATAAATGATCAGTATAGAACCGAGGGACGTTCAGTGAGCGCGAGTCGATATAAATCGGTACGCGACCGATGTCATCACTTGTTAGGACTTTGGGTTTATAGTAAAACCACCGAATAATCAGTAAGTACACAACAACTCAAATGGAACGTCTTATCGCCATTGGGGGCAGGGCAGGACTTGAGGACTGCCTGAGGCGCTACTATTTGAGTTGTGTGCTACATTTAATATATCATATCTCTTCCTTTTTATATGTTAATTAACTTTTATGTACAATTACAATATTTAACATCGCGCTGACCGTCGGTCGAGCACTAAATCCGGCCTTAAAATAGTGAAGCTATAAGATCAATGGTATAACGTTCTGTTGTGAATGAACAGTCAGAGTAATCTACAGATTTTTATACAGTTCCAGTATTGTTGGAAAACCTCCATTATATAGCTTATTTCCTCTTCTTACCCATACCACTTTGGGATCGGTGCATTGATTGTTTTTCTCTTCCTTTCTTCCCGTCACTTTATTATTCACTCGTTGTTTTAGGAATTTTCTGACCTGCACCCTAATTGCGTAACTCGCTATCAATCACAATCTGAATGATTTTGAAGCACATTCCTAATCCATTGCTTCATATGTTCGAAAAATTTGTCTACCCAACAACGTAAATAACGCAATGAATGTTGTTGAACTGTCAAAATTAAACCGATTCCTACTGTGTGTTACGCAATTAGGGTGCTGTATGGTTACTGGACCCTTCATGCCGCCTTTTACTCCTTTTTCATGAACATTATCGATTGCTTGCAGTATTACTTGTATGCATTAAGAGTTTCCAATCCTCTACTACTCCTTACGAGAAGGTAGGTCAACATTTTCACATACGTATTTAATAAAGTAATCTTATCATGCGCGTGCGACTTGTTTACAAACACACGCTTGGCACATTCGCCATCTTATTTTAGTACCGGTAAAACGAAGGGACGACCATTAAAATAAAGTAAACATTTATTTGCATGGATTGTAGATACCTACAGATTACTCAGACAATTAAAGTCAATTAAGTAATTAATTAGTGTTATACTTAGAAACTTATTGTTATTATTGGAGTTAATTGATCTTTTTAGTGACGGGTAAGCAGAATTGGAAGTGACATTAATATTGGTATGGAGTCCAGTAACTGTCACGCTACTTTGCCTTGGGGAGTAAGGTAGATGCGTTCCGTTGCACACTGCAGTGCGTGTACGTAGATACCTACAGATTACTCAGACAATTAAAGTCAATTAAGTAATTAATTAGTGTTATACTTAGAAACTTATTGTTATTATTGGAGTTAATTGATCTTTTTAGTGACGGGTAAGCAGAATTGGAAGTGACATTAATATTGGTATGGAGTCCAGTAACTGTCACTCTACTTTGCCTTGGGGAGTAAGGTAGATGCGTTCCGTTGCACACTGCAGTGCGTGTACGCATAAGTAGCCTGTTATTGGCTTACTTTATCTCTGCAGGGGAAATGACCTCTTCTGATAATTATGCAGAAGGAAAAGCTGGTGTGCTGTTGATTTTAGAGCAGCAGATTTCCTTACGATGTTGTTTTTCACGGTAAGTCAGAGATGTCATAGTCAAAGTCAAATCATTTATTTTAATTAGTCACGTAAAAGGCACTTTTGAACGTCAAAAAATACAAGAAAATTGAATAGGGATGATTTGATGACTGGGTAAAAAAAAAAGAATTTCTATTTAGTCCGTCAGTCAGATAATAAAAAAATATTAGAGACGTATATTTTGCTTTAACATATTAATAAAAAATTACTTAAATAAAATGTATTAAATTTGGGGTGCGAGGGCTCGCTACGCAACTCAGTATAAAATCTAGAAAGGCATGACGACGGTGAACTGCCAATACCTCCTAACTGACATTTTTCGAGGAATTGAGAAATTTGATTTTGAAACATGCGAATAACGCCTTTAAATTCAAAACGATAAAAAAGTGAATTTCTCGAAAAATGTCAGTTAGGAGGAATTGGCAGTTCGCCGTCGATGAGACGTCATGCCACATTTTAACTCAATGTATCGCCGTAATCTTTTGATTACGTAACGTGTCCAATATTATTTAATAACCTACTTGACGGACAAAAAAAATTTTGTCATCATTCCTACGATTCTAGTTCTTTGCCCCTTCCAAAAGGTAGTTTGATAAAGTAAGTGAGTAATGATATCCAAAAAGTAGCTTTAATTTTTACTATGGTAGTCAGAGTGAGAATAATAGTATAGGAAATGTATTGTGGCTTATTTAAAAACACATTTATGCTTCATAAAAAAAAAAACTTAAATGTTAAACAAGGCTATTTACAGACTTAGTATTCAGTGTTAACGGTTGTTGCTCGGCTATCTTATGTCATTGCCCCCAGTTAATTAATTTGGTCTGTAATTAATTAATTACAGAATTTATAAAAGCGATTCCTATACTGAATTGTTTCAATACAAAAAATGAGAATTATTGTGTAATGAACTCGGGAAGCACTCGAATTATTCGTGTAAGGGCTAAGGCTACACTTAAGTACTGTTAATTTTATAAATATCGTGTTCATTTCAAAGCGATAGAACGGATGACCTTATTTATTGACATGTCATTTAATCGATATATTTTCAATCGACGGCTATTTACAAAACAGTTATTTCTAAATAGCGTCTTTCCATTATGCAAGTGCCATGCAAGCAAGAATCTAGCTCGTGTAAACAAAATGTATAAGGCTCTTTGTACACGGCACGGTTTCATTTCGGTACGGCGTAAAAACCGCGCCGTAGAACAAACGTGTGAGCTGTATATGACACGACATACAACCGGACGCGACAACGGTTAGGTACGGCTCAGTTGTGTTTATTCTGTGCAAAAAGATCATCATTGCTTATTATGTGTATAGAAAAATAAAAAATAAGGTTTTGGATAGGTACATCCGATCGTCTTATCAATTCTTATCCCATATTACAGGCTTTTCATGAATCAATGTAATGAATAATTCTTAATCTCTATTTTAAAACAAAATCAGCGTAGGTAAGCGGTCACGAAACGTGTAAACATCCGGTGCTGCTGACAGACTCCCCTAGACTGCCGTACATGTACAGCACTGATGCGAATCACGCCGTAGACAGACACGGCGCATACCGGTGCCGACGTCATGCCGTGGTGCCGCCGTGACGTCGACAAGCTTCCATAGTGATCCATACAATCGGGACAAGTAATTATATATGTATGTATAGATTATAGACAGGTGGATGAAACGATGTTGGGACAAGAAGATTTAAAAACGCTAAAAACATAATGATTGCACGAGAATTTCTTCTTGTCAGGTTTCCAGCAACAAGATATTCTAAAATAATTTGTTGATTAAATAATCAGAATTTCCACCCATTTTCTTTCCTGTCACGGGTAAGTAGGTAGGGTCAAAGATCAAGGACTATTATTACCCCATACAGTTTTAGATAGATGAGATTGTGTGATCAATTGCCAAGTTACCTACGTCGTAGTAAAGTCGAAGTTTTGGAGAAATGAACACCATTTTTGATTGACAAAGTTACTAATTGTTTTTCTAACACTTATTCACTTAACTTTTAATTTAGGATTGCCACACACTAAAGTACACAGACAGACGCACACGAGAACTAAACGTTAGTTATTGTTTATAGCACTTAATTGCAAAAGCAAATTAATTAATGATTGTCTTGATAACGATTTTAATTTAGGATTGTGACACAATACACAGACAGACACAGTTAAACTTTGCTAATTGATTTTATCACACTAAACTACAATCAATTGATTATTAATTATTGGAATGCTAAGGATTGTACACTAAAACTGTCACACACTACATTGACGGAGAGACACAGAAGAGTTCAAAATGACTAAATTGTCTTCAACACGCCTAGATTACAATTAACTGAAAGTTTATTAATTATAAACAATTTAACAATTCTACTCTAAGATTGTCACACAACCACAGACAGACAAACATACAAAACTGCTAAGCGAGGAATCCAGAATATTCCAAGTATAATCTGATCCGGCAGGCGTCACGCGGTGCAACAAGAAATACGACCCGTCAAGCAGAGCACTGCAATAGACTGACATTTCGATAAAACGATGCAGCCTCTGTTGTACCTGGAGAGAAAATTCCCAACTACCGTCGATGGAACTGGGTCACATTTTCATTAAAGCACAACATCGATTCGAATTCCATGAAAGAAGATTGGATTACGCTTCCTGGAAACTGCTGGGCGAGGTTTTTGTAAAATATTCTGAGAGCCCTCGGGCTGTTGCATTGCGTTGCGTTGCGTTAACTTGCGTTAGCC
The DNA here is from genome assembly GCA_947568875.1 of Fissipunctia ypsillon. Taxonomy (NCBI): domain Eukaryota; kingdom Metazoa; phylum Arthropoda; class Insecta; order Lepidoptera; family Noctuidae; genus Fissipunctia; species Fissipunctia ypsillon. The sequence continues at coordinate 22,609,072 of OX387653.1, forward strand.
AATCAGGGAGCTTGCACGAGACCGAGTTAACCAATCCCGGATTCAGTTAGGGACTGTCATTCAAACGGACGTGTCCATGATTATACCTGACAATGGACTGGATTAATAACTAATGCCCGTTTCATGTCAAACCGATAGGGTTCTATTCTTGTTAAATTGCATTTTCATGCTCTTGGTAATAAAAGTGTTGCATAAAGATCTGATATGGAGCTTAAAAATGTAAGCAGTAAACTAAACTCCGCTTATTCAAAATATCTTTCAAAAAGTTTACCACATACTTCCAGCATAAGTTGCGAAGAGTGTGTTAGTACAATAAAATTATAGACAGGTGGGTGATGCGATGTTGGAGAAGCTTTAAACGCTAAAATAATTGTTATGCAAGGCTGCAAAGTTGTTTTTTGGCGCGAGTGCTTGTATTGAATCGCAGAATAACTTTGCTGCCGAGCGAAATTCACAAATTTTCACCTCACTACAGCGAGGAAAATGCTAGGTGCAAAAACATCTTTAATAATATATTAAATTAGTGCTTCTTTATTTAAAAAATTAAAAGTAAAATTAATGAAAGCTCATGCAGTCGTTGTGCTGGCCAGTGCGATTATTCTAAAAATGAGGTTGGCGCACTGACATGAAATAAGTATTAATGCATTTTCAGTGGACTGGCGGTATAGAAAATTATGGACTAGAAAGGTTCGAATTAAAAAAAATCTTTTCACGCTAGCGGATAAAATGCACTATTGCACTCAGATTTCGAATGATAAACATAATCTTTCCGAAGTTGTAAGGTGAAAAAGAAATTCTATTTAGTCCGTTTGTCAGATAGTAAAAAAATATTAGACACGTATTTTTTGCTTTACTTATCATATTAATAAAAAATGACTTGGATAAAACGCATTAAAGTTGGGGAGTGGGGGCTCGAGTATAAAATCTAGCAAGGCGTGACGTCATGCCACATTTTAACTCAATGCTTCACCGTAATTTTTTGATTACGTAAAAAAATAAAAAATACGTGTTGAATATTTTTTAATAACCTACCTGACGGTCAAAAAAATTTTTTCTCATCATCCCTATTTCCTACTTTTCTATCCTATCATGAAGTAGGGCCAAAGATCAAGGAATACGTATACAGGGCATTTTTTAATCACTATCCAAATTTTCGCAGGGTGTTCTACCCATGAATATGAATAACTTTTACTATGGGACCAACTCTGAAATCACGAAGAAAAAATCAGCTGATTCATACAAAAGTTCAATACCTACTCGACCAAAATGTATGAAACAGCAGATTTTTTTCGTGATTTCAGAGTTGATCCCATAGTGAAAGTTGTTCGTATTCATGGGTAGAACACCCTGCGAAAATTTGGATAATGATTAAAAAATGCCCTGTATAGGGGTACCAATAACGCCACACTGCTTTACATGGTAGTATTTTCCGTTTAATGCAAAGACTGTAGTCTGACCTCCGCGTTGTTCTGAGCTCAAACACATAATAATGTCTTTTTACAATTTTTACGACATCAAAATGGACGTTACGACCATCACGTTAAGCCAATTAAAGTAGAGACATTAAAAAAGATAATACGGGAAGAAATGGTTGCGTCAACGACATAGTAAAAATTCTCAAGCATAATATTTCTTGAATGTTCCTGCCTTTGCGTGTAAAAGCGGAAAATAAAAGCGTTATTATTCATTTCCTTTGCAGGGAATCTGCTAAAGGCAACAGTTTTGCACTAGCTGCAAATCTTTGGCATGCCACTAGAGTGAAGGAAATTCCACTAAAACGTAATAAAACTGTAGAAATCTTATCTGAAATTCCATCAAATATGATAGTTTTTGCATCCTGTATTACGACGGCGAAATTAGCATATGGCATCGTAACGGGGTTGGGAGCATTGTTATGGCCAAACGGAGCACATGTTTTTTTTTTAAATTTTATATGCTCTGTTACATTTAAATAAACCCATAGTCCCCTTATGTCTTTAATGGTGAACGTGTGGACAAAATTTTATTCAAATTGCTATAATTACAATCGAATAAAACAGTTTTTTTCTCAAAAAAATGCTAATTTTGAGGAAACTGCCATTGTTTTGTATCGAGCCAAATTGTGTCAATCGTGTTTTTTGGCCCTCATAATTTACTAAAGAAAATCTTCAATTTCATAATCATGAAAAAGAATAAGACAATTTGTAGTTTTTGAGGAAAAAAATGATTTTGCGTGCAGCCGAAATGCGTCAAAATATCTTCGCTGGGGCCCATTTCGCCCTAATGAATGAATAATTTTGCCAAATACCCAACAGCGTCTGTTTGGTAATATTAGTACTTAATAAGATTCCAATTAGTAATTTTTACGGTGTTTTAAAGGAAACCGCGAGGAACAAGTGTTTCCCAAGGAACTATCTTGGGACCCAAACCAAATTAGACCTACACCAACACCCGAAGTGATTTCTCAATGAGCGATGACTACTTCAAATCAAACACTTCAAAGCTAAGAAAGCGTACAAAATAACACTTATTGTAATGTAGCTAATAATTACATTAGCTTCCGCCCATTGAGTGTTACGAGTGACCGTTTAGAACATCTACCTTTTCACAAGGAGCATTATTGTAAACAGTCCATGAATCAGTTGCCTATTGTTTGAGAATCAAATAAAAGAAAATGTATGATTTGTTTGGGTTTGGTTGATAAATCATTATATCTTGTTTTAAAATGCAGTGTTTTATAGAAAAGGTAGGTCAGTGTTCTTTGTCATCACCTTTGTTATTTACTAAACTGACAAGATATAAATGAAGATCAACATTTTACGCAAGACCGTGCTAAACAGGTTGGCATGATTCGATAGGCGGCAGTCAAATATACCAGATGACTTTTTTATCATTTAGCGTCTTTAAAAAAAAAATGGGTATACTACGTGAACGAAGCATATACATTTTTTTTCAATTACAGAAAGAAAGGAGACGGAAACGATTACACACAATCTTGGGCCTGAATTCACTAACCAGATGAAAATGATGTGAATTAATAGATACAAAATTATCAGTCCATCGCTGAAAATTCTGTAAGTTTTGACAATCTGAGAGCCGAGTTACGAAAGGTTTAGAAAAGTAAGGTTATGTCACAATCTTTAACTAACAACTGATTCCTGAAGTTGCAAAAGATTTTCTTTAAACACTAAAGTTTATTATTATTATATTTCGTCTATGGGTCGTCGGCCTAGTGTATTGCAGTGACTAGTTGCTATCCCACAATTCACACAGCGATCCATAGTTTCAACAATATCCAATCCACAAGCTGCGGCGGTAAAATCAAAAATAACAATTCCAAATCAAACGTGTGAGCGATCTTCGGTTCAAGGGTCGTACAATGTAGGCAGGGTCAGAATCCGCAAAGAACAAGCAGTGGTCGTTGAAAATGAAATAAACGGGAAAGCACTCAAAACGCATCGGAAAACACAAAACGAGTGAGCAAGCAAGAGCAGTCGGCAACTGTCTACTGTCAATGTTAGTCAGTTCACAGCAGCTGTCATGTCAGTGACATATACTAAAACTATAAGACTGATTTTAATCGATATGAAATCGATAGTCATTATATTGGTTTTTCAGTAATTAATTGATATTTTATTTATTAGTATGAGCGAGTATGGTATATATAGTGCATTTAATTACTCGAGTTAATTACCTAGTGCTGCCTAGTGCAAAGGTTTTATTTTTGTAATTGTGTAATCGATTACTCAATTAATCGATAATCTCACAAAAATTATCTTTCTCATATTTCTCCGCTTCCAGATTAAGAATTGAGCTTGAACTTTGATTCGTCACTCCAAAGGACATTTTCCCATTTCTCTATTGTCCAGTTTTGGTGCGCTTTTGCCCATTCTAATCTATTTTTCTTATGTCGAATTGAAAACTGGACAACAAAGCAATGGGAAAATCTCCTTTGGAGTGACGAATCAAAGTTTCAGATTTTCGGATCCAATAGACGTGCGTTTGTACGCCAGTCAAAAGAAGAGAGGGCTTCAGAGGCATGTGTGCCTACTATCAAACATGGTGGAGGTAATGTCATAGTTTGGGAGTGTTTTGGCAACAATGAACCCGGAAATCTTGTGAAGATAACCGGAAAACTAAACAAGGAAGGTTACTTGAAAATTCTCCAAAATTCCGCCGTACCCAATGGACTAAATCAATTGGTCCTGGATTCATTTTCCAACATGATAATGATTCTAGTATTCTTCTAAACTATGCCAGACCTTTTTGAACCAGAAAAAAGATGAAAAAATCTTAAACATCATGCAATGGCCATCTCAATCACCTGATCTTTCTCCCATTGAGCTTGTTTGGGATGAACTCGATAGAAGGGTGAAAAATCGTTCTCCTCCGAGCTCAGAACATTCGTGGAAGCTATTAGAGAGCGAATGGAACAAATTAGATGAACATTATTTTAATAAATTAATGAATAGAAAATCTAGAATATGCGAGAAGCTAATAATGCAAAAAGGAGGACACTTTGATGAAGATAAAATTTAATTTAATTTTATATAGTATGTAAAATTTTTGTTCTGCTTAAATTAGTTTTTGTTTATATTTTAATTTTTTATCAATATATTGAAATTGAAATGACTTTGTTTTGTTTTATTTGATTTTACCTTGCTGCTTCCAAACTTTTGGACGGTAGTGTACATGTCGAGAGCTCTCTAGTAAACGGCTACCAAACGAAGTAATGAAAATGCATTTTTTTACATCGACTATGTTGTTGATTCGATCAGAACTCAAGGAACAAGCTATGTAAAAGCTGAAGCAACTCAATAACACAGGAGTAATCGGATGATGGCTGGATAGGTATAGAAGTTGAAAATCTAAATTCATATAAATATCACTGTTCCGTGCAATATGATGTTAATTAACATATCTTGTATTAAAAAGCACATAACTTACGCCGTAGATGACTAAGATCTATTAATTTGTGACAGATTGTAGATACTGTCGTAATGATTCACCTAATATCTTGACGATGAGTTGCTCTTTAGAAAAGATGGAATAAAACTTATTTCAACTCGAAAAGTAATAGCAAAATCTTTAGCAAATTCCTTACATCACTACACAATGTCTCGCAAATTATATGCCTCATTTAAGTAAATGAATTTCTAGATGTTCAGTACGGGAACTCCCAACAACGTCATCGGTAGAATTGCCAATTACATTACAAAGATCTAATACTCCTTCGACTTTATTGTGACTGGCTTCCTCAGGTTGAGTCATTGTGTTTGTTGCTATGATATTATCCTTTGCAGTTCTGTTATATTTGTTGACTGGCTTGGCTTCAGGACTGACTTTTTAACACCATCGTTTCATAATTTCTTTGTAATGCGGCTATTAATTAGGTTAGATACCCATGTATGGACCTCAACCGTCCCATACATAGTGTTGTCGACCAAACTACAGAAATTCTGTTGCAATTTGAGGAAACCTTGCGGTTAAAAATTGGGTCATCGGTGGCAATATTCCTGGCAAGAGAACGGTGGGTTTGAAGAAGAATAAATGTATCTACAACCTGACTATAGGTTTCCTCTGGTGTATATTTGCATGGGTATTGTAACACTTGTCTTTACGCCACTGCATCGATTTCCTCTTCATGTGTTATATGTATAATTATTTTCATTGTATGTATTACACAACATTATTTAAGTATCCTCTTAATGGAATGGCAATTCATCTGCCATGCCCAAAATATGCTTAGGGTAGTGAAAGCAGACTGATTAATTTGAATATTTTTACCCCCACAGGGGCCTGTGGCTAAGTAATAATAGCCGCACGGGTCGATCGATCAGGTTAAGCGCTTGCCGCGGTTAGTCCGTGGATGGATCCATCTTTACATACAAAGACCCCTCCGTGCCTCGGAAAGCACGTTAAGCCGTTGGTCCCGGCTGTCATTCGTGGATCTTTGACAGTCGTTACGGGTCGTCAGAAGCCCGAAAGTCTAAACAACCAGTCTTACCAAGGGGTATAATATTACCCAGTAACTGGGTTGTGGGGGTCAGATAGGCAGTCGCTCCATGTAAAATACTGGTATTCAGCTGCATCCGGTTAGACTAGAAGCCTACCCCAACGTAGTTGGGAAAAAGCTAGACAGATGATGAGGTGTAGCCATGACAACGTGATATCATAAGCATTATATAATTATTACCTTCAATGTAAATTGTATCAATTATCTATTTTCCTCAACTCACTACATATTGTAGGTAGTAAGTACAATATTATCCGCACACTATTATTGTCCTCCATTTTGTAATTGGGTGTAAATTAAAATTAGTGACCCATGGAGGCCAAAAACATTGTGAGGCAAATTGATAGATGACGATGATTTGATTTGAAATAAGTACTGATGAAGAATTGTGAAGCTCGTTTCTTCTCTGTGGGAGAGGATGATGTTTGCATTGCAGTGGCACAATTACTGTTTGATGTTGTCATGAATGTCATAATAATATACTTATTTATATCGGGATGTAAGCCCACGCTGTGATTTCATTTCCGCGCGGTCGCGACTAAGAATAGAACAGCCTGTCAATTTCCGTTAGTGCTCTAAATCATTTGTTGCTCATTGCTCGATAGCAGGTAACAGGGCAGGGGACTGTCTAAGGAGATAAGTCAGTAGTCTTGAAGTCATTGGTAAGAAGGAACTTCCATTTATGGCTAGAAAGTGGGCGACTACGGAGATGACGACTAATAGAAAAGTATGGAAGACCGCGCGGACCTCAAATAAATTGGGATACGGAATGATGGAAGAAAATTCAATCTAAATCTAACATTAGGAAGCTGTGATGGACATGCCTTATTTAGGGCTATGTCTAATCAATTCTATGACGTAAATATGTAATTCGTTTACATATTAAAATAGTTATGAAATCAAGATTTTTGGACCGCATTTCATTGGTTATTGTACCTATGCGGCCAGAAATTATAATTCACTGATTTCAGACTGCGAAATCAATTATATTTCATTGATTTGGCCCAGAGTGCAATGGTCATGGAGTCGCTAATTTCCCATACAATTGTTTGTTGTTGAAGTTCACACTGCCTGTTTTTAAAATGACCGAGCCGCTATGATGACGATGATTTGATAGATCGCGATTAGATAATTCGCTTCTTTTGGTACGGAAGATCATTCGAAGGTCATGCATAATTATATCGGACAATGGAGCTGTACTTAGTCATGAGAAATAGGTTTGTAACGCGTTTTCTACAAGCCTCAACTACTTACTTATCTGTCATTTTAAAAATAAGTATGTATATACAGTTGTGGGACATATAATTAGGAACGGCTAATACCAAAGTCACTTTTCGATAAACAAGTTTTTGTGTTATTTTTGTATTAATTTACTGATAATAACTTTAAACAACATGGTTTAACATCAATTTTAATAGGATTTAATAAGAGATACGCCAAATAGTTGTTAATACTTCTATCAAAATTTAACTATGGTCCATTTGAAGTACCTATTCGAAACTTCCTAGCTGTGGACAAATAATTAGGAACGGGTAAAATGACTTCATTTATTAAACGATATCCGAATTTATTTAATGAAATTAGCGATACTTATTAAATAGGCTTTACCACTGCTTACAAAACGAAGCATTAATATTTTGTAGGATGACCCATGCTTATAATAACTGCTCTGCAGCGACGGGGCATGGAATTTTTAAAGGTTTTAACAGAAATAGTGCTCCAAGATTCGACAAAGGCATCATACAGTTCATTTAAATTACTTGCCCTTTTAGCAGCCACACTCTTCTTTACTTCTCCTCTTAGATTTTACATTGGATTAAGATCTGGGCTGTTTGCACGCCAATTTAACATAGTGACTTGTTGATCACTAGTAAACATTTTCACTGAATGAGCAGCGTATTTGGGGTCGTTATCATGTTGAAATTTCCAAACTACAGGCAATGTCTCCGCTAAGGCAGCATAGTCTCTTCCAATATTTGCCTGTAAAATTGGTCTAAAATGCCATCAATCTTTTTAACTGGCCCAACACCATGCCCTGAGAAAAATACCCAGTTTTATGTTTCCACCCCCATACTTTACTACTTTTTTCGTTAACTTAGGATTCAATGCCTGCTTAGCCGGTCGACGCGCATACTGTTTACCCGTCAGAAACTCGGAACCTAGCAGGGGCGTAGCCTTCATACAACCCGATTCCTTTCGGCTTCCCTTCGGAACAAACACTCTTCTCAATGTCGACTATTGCCAAATAATATGGTACACCTGTGTGTGCAACTGGTTTCTTCGGCTTCCTTCTAATAATTGTAACTGCGTCACTGGAACCTAGTCTATTCGTATCGTCAGAAAATAATGTTTTTTTTTTCCATTGACTTGCTGTCCAATCGCCATACTAATACTAGCGAAATCTTATCTTGCTTTACGGTGCACTTTCTTGAGAAGTGGTACTCTCCGGCCGCTTCTTCCAAATAACTTTGCATCCGTTAAGCGTCTTCGCGACGAGTACGCGTTGATACTCCTCCATTGCCAAAAACTTCCCTTCTTATTTCAGAACCCTTAAAAGGAACAGTCTTCGCCGAACAAACAATCAAAGCATCTTTACGTGGTGTCGTTTTTCTACATTTAGGTTTTCGAAGAACATTATTGGTAGTGTTGAATTTCTTGACGTGATTTACAGCAGCGTTATAAACTTTAGTCTTGGAGCACTCCATAAATAATCAGCGATCTTTTTATACGACCAATCATGTATGAACATGATCATGATCAACGAAAACGATCAAGGCACTGTATGAACAGTGCCTTGATCGTTTTCGGGGTTGATGGATAACAAATTTCCTTTTTACCCATGATTTTGAAATATTTATGTACTTTTGACTAAAAAAAAACGTAGGAGAAAGTAACCAAAGGATAGGCGGGAAATCAAAAAATGTTCTATTTATTTTCGAAATTCAAAATTGAGAACATATTTTTTTACATTTTTAATTATTTGTCCAGCGGCCAGTAGGTACTTTTGAAATACAGCGAATTTACGATAAATTGATTTTTATAAGGAAGTACAATTATTTTGATTGTTGAGTATGAATCATTACAACCTACTAATAAAGCTATTGTTTTATGTGGTTCAAAGTTGTTAAATCTGTAAGTTGATACAAAAGTAAAAGCAACTTGTTTATCCAAAAGTGACTTTGTTATCAGTCGTTTCTAATTATGTATATGTCCACAACTATAGATACTAAGGATGATTATATTGTAAACATAGATGAGCAAGCACAAAACTTCAATTGATAATAGATCTTTACCGATGTAATTGGAGATTCTTTAACCAGCATTGTCAGATTTAATTATCTGTGGATTGGCGCGCAATTTGAAATTCAAATAAATTTTATTCGAAAGCCGTGTTAATTTAATTTCAAATTCAGTCATTTGTTTTTAGATAGTTTTTTGTTTTTGAGAAATTGTGGTAGTTTTTTTCACCATGGATAAACTGAAAATTTGTACAATTTTCGAATATGAGTTCCTACGTGGAAATACCGCTGCGCAAACAACACGAAACATTAACGACGTGTACGGGCCTAACACCGCTTGCATAAACACGGTCCATTATTGGTTCAATCGTTTTAAATCTGGAAAATTTGAGTCGAAGAACGAGTCTCGCGGCCGGCCGGTAACTATTGTCGACAACGACGAATTGAAGGCGATAGTGGAAGCGGATCCAACTCAATCTACGGTAGAGCTTGCTGCGGGCCTTGCAGTAGTGTCACAACAACATTGAAGCACTTGCGTCAAATCGGAAAGATTAAAAAGCTAGATAAGTGGGTGCCACACGAACTAAGCGAACAACAGCGAGACATACGCGTCGAAGCATGCATAGCACAACTGAATCGGCAAAGAAACGAGGGAATTCTAAATCGAATTGTTGCCTGCGATGAAAAAATGGATCCTGTACGACAACCGTAAGCGTTCGTCTCAGTGGGTGCACCCGGGTACAGCACTTAATCAGTGCGCTAAAAAAAGATTACTCATAGGAAGATGATGGTGACTGTCTGGTGGACCAGTGCCGGACTTGTACATCACAGCTTCATACCGAATAGCACAACAGTGACGGCAGATGTCTATTGCCAAGAATGCAAATAATGATGAAGAAGCTCGCAATTCAACAACCAATACTGGTCAATCGCTCTTCCCCATTGCTTTTTCACGACAACGCGCGAACTCACACTTCACGACAGACCATCACAAAGCTACAAGAGTTACAGCTGGAAGCTCTCCGTCACCCACCGTACTCACCGGACCTGGCCCCAACAGATTTCTACTTTTTTCAAAATTTAAAAAAAAAATTAAGTGGGAAAAAAAAATTCAACACCCGAGAGGAAGTACAAAACGCTTTCGCTGACTTCATCGCTTCCCGTCCGGCAGACTTCAGTAAAGGGATAAACAAACTGCCATCAGTGGCAAAATTGTATAGATAATTTGGGCCAGTACTTTGATTAGCTGAAATAAAAAAAAATACCAAAATTTTTATATTTTAACATTTTCATATTAAATCTTTAATTTCATAGGTACCTAAAGACATATTTTTGTTGAAAATTGATTTTGGAATTGACAAACTGAAATCTTTTTAGACCTGACCTGACCCGATTTTGATATTGCTGAAATTCTAAAGTTTGCAAGACTTTTGTAATTTACGCCTTACACTGTAAATAAATTACAGATTCCCTGAGTAATGGCGCATCAGGCCAAAGAGACGAAGTTAAAGCAGCAGCTAACTAAAATTACCGGCCAGGCAGCCAACTGAATAATTAATCAATTGTTTGATGTTTCTGCCAATTGTTTATTTATCTTGCGTTGATACACCTTCGTACTGCAGTATACGTAATACTTACACATAACATCACGCCTGTATTCCCCGAAGGGTCAGGCAGAGGTGTGCCTATAGTACACCCACATTTCCCCAGTTACGTTTAAGTCCCATGTTATAGGGGGCGAGCCTATTGCCATCAACCGGGCACAAATCCAGACTCGCAGACTGCTACTGAGATATTTCAGATAGAAAAAGCCAATAACACTGTCCGATCCGGGAATCGTAGCCAGGACCTCATGCTCTGCAGTAGCGCTTGCGATGCGACCAACGCATGTAGTATTGAGTTTTGAAAATGTGAAAGTGTGTATGGAATTCCTTCGCTGAGCTACCAAATCAATTTTGATGGATTTTGGCACTGAGTACATTGGCACCCGGAGAAGGACATGGGGTACTTTGAAGATTAAAAACTTTATGTTTTTGGATGGCAAACAAGATGAAGGCCCCGCTGTTGATAAGAGGCCAACTGTGGCTATCAGCATAGAACGGAATCTTGTGTGCTATTACTACCAAAAGTATGGATATGACCAAAAAAAAAATTTGCTAGAAATATTTATCTATTGTTAAAAGAAAGATATTCTATCTAATTGAGCTATTATTGTTCCGAAAATAAAATCGGTTTCATGTTGGTAATGTTAATTATTTTCTGTTGCACTTTTAAAGATGACCCTTTCTTTCCATTGGTAAGTCTTTACTGTTTAAATGCTTAATACTATTGAATAAACGTATTTCTCTAACAAACGCGATTTCTACACATTTGAAATATTAATAAATATTTTTTCGAGCAATACCGGAATCCTGGGGGCCAACCACCACCTCTTAAAGCAGTATTATTTTAATCTTACTTCAGCGTGAGAAAGAGATGGAGCTATACAGGACGCCTAGCTCCATCTCATTCCCACACTCAAGTAAGATTAAAATAATACTGCTTTAAGAGGTGGTGGTCTAGGCTCTGAGAGTTAACAGGCTTCTTCTGGGTAAGCTCGCTCCATCGTCGACTTTGTATCTGTCATCTCTGACCTAGATTAGAGTCAAGAGCAAACCTATCTTAAATAAAAATAAATAAAATCGTCATATCCATATTAGTGATATCGTCTCAAACAGCACCAGTTCCGATCACTGGTTATCAGCCATCTTAGCGGAGCTTTCGATCCGATGATACTATTTAATTTAATCTGTAACATCGGTATTTAAGATGACCCGGAGTTTGGATCCACTCAACCAGAAGTAAGTTGTAAAAACTGCAGTGAGGTCAGGTTTCCAAATGTCAGCGAATGGCTGACTGTCGGCTCAGTCACAAACTTAAAATTATATTAAGTCCCGACTTACCGAGGTAGATAAAATAGTAAATGATAATAGATCAGTGTCTATTTACTGCTCTGAATTTAGGAATTAGTCATCATGACTGGCGAGTTAGGATCCTAATCCCAAAGTTCTCTAACCATCCTATAAATGATATTCAGAGTAGTGTAAAAATAAGCCTGAGGGTCAACATTTCATTAGATAGCGCTGGAGTTTCAAATCCGACTAAGCTCTGAAAATAAACGCCGAAACAAATTCAGAGGTCACGGTCTTTTCAAGCCCAGACATCGTACAGCGTGCTACAGAATTATGTAAAGTGCAACAATTTGGGGCATTTTCTGGAATGGCTTTTTAGAGGAAAAACCGTAACGTTTTTGAATGGACAAAGGAAAGGACAAGGAGAAATTTTCTAAGTTGGTGGCCAACTTTTAATAAATGGAGGGGCACCAGCGAAGGAAGAAGAATTATATGGCAAAACAGCCAACTGCGACTGCTTGTAAATATTAATTAATGCTAAAGCTGAAATACCAAAAGCATTGCAAGTGGGTGTAAGATGTAATACCAAAAGCATTTAATCCCAGAGACGAAGCTGGAGTGTCTCGTGTGCCTGAGTGCAAGCATACCCTTTTAAAACCGGAACACAGCAACGCAGTTTAGCGGCAGAAATAGATATAGTGGACAGTGATAGGACTTTCCCGAATGAGCGAAAGACTATTAGTACCGTTACAATAGATTACGGATACGATACGGCAGCAGGGTGTGGATGTGGAGCTGTGACGCAAACTGTCCCACTTCAAATCCTGCCGTCTGTGCCCCAAAAAATGTAGCCAGAGTGACCTCTGCGTTCCACAGACGATGCCGTGGGAGTGGCGAAGTTTTGGGCCAACAAAATTTAACATACCGTCGTCGTGCCATCGACACGACGGTAGCGGTGACGAAGACAATAGATTATAGAAGGATGACCTTTCTTCAGTTTGTTTAGTTTCTATCCAACTATTCTGTCCCGTTGAAAGTTTGTCGTATTTATTTATAGTGCCAATACGGCCAATGTAAGGTCGGAAGAGCTTACGTCGCCGTGAGAACCGATGCACCTGAGGTAATGTCGTGAAGGTCATTAATTCACTCCCATCAAGGTCATCTTTAATGAATTTCATCGTCACGTCTTTTGGCATAATTTGTATAAAAATTGCAGTATTAGTAGATTTTATAATGAAGGCATGTTAGTTGGTGTTTTGCTCTTTTTTTAAATATTCACTCTGAAGGTAGCTACAGACCTAGTAATAAAAAAAATTACAATGAGCAGAGCGAATAAATGAATATTTCTTGATAGGTTAATGCATTTTTCTTCTGTAACTTACTTTTTACTGTTATGCTATGGGTGAATACTTACATTGTTTTTTTAAGGCGAGGATAACCGACTTTTGATGATTATAAACTGAATATCACGCTAAACGAGTAGTGTTAATGATTTGGGAAATTAAATATTTTAGATTTTGTTTACATCACACAGTGTAATTAATTTGTAAAGTTAAGTCTAACGCGGATAAAAAAAACTGAGAATCGCGCAAAAACTATCAAGCGTATTTTTATGAAATTTTCACCATTTTCAAGATAATTTAGTTATTTATCTTTTAGTAGGTATAGATTTTTTAATATAGTACCTTTTGTTTTATGTAAAATTAATAATGAGTCTAATTTGGGACAGCGCTCCTGGATGGGCGAGTCCTATTACTGGGTGGACGTTCGACGCATTGCGCGAGCTCAGCACAGAACACGCAAGCTATGCACTCATGGCTGTTGGCATATAATATCTGCGGTTTAAAAATCGCTCTTTTTCCCGTTAACCAATTAATATTCTAAATCGTCGTCGCTTATTATGGGAAAGCGGCAAATAGTGACTATAATATTACCACAAAAGTAAGTAGGTACATACCTACCTACTTACTCTAAAAATACCTAATTGTGTATTGTTGAGGGACAATACTAAGTATGTTAATTATCAGAGAGTTTCATCATGTAGTGAAATATTTACGTAATAATGTAACGTAGGTAGGTAAACGTGAACTATTACAAAATGCTAAGAAAACTAGTCATTTCACAGTTTTAAACGACCTGATTATCATTTTGACCACAACTTAGGGTAAGTTGTGGTGAAAATTGATACCTATTCATAAATTCACGGCACTTTCGGAGAAGAGAAACGTGCGCCAACGCCAATTCGCAAATAACATTTCGGGAATAATAAACAACTTGTTTTGTTACAAAACTGACTTCGGAAACGATTCGCAAGTTCCTCTATCATAAAATTATCATTATGCGCTCACTGTGCACATAAAAACAATATTCATGTCCGACTGTGTAAACGAAACCTAAGATTCTGAACAACATAGACACAAATTAGGTCGTGTGTACAACGACCGCGGTTACTTGACGGCACGTGATCATAAACTACAATGAAAAAAAGTACTTTAAGTCGATGGAATTAAAAATTATGAAGCCAATCGGATACTCCGTCTATTAATAGCTGTATCTAATTCATATAAGTATGTTTATTTTGTCTAGTGTACTTTACACATACTTAATGCTTTATCAATATCACATAACCACACTTAGCACCGATTGTCTAAATACCTACACAACTAAAAAATAAACCCGTGTTATTGAACAATGTTGCTTGTATGGGGAAGTACCCATTTAATATGTATTCGTGGATGATTGTATGAGTGACGCCCACATCTAATAAGCGAGCTATATTAACAAGTATTACACGTAAACACTGCTAATGTAAAAATAGAGAGTAGGGATGCTAAATATTTCTGATTGCAATGCAGATGTAAAATATCCAAATGCAGGCATTACATCAATGTTCGCATGTTTTTACCTACATAACACACATAAATGAAAAGGAAAGTGAGAGAAAAATATGTTATTCGTGCTTTAAAGGGTTATCGTGCCGTTAGACAGATATAAAACACACACTTTCGATGTTGAAGAACAATACTTTCTATGAGTCTCGAGCGTTCCATTTTTAGTCAAGTCCGCGGACGTTCGTTGCTATGCGAAATGCGAAGCCAATCTTGTCGACGACGAAATAGAGGACATCATGAATGGAACTGCTGTGTACTGCTTCTGCTATTAAACACATAAACCATCGGCCCAGCAACGACGCGATTTTTGCTGCATAATTTTCAAGGGCATCCATAACCAACACAGTCCGACGCGTATGGACAACCAAAGGGGCCCCACGGATTCCTATCGATTCATGAATGAAACAAACAACATGCACTTATGGAAAACTACGCATCATCAACTATAAATTAATGAAATTAACACAGAAATAAAAGAAAATACTTACAAACTCGTCAGCCGCGATACGTGTATAATCACATACATGACGTCATTTGACGCAACACAAACCCGAAAAATCGAGTAAAATATATAGTTACTGCTTCGAAAACAACACCAACATGTAATATGCACGATACTTTATTAAATACAATAAGATAGTTATGTCATTTAGAGCGATTTAGGACATTTTACAATATTTATTTGTTGTCACCGACTCAGAGTTTTGACAAGATGGTCGCGCACCGACTGTTTTGCTTTGGTTGTCAGCTGATACGAAAGACTGTTCTACTTCGAACGAAATCGCGATATGCATATTCTCGCTCTAGCGCTCGCAATCTGCGCCACTGTGCGAAAGAGACAAACACCATGACTCTCCTATTTGAACAGGACTTCAAATACAACAAACGTCATTTTCTTGTTGCATATATTATTGCAAAGAAAAAGTCGCAAATAAAACTATTTCTTCCATGTGATGAATTGAAAAGCGGTACAATATCGGTATAATTGTGTTTCTATTTCACAAGAACACGTAATCATGCATCAGTTAGTTATATTTGGGCGTGACATATTTTGTTGTTTTCATGTCAGTAGCGCCATCTAGATACGATTAGTGGATTCATTTTCTATTGAGTTCGGGCAAGGTCATGGTTGCAATTTGTGTATAGCCTTTAATATCTTAAAATAAACTACAATAATGTATGAATTGGTTAGTTATTAACATTGTTATGATCCATACATTGTTCGGTGGAGTGATTAAACGACGCAATTTAGGTACTGGAAAACAAGTAACACGTAGACTACGTGGTAAATTCCTTTGAGCTGCAAAGTTTAATGGATAGATGGTAGCACTGACGCGTATGCAACTTTGTTGTTGATGGATTGGTTGGATAGGGTACTTTCAAGTAATTTGTGTCGTTTGTGATAATATAACATAATGAATTAAAATAAATGATCATGAGTTGATCACATTATTTATCTAAATAGTTTTCGCCTTTTGCTAATAAAATTGCTATATGTAGGTACTCCGCCTAATGCTCTCGGAGAATACAGGATTTTATACCTATTCACGAAGGCATCCAAAAAGTTACGGACAACTCACCAAGATAATAAAATTGATTGCGTTAGTCCCAAAACTCGACAAGTTTCTGAATGATTCATATCAGATTTACAGCACCGTAATGTAAAGAGACGTTTGGAGATGATTAGATTGTAATATTCCAAGATGAAAACTTTGCCCTTCAACTCATGGGTGTTGTCAAAAATGAAGGGGTAAGGTTACCTAAGTAAGGTGGATATTACTTTATTAGGTATTATATATCTAGGTTGGAAATTATAAGACAAGTGATATGATTTTATATTATGTCACCGTATAATTGTGAACACCGTTAGTTTAAAATCTATCCATGTCAAACCGTCAAATTGTGAACGAACCTGCACTTACCGACAGGGTTCACAATCTGACCGATTTTATCACTCTTAAAATTGAGAACCGTCCTTGATTGGTAGGTCATGACTGTAGCTTTGTTTTTTTTTTTTTGTTTCGGGGTGGAAAATTCTCATGGATGTCCTACGCCCTGGGGCGGGCGGAGGGGTCTGTCAGGCTCTTACTGACTAAAAACCACCCCGGTGTTCCATCTCACACCTACGCCGAGGGTCGCGGGAACTTACGACACTTCCGCAACCCCCGGCTGGTGCCGGCCCGCCACGGCAGGCCTCTCCTCGTGTCGTGGGGAGGAGTGAGGTGTTTGACTCCCCCCGCGACGTCTAAGAGGGGCGCGCGTGGAACACTACGCGCCGCCACCTCGAGTCCGATGTATGGGGGGCGACGGACGTCCCCGAGTCCGTCGCCCCTGGACCCATTCAGGTCATGACTGTAGCTGAATCGGTCGCAGTAACTAGGCCAGGGCACCCCGACCAAATGGGTTAGGTTAGGTTAGAAAAGCGCGCGAGCCGAGCGATAGAAGCAAGTGGTGCCGCTGCAGCGGCCGGCATGAAATGTAGCTGTTAGGTACTTCTAGTAAAGAATCACCAATTAAAATTCCGCTTCAACTTTAAAACTAACTGCTTTCATCATAAAACCCTTACCTACTGTTCTCGCTACACGATTCAACACTAAAGCTTCAAGCAGATGACTTATCTCTCTCATATCAGCGTAGCCCTAAGTCTAGGTACCCTTCATTCATACAAGCTAGATAAGTAGTGAGAAAGCGAGCATTCTCCACAATAGCTTGTTGACTTGTATGTACATAGAAACCTCCATTAATTATTTGTCCGGTAGAATCATAACTTAAGAGTTATGAAGGTGCAGAAACAATGATGTGGTTTGTTTTCTTGAATTATAGCGTTGGGGTATGCGGGAAACTGGGAATGATTAAATTTCGTGTGTGTCATTTGTTTTGAGCATTTCTGGCTATCCCACAGGGCAGAGACTCTTCTATTCTATTTCTTCTTATGGCAAGCAAAGCCGATGTCGACCATTCTGCCAATGTCTAAAGTGAAATGGAAATCAAGTGTGCATTGTTGTAAAAAAAAAATAATAATAATATTAAAAAGGTTACGACGATACAGTTGAGCTTAATGTGTGGATCTTGTGAGGTTAGTACGAAAAGATAAAAATACATATAAAGTATTATAAATTGTTAGAACACTTAATAATACACGTATACCACACCCACACAGACAGAATATTTAAGGAAACAGATCATAATTTTATATTATTGTGGCGGATGAAAATCATTAGCGCCACAAGGAGTTCTGGAGAGGACTCAGAGACTCTTCGGCGGTCGCTGCTAGAGGTGGCAGTGTCAACACTTTCCATACAGCCTAGCCTGTCATCTTTTACTCGTGCTATGACACATATGGCGTATAGTGATAATTTATGTAAAATTTGACGTTATCGCAAGGTTTTCGCTTACCGCGGCGTCGCGTCGACGTGAAAAGAGCGTGAAGGCAGTCGGTGACAGAAGTTGTGTGCTCAACGTACCTACTTTTGACGTCACGAATTCTGACGTGTCTAGACACTGCTGTACGTGGCTATTCTAATTTTGAATCGGTAACGTTGTTCGAATGTTTTTAGTTCTTGCAAAAAGCATTCTGAATTGACTGTTTGATCTGGTAATATTTCAACACCCATTTTGGTCACAGGTTTTATATTATTTCTATTATATTATGAAATTGCTATTGGAACGAACTTCTATAACGCGTCTTGTGGTAGGAGTAAACGGGCAGAAATTGTGACGTAGGTAACGAAAAAGCGTTATGCTGTCAGTTTCAAAAGTTTTGGTTTTTGTTTTTATTTTTTTATTACAGAGGCCTTTAATATAGTTTTTAGGTTGCTAAATACAAGTGTCAAAAACGAAAACTTTTGACACTTGAAAATTGAGACCATACTAGATGGCTCTGTTTTATATAGGTCCCAATTGGCTTTCCCAATTGTGTTGGGGCGGCTTCCAGTCTAACCGGATGCAGCTGAATACCAGTATTTTATATGGAGCGACTGCCTGTCTGACCTCCATAACCCAGTTATTGGGTAATACGATACCCCTTGGTAAGACTGGTTGTCAGACTCGGGCTTCTGACGACCCGTATCGACTGTCAAAGATCCACGAATGACAGCCGGGACCAACGGCTTAACGTACCGAGGCACGGAGGGGGTCTTGGTATGTAAAGATGGTCACCCATCCACGGACCAGCCGCGGCAAGCGTAGCTTAACCTGATCGATTGACCCGTGCGGCTGTTAATTACTTAGCCACAGGCCACAGCTCTGTATTAATAGGTATTAATACATAATACAGCGAAAGGAACTTCGGGTGTCCCACGACACCTCCCGACTTTTTTTGTTACAGGACTCAATTTGCTCAGGGGCTTTTGCTATACTCTGAGTACCTAAGCAACCGGATTTTAGAGTATCATCACTTTTTTCTTGTAGTTTGTGGATTCATAGAACCAAATTCTGATCATCAATTTAAAAGTATGGTTTGGGATTCCACCTATAGGAAACAGATGCAAAGGAGACTGAAACGATTACAAACAATCTTGGGCCTAAATGTAACGAAATGAAATTGGTGTGGATTAATAGATTTAAGCTTATCAGTCCCTCGCTGAAAATTCTGTAAGTTTTGACAATCTGAGAGCCGTTATTAGAGGTTTAGTAAAAGTAAGGTTATGTCACAATCTTTAACTAACAACTGATTCCTGAAGTGGAAAAGATGTTCTTTAAACACTAATGTTTATTATATTTCGTTTATGGGTCGTTGGCCTAGTGTATTGCAGTGACTAGTTACTATCCTTCAATTTATTCACAAAGCGATCCATAGTTTCAACAATATCAATACAATAACAATTCCAAGTCAAACGTGTGAGCGATCTTCGGTGTTCAGTGTGAAAGCGAGGGTCGTACGAGGTAGGCAGGGTCAGAATCCGTAAACCACAATGCAGTGGTCGTTAAATATTAAATAATCTGGAAAGCACTCAAAACGCATCGGAAAACATGAAACGAGTGAACAAGCAAGAGCAGTCGGCAACTGTCAATGTTGAGCTGACTCACAGCGTCACAGCTGTCATGTCAGTGACATAGACTAAAAATATAACACTAATTTTAATCGATATGAAATCGGTATTCATTATATTGGTTTTTCAGTAATGAATTGATATTTAATTTATTAAGGCATGTGATTAAATGCACTTTATTGTATAAAAGTATATTTAATGCATTTAATTACTCGAGTTAATTACCTAGTGCGAAGGCTTTCTTTTTGTAATTTTGTAATCGATTACTTATAACTATATTTCTCTTAATTCTCCGCTTCCAGATTAAGAATTGAGCTGATTTCTGATATTCTAAGATAAAAAAATATGACAAATTTTTTAGATTATATCTCAACTTATTACATTTGGGCCCACCGTTTTCCATCTCCTTTTTATACTAGACCATTATACATTTACAACTTTAAAAATCGGTCACAAAACTCCATTCATGTAAACCATGTCAATCTGATATACGACAATCCTATCTCTACAAATTGGCCCAATCAATGGCATGAAGCCGAACAATAAAAATTACGCATCGACCAATTACGTTTGACCTGGCTTTCTGTTTGATTGAAAGCGATTGGCTAATGAAATGTATGGATCGTTATGCTGCATGGCTCTGCAATTACTGGTCGCAATATGTTTCGAGTAATTGGAATGGTCTTTGATGATAAAATATGTAACAGATTTTTACAGGCAGGATGCAATTTGGCAGGAATATATGATTTTTGGAACGAAATTCATTAACGCGGCTTGCGGTAGGAGTTGACTGGTAGAAATCGTCACATAACGAAAAAGCGTTATTTCTTGTTGACCGCCATGTAATAATAATAATTAATAAAAACTTTATTGTTCAATAATGCTCTCTGCATTACAGAATTTAACTAGCACTAGCCTCCACACTAGAATTCCCTGTGTCGTGGAGACTCGCGTCCTTCGTCTTATAAGGTTATTAGGTACCTACATAGTGGCTAGGTACATACCATCGGTCGATAACATTTCTGAGGCGACAATAATCGAATGTTCTTTCAAATCAGAAAAAACTTAGGTGTTTTAAATTTCAGCCAGGGCCGCGGGATGTTCGAAAGAGTTACTGTGGCCCCTGGCATTGACAACAGAAGGAACACGGGTAGGTTTTAGTCAGCAAAAGTCTGACACGCCCTCCCGCTCCACCGAGAGCGGGAGAAGACATTTGATGATTTCCCATCCAAAACAAGGTGCATGCGCTCGATTTTCTCTAGAAGCGAACATGGAATACGTCCTTCTAAAATTTCCCAGCCCAACTAAGGGAATGTTCCAAATCATCGGTGCGGCTTATATACCACCTAGGACACCTGAATCAGTTTTCTTACAATATTTCGATCTCCTACAACCCATTACTTGATGACACTAATTCTGAACAATTTTAACTT
This sequence comes from Fissipunctia ypsillon, assembly GCA_947568875.1. NCBI lineage: Eukaryota > Metazoa > Arthropoda > Insecta > Lepidoptera > Noctuidae > Fissipunctia > Fissipunctia ypsillon. Next base: position 22,630,512 of record OX387653.1, read on the forward strand.
CTTGGTGATTACAACCTGCCTGATATTGATTGGATTCCGTGTAATAACCACGTGTCATTGTCAGGGGTAATATGTAGTGGCAACTCCTCTACTTGTGCGCATCTTGGTGCATTTTTGTCATACCTTAATGCTTGTCAATACAACACTACCAGGAATGCGAATGGAAAATTATTAGACCTGGCCATAAGTAATAATGTATGTTCTGTTATTCCCGCCACCGACTATCTACTGCAACTTGACAATTACCACCCATTTATCTGTGTTTTAATACCATACAAATTGCTACATTCAACTATGATTCGAAAGTCCATCAAAAGATTTAATTATTATAAAACTGATTACGAGAAAATAAATGAGGAGTTAAGTACATTTATTGGTCTGAGCTGATCGCGTTGACACAATCTATAGATGAAGCAGTTAATAGATTTTATAACATAATCTTTAGCTTAATAAAATCCTACGTGCCTCTAGTTAATTCAAAATCCCCGAAATTCCCGGTGTGGTTTTCACCATCTCTGGTACATATGTTTAAAAATAATGCTAAGGCGTGGGTAAAATGGAAAGTGTATCGCAATATCTCTGACTATGAGCAGTTCTCACTATACAGATCCAGAATTAATGTTGAATGCAAAAACTGCTACAAAAAATATATGGAGTCTGTTGAGGATAGCATTCGTAGCAATGTAAAATATTTTTGGACCTATGTTGCTAATCGGAGGTCTTGTGGTGGCGTCCCTTCAAACATGAAATACCGAGACAGGGTCTCCGACGACCCTGAAGAAATTTGTAACTTCTTTTCTGCTTTTTTTGAGTCTGTTTATGAAAAACCGTCCACGATAAATGTACCGTTGTGTGAGAATTCTACTGAGCATAATTGCCTGTTTAATAAGATAGAGTTGAGCACGACTCAGATATTGAGGGCACTAAAATCTTTAGACGCCGCAAAGGGTCCGGGTCCTGATGGTCTCCCAGTTTGTTTTCTTAAAGCTACTGCAGAAAATATTTGCGCTCCCATAAGTATATGCGATTTAATATGGGTCAAAGACCTGAAATAAATGAATTTTAATTTAATCGAATAGGTGTGTGATGAATGAGTGAGTTAAGGTGGGTTTAGACCAAACGAAGACAGAAACAGAGGAAGGGATTTTTTAATTAAAAAAAAAAAATATATTCAAAATCTGTATTAACAATAACACACATAAAATCTGCCAAACTGCATAACAGTTTATCGTATGAGCAATAAAATTCCTTTCCTGACATCCCTAACATATTTGTAGGTATGGGATACCAACGAAGGAACACACCCGCTCCGTTTAGACAAAGGGAATGCGGAAAAGTGGGGACAGAATAAACATTCGCTCGTTTGGTCCAAATCGACCTTTATGTATTAGTGTGATGAATGTGTGTGTTGTGCTCTCAACAGCACAACACACACATGAAGAGTTTCCTTAACTCATGTTAAGGAAACTTCTGCTTGCTTGCATACTCCATTCCTGCCAGAAATTTAGAAGGCCAACAAAAACTTTTGACACTTGAAACTTGAGACCTACTAGATGACTCTGTGTTTACTTAATACTTATACAGCGAAAGGAAGATATATTAATCTATGAAAGGAACTTCGTTCATTACAGGCGTGATGTTATACTGTGTGTTGAACTTCGTTCCGACCGGGTGAGCCGCGACACCTCCCGACATTTTTTGTCTTCTCTGGGGTGGTGGGGAACTGGATAGGGAAGGAAAATTTGGTCTAATTAATAATGTGACCGTGGGAGGTCTTTATACAAGGTGTAATTTTAATCACTGTTAAACTCTTACGGGGTCATTGTACTCATCATTATGAACAACTTTTACTAACCTACGTTTTACTACCAAACCCGAAATCGCGAAAAAAATATCAGCTGTTCCCTACATTTTGACGAGTTATGCGAACATAAATGTAGGAAAAAGCTGATTATTTTTTCACGATTATAGGTTTGGTCCCATAGTAAAAATTGTTCATAATGATGAGTACAGTGACCCCTTAAACAGTAACAATGATTCAAATTTCACCTTGTTTAATATAAGATTGATTCGATTATAGAGTTAGGTACCACTGCGAGTGAATTTCTTTTAACAGTCTGAAAAACTGAAGTTCTTGGCCTCTTATATCTTGAGTGTATAAGATTGTCCGGGAAAGTTCTTAGGTTTAGGTATTACTATTTCAGCAATGAAGTAACATTGGTTTGTTTGAAAGGTAGGTATGGTCTTCGGTAAAATTTTCAGTTCCTTTATATGTTGAATACTTATTTTTTCCGGATCGATTAACTTGCAGAGTATCTGCCTACTTACCTACAAAGTTTAAATAAAAACACTCAAACACATAATGCACCATTTATTTCAACATCAATAAATACAAGTTAATTTTATAAGTTTTACTAACATTTCTACAGATTATATTTACAAGTTAGTACGGTTATGTACAGCTTTGGCGAGACATCTCTGACTAGAGTATTACAAGACGGGCTCTTCTATTAAGGAAAGTGAGAATCAAATAACTTAGGGCTGGTATCACTTAACTATATTAATAATGACTTTTTGAAAGGACTATATCGAGAAGCAAGTTGATAAAAAAGTTTCTTTTCGCAACGGACCTGCGGGGCAATTGCGTAACACAGTTGGAACAGTAGGAATCAGTTTCATTTTGACAGTTCAACAACATTCATTGCGTTATTTACGTTGTTAGCAGACAAATTTTTCGAACATATGAAGGAATGGATTAGCAATTTGTTTCAAAATCATTCAGATTGTGATTGATAGTGTGTTACGCAATTAGGGTGCTGCTCGGTGGAAACGTTCAAAGCAAGCCAATTAAGTGTCGAAGGCAGCGGCGCATTTCCATTTTTTTTCGCATGTATCAGGTAATTTTTTTTTGCATGTAGAATTACAGCCTAAATATAACACGTTAATGACACTAACATGGCAATGCGTCAACTTGCTGCGATCGTTTTTGCGGTGCGTGTTTTATATTGGTTGACTCCTAGCTTTACGTTGAACTTGTAACGAGCTTGCCATAAGCCATTAAAATAATATTATGGGACTCCGGTGTATCATTCAATAATCAGAACGTCCTTTCACACACCTCTTAACGAGTGAACATACAGAATACACGTAGTGACCTGCCGTGGCATCCCGGCAGATTACTACATATTGCGGGGAAACTTGACAGATATTTTTAAACTCCTGGAAAGATCGGTAAAGCTAGTCCCGGTAGCCCTATAAATAATTTCCAGTCATAACATAGTCAAATTCTGGTCTGAAATCTACATTTCCATAGACTATTTTCATGGCGCAGTTGCGATTTCATATTCGGGATTTAAAATGCATTTCCTGAAATGGCTCTTCTGAGAATATTGAAGTGATATCAGCTTTAAAGTATAAATTCACACTAGGAATGAGATTATTATGGGATTAAAAATGATTCCCATATCAAAGAAATAGATATTTGATTACCTGAGGCTACGTCCTATTTAAAAGCGATCGTCGCGCGAAAACGTGATCGGTCGCGTCTATGTGTCACTTTTTGTTCGGAAAACCGAAAAGCGCCCTCTGTCGGTGCGACCACGCGTTCATGTTCGAACGATCATGTATTCGCGCGACGATCACTTAAATAGTATGCGTTCGTACGAACTAGCGATCAAATGTACTACAGTCGAAATGGTGTCATAATTGACATTCGCGCGAGCGTCACAGAGGCTCACCGTTGGTGTCTCTATCTAGCTCAACAAGGTTAATTATATTGCCTGATTATAAAAACTGCGCATTTCGAACGTCAATTGTGAAATGTGACTTATTGACGCGAAGACGCGATGCGGTCATCCATCGTCGACGATCGCTGCGACACAACATTTTGGCATCGAGCCATTACGCGATCTCATTCGCGCAACGATCGCGTATTCGCGCGATGTGATGTTTTCAAATTGAAAAAAGATATTACTTTAAATTGCTTTGAAAAACAGCCGTGTTGTGTGTTACATAGGAAATAGATAAAATGTGAAAAATAATTCCAAACTTTTTCACAAATTAACCAATCTCTACAATGCTGAGCATACATGAGCCAATACAATAAGTTTGAAAGTATCTAATACAATCGTACATAGCTAGTTCACTTATTACTTATATACACAATTATACATTTATTGCTTCACTTCGCTAAAGGAACATCACAACCACAGGATAAAATTAGGCAAAGTTAGAAAATCTAGACATGTTTACATAGGATTCTAACTCTTATCTCGGTACTATAAGCCTCAAAATTCACTGTAGAAATGCAACAGGTAGCTGTAATAGGAACAAAGTTAAAGGTCAGAGTTTTGTTTGCTTTACCCGGGTTATGTCAACAATTAGATACAACGGTCTGGTTAATGTTGATACATGAAAAGTTTGTAGGACATTGTGTTGGGGCTCTTATTTTAGTAATAGATACTGTGTAAAATGATTAAGCTATGCGTTGCTTTGGTTCTGTGTAGAAAATATCTTTACGAGTCTAATGTGAAAAAATGCGGGAAGATTCTGACTGTTAATATTTTTTACAAGATACTTTAGGTGGAGATCTAAATAGGTATTGCACAAAACTTAAAATTAGTTTCAGTAAGGTATTTGTCACGTTAATATTAGGCTGCTGGGGAGTTTGTTGCGCCACTTCTTCTTCCCAGTTAAAGCACTAGGAAGTGGTGAAGGGCGGGCGTTTTGGGGGACTGTCTTATGAAATTTTGAAGTTCAAAAAGTGCAAATTCTCAGCCTAGTTTGAATATGACTTTTGATTTTGATTAATGCCATTTTGACATGTAAAGATGATTTAAAACACGCTCTACGAGGCTAGTTATTTACAAATACGAATTTTTAAATTACAGCCATAATGGCTACATGGTTATGCATTTTCTTTAGATTTATTTATCCAAATTGACCTTTATATTATAATAATTTATTAATTTTCTTATTCATAAACGCACTATTCTTTCTTACTCGAAAATAGAGCCTTTTACAAAATTTTATGAATAGAATACTTCTATTTTAATAAAAGGGTATCTTTTAGACACAGCTCTATTATCTACTCAGACGGATACATACATAAGAAGAATACAGACTAAAGCATTACTTACACAAGAAGTACCATTCGTTCATTAAAAGTACCATTAATCTAAAATTATATACTACGTAGTTATATCAAACTTGAGCTCAGATAATCTTCTATATAAATAATAATGTATGTTTGTCCTCTATGTGTTTCTAAACCATTGATCAGATTGTGATGAAACTTTGGTAGGGTCTTCTGAGGACGCCCACGAGGGTTTCTGGTCCAAAAATTACAACCAAACACTCTTTTACGGCACAGCTAGTACTTTATACAATATTATGTACAAATAATCACCATTTCAAAACGGTGATATTTGAACCTTAATCACTGGTTCAAAATGGTGATAAAGTTGAAGAAACTTGCGTTTAGAACTACTAGCAATGAGGAGTCTAGTGTGACACTTGATATGGTACAGGACATAAGCTTCAATACTAGAGTTTATATATAATTTCAATTAATATTTTGTAAGTTGAGAACACAGAAGAAACAAAATGGATTGCAATTAATGGGTCCTCGCGGACCGATGATATTAATCAACTGTCAATGGAATCCTTCTCATTGTGATTTGAAAATGGCGTTGGCGTAACTGTCGTCCAATCACAGCCAATTTAGAGGGCTCAAAATACAATTTACACTTTGAGTAATCTTCACCATTAGTATTGGCAAGGAAGGTGATTTTTGTAGACCGCTGTCGAGCGAATATCGAGTAGCCTGCCAGTCAGTATCACTCTGGAGGATCCTTCCTTTTCACCGGAAGCCCATCCAACCACGTCCGACCACTTCCAACCTGGTGACTCTTAAGTTCCTCCACCTCAGCGTTGCCACATTTATTTAATTGTTCTCATGCACATCACACATTTTACAATTATAGATTAATTGTCGATTTTTGCACATAATTTTTCCGGCAAGGACCCAATTTGTTTAGACAGCCCATAGGAATTTAGGCAAGATCTGAAATTTCAGTACTCCATAAGTAAAAAAAAAAAAAAAAAACACTAAATCTTTGAGCGAGTTCTCTCACAAGCCAAGTCATAAACTACGTAGTAATCTCCTAGCTAGGTGCCGCAATGGAGTATCTTCCTGAAAGCCTTCCTGAACTCTGGGTTGAAGATGGTGTAGATGACGGGGTTGAGGAACGAGTTGATGTAGCCCAGCCATGTGGTCAGGATGAACACGGTCACTCCAGGGGAGTACGGGAGTCCGAACTTGGAGCACATGGCGTCGAGGACTGAGCACGTGAAGAATGGTGCCCAGCAGAACAGGAAGACACCTGAAAGAGAGAGAAAGAGAACTGTGGTTAATTGCACAATGTTATGTTTTGAAATATGTATCACCCCTAGGTTTAAAATACTGGTCCTCAACGGTATCTGCTTGAGATTGAAATATGAAAAGAAGTGTTTTGACTAGGTATGTTTGTATTTGCTTGTGTTAAATGGGTACGTTTCCAATTCTACTATTGTCTATTTCCTAATCGGATAATTAGGAAATAGTATCCAAATTTTCTTTCTTTGTTTTGATATACTTTCAAAGCATGACTTGGCAATTAGTTCCCTTTACAATGATATCATTGTAAGTTCCTTATGCCAATTGAAGTAATGGTGATGTAATGAGAATTAACTATGGCGAACACTTGGGAGTGTGACTGGCTACTCTCCTTTACCATGACCCATACCATGACCTACCCTAGTTTCGTGATCAGATCAGATCACACAAGAACAGATTAGAAGGACCCTTTGAGTCCTAATATCTCTCTCCCTCACCTAAGACAATAGCAAGTGTCTGCGTAGCCTTCTTCTCTTTCTTGGCGAAGGACTTGGCCCTCAGCTTGCCAGCCCTGTTGGCTCTGAAGATGGTGAACCTGGCTGCTGATGCTGCACTCCTGAATCGCCTCCGAGGAGTCGAGATGAGGGAGCTGGTGCTTATCCTGCTTAGTTTCTTTCTGGGGAAGAAATGAAGATTTTTTAGTTGGTGTTGTTTACAATAATACGTACAATTTTTTTTTCAGTAGAATTTAAAATAAAACAATGGCAGATGTAGGACTGACGTACCTATCAAAAATCAAAAAAATAAAAATGAAAGGTCATTTATTCAAACTAGACTGAGAACTAGCACATTTCGAACGTCAAAAATTACATAAGACAGTTCCCCAAAACGCCCACCCTTCACCACTTCCTAGTGCTTTAGCTGGGAAGAAGTGGCGCCACGAACTCCCCAGCAGCACAGCTGTCTGTTCAGTTAGAAAAATTTGATTCTACACAATAGTATGCAAAATTATGTACATTACGCAACACAAAAACATTAAATACAATTATTTGCCGTGTGTCAGCTAGCACACGGCAATATACCAACAAACATAACATCTAAACTATACACAAACAGAACTAAAAATTAAAAACGTAAAAGAACTCTATATCTACTATTTATATTTACTATGTTATCGTTCCACGCAAATTGATGAATGTGAAAAATATAACAACATGGCATAAAATAAATATGTTTGTCCACAGAGGCAGCCCAATTTATAAAAAATACGTAAGTAACTATAGTTTTACGGGCTTTACTGTAGTTAGGTAACAAATAACCAGTTTGTTTGCGCTACAAGGTGAAACTTTTTAATTTGGATCGATTCATCCACCCCTCTCTGTTGCTACAGATGCTAAGAATGTGTGCAGTATTTTTGTGAAGAAATATAAAATAACAAAACCTTTTTGGGATATCATTTGCAAGCGATGACCGCCATAAAATAAATAACCTCACAGGGCCACGATTGAAATATTGACATCGGTTAAAATAGATTTGGTTAAATTACTCAAAAGACCCTTTAAAGGAAATGGGTCACTTCGATACTTATGGCTGATGGGATCGATCCGTCCCTGGGACATCCTATGACCTCGCGGAAATTGTTTCCAAAGATGATTGCACAGTGCAAAATGGACCGGTCCATTATGATCTCCGTTAAGGTAGCGATTTTGTGCAGCCTTTGTGGAAACCGGGACCAGATGACGCGTTTGGCAATATAAACATCACGCCTATAATCCCCCAAGGCTTGAGCAGTGGTGTACCTATAGTACACACACCCACATTTCACCAGTTATATTTAAGCCCCATGTAATAGGGGGCGAGCGTAATGCCATTAACCGGGAACAAATCCAAACTCCAACCTGTTCTGTTGTTGAGAAAATTCCTGATGGAAAACCCAATAACGGTTTGCCCGACCTGGGAATCGAACCCAGGACCTCATGCTCAGTAGATCGCTTTCGACCACTAGACCCACGAGGCTGTCACGGTTTTACAATATGGTCAAATTAGCAAAGAAGCACGAGACACATAATGTTATTTAGTTTATGATTGATGCTTTATGATTGAAACGTGTTCCTGTAATCTAACTTTAATTCAATAAATAGTTTTATTAGCTAATGCAATTTTAAGGGAACACTTTTAATCTATTAACAGCTAGCTTTTGCCCTCGGTTTCGCTCGCGTGGATGTCGCAAAATATCCCACGGGAACAGACTGCCAGGATAAAAATTCAGGTTATAAACTATCTGTGTGCCAAATTTCATCCAAATCCGATCAGCCGTTTTTGCGCCAATCCGGAACAAACAAACGGACAAAAATTCTTCGTTACTATTTTATTATATTTATAGATTAAACTTATCTCATATTTCATTTTCACACTCAAGAAACGTAAACTTTGAGAGTAAAATGTAAACTAATGTAGCACTAGTATTAAAGTCAACACAGTGTGTAAACACAATCCGAGTTAACTTTAAGTTTCTATTTGCACCTGCACGCGTACCGGGATGCAGCACAAAGTAATTATTTGATTTTCGCTTGCACGTGAAAGGCTCATGCTTAGTCATTGTTTTAGTTTCAGATTCATATTTCTACGGATTTATTGCTAGTGACTTTTGGAGTAATGTGTGCAAAATATGGGCTTTGTAAGGCAAATAAAATAAAATATTAATGCTGCTTGTAACTTCATTACAGACTAGAATACAAAAGCTTTTGGGCAGTTGAAATAATTTATGTACCTATCTATCGTGGCCGGATCTTAGAATTAAATAGTGTTTCATGAAATGGCCAGCTAAAATTGACCATATCGTTTAAACGTCAACGTTTAATGATTTGTCAGTCGACGTTTGGCCATATTATTAATGTATCATCGTAGTTTGAGTCTAGTATTTGTCGTGGTCTGATCGTAGAAGATTGCATTTCACGCCGCTAGTGGCACCCTGACCAAATGGGTTAAGTTAGGTTAGAACTGTCACCAACCGCGCGCGAGTCAAGCGAGCGAAGCGAGCGAAGCGAGCGGTGCCGCGGCAGGCAGCCGGCGAGCGCTACATCCAAGTTGGTCGCAGTAACTTGGCTATTTAGTATTTTTAGGACCCTAAAATAGGAATTATTCGAATAGGAATAGATGCACAGCAAAAACAAAGCGACATCAACGCCTCTACCGGTGAATAATCTAACTATTTTACGATATGATCACTAATATTTGGCCACATCATGTTAGTAGTCGTGCGTTTAACTGTTCATATCGTCAAACGTTGAGTATTCAATGATCTCACCAGACCACATCATGATGTGACCAGCGATCGATGTTCTGTTTCATGAAATGGTCCAACACTTCATGAAATTATCAATTCTAAGATCTGGCCACGACACATCCAAGGTTTCACTCCGAAAAAAATCTTCCACAAAGAATTCTCGTACATACTACCAAGCATAATATCTTCATATTATTTATGTCTAACACACTAACTTTTTGTGATTTTATGTTATTGTAATGTGATTATTGTGATGATTATGTAAACTGTATGGAGTTTTTCTCTGAAATTAATAATTAATAACAATAAGTACATGACTAAATCATAATGTGATATTTCTAGCCTCAGAACAACAAAAAAAGGAAGATGGCGCGCTGCGAACATCAAAAGTGAAGCCACAAAACCGTGCTCCTGCAAGTAAAATACACGCTCACGCACACATATACAACTAAAACCATGCTCACCACACTTAGAACGTGACGAGTCGTCGTTTGGTTAACATAGCTTAAAAAAATACAATTATGCCTTCCTGTGTAGTGAAAAGTTGTATAAACAATAGTAAATCACATAAAAAGTCTCACGGAATCACTTTTCACTTGTAACTACTTGAAATAACATCGTTTTTTTTTATTAAATAACAACAACTAATGGCAACCCTTCGATACACACATAGATAAAAAGGTGGCTTCACTTTTGATGTTTGTGGCGCTCCATCTTCCTTTTTTTGTTGATCTGAGTTTCTAGCATATCTATCTCCGTCCTGTAATCTCTTATACGCTTTTTAAGACACGAAGACAAATTACCTATTATTTACTGGGAGTTACCGGAACAAGCCTATCTAAGCCTATTTTAGTACACAATCCGACGAAGTCCGGAATAAACGGTGTCAACAACGTGAACAGCCGAGGAGCTAATTTCACGAAGTTTTTGACATAATGACTCGAACATGACCTTTCACACCGGAAGTTAGCTTTGCCTTGAACTTGAAACTTTAAATTTTGGCGGATACAAGGCTTTAACTCGATCAATCAAAATGAGCATTTGGTAATCCACGATACTTTGTAGTAAGTTTAATTAGATACTTGGTCTACTGTCGCAATGAATGATGACAAGATTTAAATTATCAGGAATAGAATTTGAATTGGAATAACCGAAATAGCTTGCAGAGTTAATGAAGCTGGAGTGGCAGTGGACCGGACGTGAAAGGATCAATGGCTGGTGGGACTGGCGAGTCCTCGAGTAAATACCACATCAGCGAGCGTATCGGGGACGCTACACTATTTTTATTTCACGAACGACGCGCACTTTACTTGTGGGAACCAAGCGTACAAACAGGCTGTGAATGTGTGCGTGAAGACGAGTAGCGTCAGCACATAACACACATACACACTTCTTAATTTCTTACTTCTCCCGTGTGTCGGACGGTATCGAGAGCTCCTGCGCATACAAACGCGTAACGCAGCTACAATTATCGTTAGAGGGAAGCCGAACAAAAAATTGTTCAGTTCTCATAAACTCTAGATAACATCAAAAGTTAACTCAAAAATTAAAGTCTTACTTTTCTTAATTTAATGCCATCTATGGTCAAGTAACATAACCAAATAGACGCTATCACAACACAAACAGAATATTTTTATCAATTTTTTTGCAGAAATAAACGATAAAATTACCGATTACAGTTTTATTTCTGAAAAACATTATATTACAAAAATATTCTAATGTTATTACGAATAAAATGCAAAAGAACAAGTGAAAACAAAATACACGTGAATTTATGTGTTAAGAAATCAACATTTTAACAAAGAACATTAATATAGAAAATAAAAAGAAAGAAAATACATTTATTTGCGGTAAACATGACGCAAAGAAAATCACAAACACAAAAAAGAACAATCATTCATTCTATCTCGTTCTCGCCTACATACTTTTCTATTTATGTCCCTGTTACAACTCCCTGTAGTTCGGCTTCCCCACTTACCTACGACGCGGTGCTGCGGGACACGAAATCACGTGTGTCCGTACTCACGAATTTAGTACCGCATTCTGACACACGAGGACCGGCTTATTTTGACGCTGATGTTATCGGAAATCTTTGTTTAGATAAAATAGGCATTATTGTAATGTTTTTGTCTTATGATGTATTAAATTGGTGTTAAAGTGTGTGTGTGTGTATTTTACTAATGTGATGTGATAGATACACAGTTACGCACACAGGTGCACTGTTATTATTTGACAATAGTAGACACTAAGAAGAGTGGTTGTCCTGAAGGGAAGCCGATAGGAATCGGGTTGTTTGAACGCTGCGCCACTATTGTACAGCTAGATAGATGGACGACATTAAAAAGGCAACTGTCGTCTTGATGCAGAACTCAAACTCAAATAATTTATTGCACTCATGTGGTAAGTCTTGAAAGTAACATCTTCACTTTCAAGAGGTTCAGCGCCTGACATAAAGTATTTAAGTTACTTGAAATTTAGTTTCATGACTAATAAAGAGAAAGTACTGTTCTAGTTCTAAATATTTGTACTAACTGGTTGTTGAGGGGTAACTTATAAGAGGGCTATGAACAGAAGGAGACGGCGATCAGAACTGAGGCTGAGCTTTTGATTGAGGATGCTTCTATCCATCCTCATAAGGCATAGCATAATCAGCCTATAATGTTCCCACTGCTGGGACACAGGCCTCCTCTCGGAGAGTGGGTCGTAATCCACCACGCGAGCAGTGCGGGTTGGTAGATGTCACATGTCTTCGAATTTTTGGTTCTAGAACATGCCGTTTAATCACGATGTTTTCTTTCACCGTTTTGAGAGCAGTGGTGATGAAATGATTTAGACAAAGTAAAGTGCCTGCCTGGGTTTAATTCTGCGGCCTCAAATCGAATATCGCGGTCTTTAATACTGGGCCACCACTTCTCTCATAAGGGCTGTCTTTTATCTACAGGTAAGCACACGTAACCCACTCATGCTAGATCATCCCTCCCAATAAAACGAGTAATCTATCTATCTATTCTATCTATATACTGTATAATTGCTTGTGCTGACTGATTCATCAACGCACAGCCGAAACTACTGGGACTAAGAACGTGAAATTTTGCACACGGCTTCCTTTTATAATACAAGGTGTAATTTTAAACTGTGTTAATCTCTTAAGGGGTCATTGTACTCATCATTATGAACAACTTTTACTATGGAACCAAACCCGAAATCGCGAAAAAAAAATCTGCTGTTCCCTACATTTTGACGAGTTATGCGAACATAAATGTAGGGAAAAGCTGATGATTATTTTCTTTCGCGATTTCAGGTTTGGTACCATGGTATAAGTTGTTTATAACCCCCACTAAGAGATTAACACTGTTTAAAATTACACCTTGTATAGGGGAGCACTCAGAACGGGTTTCTGGAAATTCGACTTTTAAGGGGGTGAAAAGGGGGTATTTTGTTTGTATGAAAAATCTTATTCTTTAAATGAATAAACTTGAAACTAACCCCCCAATCCACTTGGATTGGGGGTGTCAAAGTTTATATGGAAGAAATTAATCGCGCACTCCGATTAACTCGAAACTCAGTATTTATACGTTATAGACGTACACAATAAGATGCTTATAGCTTTTTCTTACCAATATAAATCTCTCTGTCTCAAAACATAATCAAATGACCTTACCGTATAAAGGTCTTATCGATAAGATCTAATATTCTGAACCAGTACACGGTATGCTCCCCACAACTAGAGGTTGTTCAACCTTTACTGCCGAACTCGATAGCCACATTATGTTATTGTTATGGGTTTTCTATTCATTTGGGGATGAAAGTAGTTTTATTAATAGTTATCCTTTGAATGGTAGAACTTGGGAAAAGGCATTACAGCTCTTTGTGAAGATACTAATTATTATTGACACCAAGTCGTATCGCTGTATTACAGTGTCAGGGTTACGAGTGAAAGTAAAATTACAATTGCACGAGATACTGCAATTGTGCCTCTATAGTTTTGGTCACTACCCAAGAAGCGTAAAATCCTATTAAACTTAAACTCAACAATAAGTACCTGTTTACAAATAACAGCAAGAAAGGTCTGGCAGGCATCACCCATGTTTTGTCCAGATAAGTTTACGTCTCATGTAATAGGGAACGAGCCTATTGCCAATATCACATCATCGTCACCGCGATGTCTAAATACAGGGAAATTAATTAATTACCAAATTGACAACCAACTTAAATTGTCCGTCTATTCAAATCACAACTATCATTCTCTGACAGTTGCATGAAATGGCAAATATGACACGGCAAATTGACGTACGATGTCAATTTGCATAACAATCAATTTCCCTGACTGTACATGTTGGTCTTATTCAAGACTTGCCAACTACATAAAGTTATTTATTTAATACTTCATGCACAGAAATGTACAGAGGCGGACTTAATGCCATAGGCATTTTCTACCAGTCAACCTTTGGGTGATGCAGAGACAAACAGTGGTAGGTGCAATTATGAGAAAAGAAATTATGAGAAAGTTACGCTTTATAATCCAACTAGGTTCAGCCCGCGATTTCGTCCGCGTGAAATATTTTGTTCCCCCGACCCACCCTGTCGCATCGCTATTACTTCGTGTTTGCTTCGTCTTTCTGACGTTTAATCTTTTTGCTCGGCTCCTAAGGGTCGTAGCGTGATGTTAAGTAACCTATAACCTTCCTCAAGAATTGGGCTATAAAATGCAAAAATATTTTTTTAAATTCGACAGGTAGTTCCAGAGATTAGCGCGTTCAAACAACAAACAAACTCATTAGCTTTTTTATTCTTAGTTTAGTACCTAATTTAAATCTGTACCAGCTCGCTATACGGTAACTACTACTAGACAGCTTTAAGCTAGTATATTTATTTAATACATAGCTAGGAGGAGGAGCTCGTGGCTAAGTAATAACCGCCGCATGGGTCGATCCATCAGGTTAAGCTACGCTTGCCGGGGTTGGTCCGTGGATGGGTGACCAGCTTTACATACCGAGACTCCTCCGTGCCTCGGAAAGCACGTTAAGCCGTTGGTCCCGGCTGTCATTCGTGGATTTTTGACAGTCGTTACGGGTCGTCAGAAGCCCGAAAGTCTGACAACCAGTCTTACCAAGGGGTATCGTGTTACCCAGTAACTGGGTTGTGGAGGTCAGATAGGCAGTCGCTCCATGTAAAATACTGGTATTCAGCTGCATCCGGTTAGACTGGAAGCCGACCCCAATATAGTTGGGAAAAGGCTAGGCAGATGATGATTTATTTAATACATACATACATAAACTCACGCCTTCTTCCCGTGGGGGTAGGCAGAAACTACAGAACACCACCTGCTACGATCCTTACATACTCCTTTTGCCTCGTTTACATTCATACATATGGTCATACACGCACGCTGGTCGCGAGTACTACGCACCTGACCTTTCTGAAGAACATCACCAATAAGATCAATAAATGTCTTCTTAAGTCGTCCCCTCCCAGCGTTTCCACTCACATCTGCCTTGTCACATCTTTTATTATTTACTTTATCTTCATGTATATTCATAGCTACCGATCCAATACAACCGTTAAATCTTAATAACCTGACCCTCGATAGCTCTTACATAATAAAGATAGGTCTTAAGATCCTGTAAGAAGGTTTATTATAAACTAGCTGTGCCCCGCGACTTGGTTTGCGTGGAAGTTGTAAGATACGCAATATACTAAAATAACAGCCACATTTTAATAAAACTCCCTCGTCCCCCGACCCGTCGCTTAGCATCGCCCGCTCTTGCTATTAGGTTCGTTTTCGCTTAGCGTTCTTTCGGACTTTTTTCCTTTTACTTGGCTTCTAAGGGTCATAGCGTGATATTAAATAGTCTATAATGGTTATAGGATTTGAAAAATTATTTTTGCATCGGGTGGCCTAATTCTCGAGGTCTCGAGAATTAGGCTAAAAGGCAAAAATAATTTTTCAAATCCGACTTTTTGTTCACAATTTCATGGGTTTTAATTTTTTTGCACGAAAACGTAATTATTTTTCTAAAATCGTCCTTATAACATCAGCTATCTGTCAATGAAAACCCCGTCAAAATTGACAGACAGACAGACAAAAATTTAGAATTTTTGTTTTGTTAAAATACCAGTTGATAGATAGCTATTATTTTGACATTACAAAAAGACACTTCAATTTTATTTATTTGTATGTACTTATGTTTTAGTTAGGGAGCTATATTATGTGATGTGTGCAAGGACCTAATGCCAAACCATTAGGGATGTACTCAGGGAAATTGAATAGGCCTCATTTGCCTACGCGCTGTGATCTGAACTGGCTAATAAGGGACAATGTATGTTACTGGCTTTTGTGGACATGACATTATTCAGATTTGTTACTGTAATTGTACTGGCAACCATGTCATTTGGTTTAAATAGATTTTTAGTTTTATTATTTTATTTATCTTTTCTATTTTGTGAATGTGAGAAAGTTATACGCAGCAGTCTGTAGATTTGTTGCCATTTTCTATTCTGTTAAGACTCTGGCATACCCGGTACTTGTTGAAAGGCCTCCACTGTTCTCCCATGCCAATTATCACTGTTATTTGAAAATACTGTAAAAACCTATAGCTTTAAAAAAAGTAACCGAGGCGTTTCTTGCCGGCTCTGCTCCATCGGAAACGACCAATAGGAACTGCACCGTGTTCTGATGTTTTATAAGTGCCCATGTAGATAGATTAATGTGAAATATATATATTTTTATGTGTGCTTATAAAATTTTTTGAGTCCGTTAAAAGAAAATCGTGAGAACTAAATGCTTGGCCAAATATTAGTGAACGCAGATAGTTACTGCACAAGACTACTATTAGTGTTATACATTTGGCATAATATGTAAAACATTGTGTACCTATTTAAAGCAATTCTGCTTCCATAGGAGCAGTGGAGGCCCAGCGGTAACGTCCCTGACTTACGAGTTACAAGGTCATGGGTTCGAACCCAGGCAGGTACTTCACTTTGTAAAAATAATTTCATCACCACCGCTCTCAAAACGGTGAAGGAAAACATCGTGAGGAAACCGGCATGTCCTAGAAACAGAAGTTCGAAGACATGTGACATCCGCCAACCCGCACTGGGCCCGCGTGGTAGATTACAGCCCACTCCCTCTCACAGAAAGGAGGCCTGTGTCCCAGCAGTGGGGCATATTATAGGCTGATTATGCATCTTCCAAATATTTAAAACAAATACATTTTAATAATCCCAGTCATCTCTCGTACGGCACTCACTTGGGGCAAAACCCTTGATTATATCAGCCATGTAAAACGTAGGACCCTCCTCACAACCGAACTAAATCTAGAATACCTATAAGTTACAGGTAATCCATGGTATGAGGCTGCCTATCCGGTAATATGTTCCCTCTACGTAATCTACCTGACGGACAATTCCTTACCTACCGTCCAGGGAGGTTCAAAACAGCCATTAGCATTTATATTCGATATCAAAGAGGATTAACATAAGAATTGGGTGGCTGTAATTGGGTGCACCTATCGATGTAATTAAATTGGGTTAGAGATGGGCGGGTAAAAACTGGCGGATATAATACCCCATTCCCAAGATTTCCAGTTCGGGTAAAGCGTTATGGGGTTTTTCTATCTGGATTTTTTTAATTTTCTGGAATATCTTTTTTGGAGTCTGAATTTCCAGACTCTGGGCTGCTGCTGAGAAATTTCCACCATCCGCCATCAACCGGGCACAACATTTGTGCCCGATTGATGGCAATAGGCTCGCCCCTATTACATGGGACTTAAACACAACTGGCGAAATGTGGGTGTACTATAGGTACATCTCTGCCCTACCTTTCGGGGTAACAAGGCTTTATGTTATGTTTATGTATTCAAAATACGGAGCTTGGAGAGTATAATGCACGTTTTATGTAAGGCCATTGGTAAATAATATTATAATGTTGTTTGAAGTGGGGAAAGCAACGTCAATTTATTTCGACGCATCTAGTTTTTACTGCTTTGTACTAGCGCCTTTTGCAAATCAAACGAACCTAAGCTTTAGGAGCATTTAAATTAATTGTAACAATACGTAAAAATAGAAAAACATCTTATCTGTAGAATACATTACAAGTTATAAAAAATTTAAAATCTCATAGATTTCAGTCGAAACAAGCTTTCAACTAAGCGCTGCAGAACTGTCATGTTTTATTAATGGGTAACTGGTGCTAAGTAATTACACTGTTTGACTGCAGATAAACCACATCAGCAATTTGTAGAATAATTGTCGGATACGAAACAGCGGAAGCGCGGTGAAGTTTCGGATATCCGATAGATTTGAGGTTACGTAAGGTTACATCACTAGTAATTGAGAAGCGTTTATGCTCGACCTCGTCATTATAATAAAGTTTTAATCACAGTAAACCTATCCTTTTTATTGGGATCGAGTTCCGATATTACACAATATTACACAGTAGTGCGCGCTACGGCGTAGCAATTTGCTACGTCGTAGCTCGCATTTTGCTACGATTTCTTTGGTCTCTTAGATTTCGAAACGTTCTATTATGAGCTTTTTCAATACCGTCTCTGAGGAATTCTTTTGGCAGAGTTTATCTATTCGATAATGCTTTTGATTCAGTATGTTTGTGAACTCTCAGTAAACGAAGATCTTCTCAAAGTTCTTTGAAGTTCTTCTTGTTTCTCGTTCTTTTTTCGTTTCTACATAAACCTATCACATTGTCCAATCAGTTAAGAGCTTGTCTGCGTACGTCAAAAATAAGGCATTAGGTAGTGTGATTATCAAATTAATGTAGACTTTTTTTTTTTTTTTTTGTGGATGGGAAATCATCAAATGACTTCTCCCGCTCTGGGCGGAGCGGGAGGGCGTGTCAGACTTTTACTGACTAAAACCCACCCGTGTTCCTTCTGTTGCCTGGAAATGCTCGAATGCTAAGCCGAATAATTGAATTAATTAATTGTCTAAAATCTCTTTACAATAAAATTCATCCCCTACGAATATGGTATTGGCAATATGTTTGTTACAAAAAGTTGCGATAACACAAATTAGCTATCTATGAATAAATGAAGGGAAAAGTTTCAGTCTTTTAACGAGGTTTAGAAACGAGTACATCTCATGGGGATCCTTTATAAGTAGATTTAAACTTTTAAGGAGTTCAATTTGGCTCAATGCCTGTATTATTTAATGTATTACGCAGGGGTGAGCGGCACGAGGGGCTGTTCGAGACCGTATGTCTTTTGTTCTATAGTTATGAGTACGTGGATTTTTTTTTTCTTTGTAAAAACTTCGCAAGACGGACCATCTTGCATCTGAAAGTGGCTTTTTTGCTACTGGTTACATTTTAAAATATTTAGCACCAGCATTTCTTTCAAGGGCAGGGTGGCATGTGTGGGCGCAAGTAATGTCTCCGTTGATAGCTTGTAGTCATCAAAAGAGTCATATAAACTTTACAGGAGACAAAGTTTGTATTATAGTGTTCGTCAACTACCATTAAACTCAAAACATCAATTCATTTTAACTGGCATATTCACGGTTATATCAAAGCGGGGTAAACGGACGTAATGGGAGTCCATTCATCAACGCGACGTCAACCGAGTGTAATGTGTTGAAATTAAACGAAAAATATGTGACTTCCGTACAGTCGGCAACAAAAGTCCGTTGACACATTCCAAACAGAAGAAACAGCCACGTCACACTATTCTCAAAACATTCTGATTTCTTTTTACAAGTCTATAGATAAATAATGTTGAACTTTACAAATCATTGAAAGTATTAGGCAGCGCTTTTTGTAAGTTACTTTGTGTAAAAAAACTTTGTTGCTGACTGTACCAACATGGTGTACATTTATCATTGCTCCACCACTGTGCCTCTTTCTCATCTTTTTAAGGTTCTTTGTTTGTTTTTAATTAACTGGTCTGTCAAATATTGTTACCCAGCTTCAACACCCAGCTTCATCACTCCGATTTACCCCCTTGGAATTTTAATAAATCGCTGTTTAGTCGCCTGGATTCTTTACTTTATAAAAATAGCTCAGCTCTTTACGATCTTGGCATACTTCTTGTATATTATTTTACGTCGTCAAGAACTCTCATTTAAGTTTTGTTAAACCCGAGATAGAAACCTTAGAGGTAAGTAAATATAATGGTTTATTAGTAAACGTTCCTTAAAATTAAGAGCCGTTCCGACGTCAAAAAATGTATGGTTGAGAAGATGATAGTCATAACTTTAACGGAAAGTAGTCAACCATTTTACAATGGTTTGTGAGGCAGATATTTTTTTATAGGCAACTAGCTTCTGCCCGTGTCATCATTTGCATGGAAGTCGTAGGACACCACAATTTTTCTAATAAAATAATAGCCATAACGTAAATTGTCTTTGGTCCCTGGCTCGGACATCACGCAATGGACATAAAATTTGTCAACTTTATACGGATTGAATATGAGGCTTTTGGATACTTTGTATGTCATATTTTATGTATTTTTTTTTGTAATGTGCGTTTTGTTTGTGCAGAATAAACAATTTTTCTTTCTTTCTTTCTTTCCATATTTTTATAAAACTCCTTTTGATTGGTGATGTCGCATCGCATCGTCCGCCCGCGTTATTACTTTGTTTTCGCGTTTTTTCTGACTTGTTTTTGTTTTGCTCGGCTCCTAAGGGTCGTAGCGTAGCATGAAGTTAACTTTATCAAGAATTGGGCTATCAAATAAAAAAAGAATTTTTCAAATCTGACATTCCAGAGATTAAGGGCTCGTGGCTAAGTAATAACAGCCGCACGGGTCGATCGATCGGGTTAAGCTACGCTTACCGCGGTCGATCCGTGGATGAGTGACCATCTTTACATACCGAGACCCCCCGTGCCTCGGAAAGCACGTTAAGCCGTTGGTCCCGGCTGTCATTCTTGGGTCTTTGACAGTCGCTACGGGTCGTCAGAAGCCCGAAAGTCTCACAAATTACCGGTTGTAAGACTTTCGGGCTGAAAGCTGAAGAGTATGTTTGTTTGTTTGAGTGCGCTAATCTCTGGAACTCGTCATCTGCCTAGCCTTTTCCCAACTATGTTGGAGTCGGCTTTCAGTCTCACCGGATGCAACTGAATACCAGTATTTTACATGGAGCGACTGCCTATCTAAACTGCACACCCCAACCCACAACAAGTTGCATTGCAAGTTGCAAGATGAATTCAGCTGCATCCGGTTAGACTGGAAGCCGAGTCCAACATAGTTGGGAAAAGGCTAGGCAGATGATGAGTTCCAGAGATTAGCGCACTCAAACAAACAAACAAACTCTTCAGCTTTATCATATTGTTATATATAGTACTAGCTGTTGCCCGCCGCGTGGATGTCAATACTTCCCTATTTGAATCGGATTTTGTTCACAATTTCATGGGTTTTATTTTTTTTTGCACGGAACCCTAATTTTTTTTTCTAAAATAAAAGTACCCTAAGTTACTCCTTATAACATCAAATATCATCCAGTGAAAGTCCCGTCAAAATCGGTCCAGCCGTTACGGAGATTAGCCGGAACAAACAGACAGACAACAAAATTTAAAAAAAATTGCTTTTTCGTTATAAGTATCGTATGTACTGTCATATGCATTAAGTAAAAAGCTGTCATTTTGATATTACAAACAGACACTTCAATTTTATTTATTTGTATAGATATATAGATGTATCTGGTTTTTTGTTTTTGTGTGTGCACACAGTTATTAGTTACGTAGGCTTAACCGCACAAACTTTGCTAGTCATTTATCACGTTTCTGATGCAGACATCAGAAACGTGATAAATGACTAGCAATGTTTGTGCCAGCTGGCCCTGGAAATAGCCGCCAGGACAGACCCTGGAGGCTATTTCCAGGGCCTGTCTGATGGTATCTCGGCTTATAAATGTAGACTAGTAACATGCAGATTTTATCAAAAGATAAATCAAAAACTGCACCCTAATTGCTTAATCCCTTTGTACTCACAACCGTTTAACTATGTTTTTGAAGTGAAAACTTCTTTTGAAGCAGTTTGCGCTCTTTCTGAAAAGTGAACGAAACTGAGCCGTCACGTTCGGGTCAGTGACGCTGTATCGGGTTTACTCGGCTCCAGTCGGTCGGTGACGCTGAATCCGGTATACTCGGCTCCAGTCGGTCGGTGACGCTGTATCGGGTAAACTCAGCTCCAGTAGGTCGGTGACGCTGAATCGGGTTTACTCGGCTCCAGTCGGTCGGTGACGCTGTATCGGGTAAACTCAGCTCCAGTCGGTCGGTGACGCTGAATCGGGTTTTCTCGGCTCCAGTCGGTCGGTGACGCTGAATCGGGTTTACTCGGCTCCAGTCGGTCGGTGACGCTGAATAGAGTTTACTCGGCTCCAGTCGGTCGGTGACGCTGAATCGAGTTTACTCGGCTCCAGTCGGTCGGTGACGCTGAATCGAGTTTACTCGGCTCCAGTCGGTCGGTGACGCTGAATCGGGTTTACTCGGCTCCAGTCGGTCGGTGACGCTGAATCGGGTTTACTCGGCTCCAGTCGGTCGGTGACGCTGAATCGAGTTTACTCGGCTCCAGTCGGTCGGTGACGCTGAATCGAGTTTACTCGGCTCCAGTCGGTCGGTGACGCTGAATCGAGTTTACTCGGCTCCAGTCGGTCGGTGACGCTGAATCGAGTTTACTCGGCTCCAGTCGGTCGGTGACGCTGAATCGGGTTTACTCGGCTCCAGTCGGTCGGTGACGCTGAATCGAGTTTACTCGGCTCCAGTCGGTCGGTGACGCTGAATCGAGTTTACTCGGCTTCAGTCGGTCGGTGACGCTGAATCGAGTATACTCGGCTCCAGTCCGTCGGTGACGCGGAATCGGGTATACTCGGCGCCAGTCGTAAGTGTTTACTTCTATCGTCTGGTCATAAGTACACACTTTCTTTTATTAGGTACTGTACTTTGATTTGATTGTAGAAAAGACGAATTTCCAACATTTGACCTGATAACTTTTACTTCTATACGGAAAATGATAACCACGTGAGTATTACGCAAATAACAAAATCTGTGAGCTGACTAAGCAGTTGATCTTTGATTTTAATTACCATACAAACTGTGGCACTGGTATTCAGCTGCATCCGGTTAGACTGGAAGCCGACCCCAACATAGTTGGGAAAAGGCTAGGCAGATGATGATGATGACAAACTGTGGCACTCCAAAGTTCATAGAAAGCATAAAAAATACGAGGAAAAAACGTACGGTTCCTCTTACGTACAAACAAACGGTATCCTACTCAAATCTCCTCACAACCACGCACGCTTCATCCAAATTAGGATTTACCATTAATACATCCCATCTTATTCTCATTAGGCGTCACGAGCCGGCAGCTGTGTGCCCCAGTTCATTTTACACAGCCCAGTATTTTAGATAGCCAAGGGTAGGTGCTTGAGACGTTTAAGGCCTGATTTTTAAGGCCTGGCTTCTTGTATTTTTTTCAATTTGCAAGTCAGTATTAAGTTGTATGTTGATTAAAGTATCATTCGCGACCGTAAAAAATATGTATTTACATAATTATAATCATCAAAATCAGTAAAACAACTCCATAAGTTTGTATAATCCTAATTGTCAAGATTTCATGAAATAGTCATTCAATAGGATTACCTGGTCTTAAAGAGTTGTATTGATCTTCATCACTACTTTTGCAATTATTCTACGCTCCTATTTTAAGTCTAAGGATAATGAACAACTTCTTAATATAGTCATTGCATTTTACGAGCACACGTTGGGACGTAAATTATATGTTTATTAATGTCACTTATCGCGCACTTATGGTGTGCAACGACAATCATCATGCAGCCGAAATCCGTTCACTGTTGGGGGAGGCCTTTCCCCAAGCATCGCCGAAATAACTGGTCATGTGCTTCTCGCAGGAACTGGATTCCCGCGCCTTTCACCAAGTCGTTGGTCCACTTCAAGCCGACCGTCCACTACTTATGTGCGCAGAAAGGTTTGCTTCGTTAGCTGCGCGGTTCATTTGGTTGCCAGCCACGCACGTGTGAAGCTTAGCCGTGGGCTGCTGTGGAGCGGTGCCTAACACTGTTCGTCCACCACCACCGTCAACGGGACGTCAACGAGAAACGAGATTATTCGAACCGAACGTGACGTCCCGTTGACGGGCGTGCTGTGGACACACGGCGATAGTAAATGTATGTACGTTCCCGTTGACGTGGCGGTGGACAAACGGCCTAAGGGAGTGAGGACGCTAATCGACGCGGTGTCGAGTCGCTTCGTCCGAACTGAAACGAGGCAAGTGACGTCTTTTTCGCTTTTATTGCATGAACATCAAACTCTTTCTGACCAGCTTGGGATGGACATTTTCTAATAGTACAAAAACCATTTTACTCACTTTAATTCTGGCTTAGGCTTAGGCACCTCAGTGCCATCTTCTGTCTTCTTCTCCTCCTTAGTGGTGGGGGAGGCTGGTGGCGTGTGTTCCTTATCAGCCTCCATGTTGGAGGGGGCGTACCCCGAGTCATTGTTCGTGTTGGGATCCATCATCGGGATTGGGGAGGCTAGGTTCGCCATTATGCTGTGGGAAAGAGAAGATGTTACCAGTTTTCGTAATAACATGAGAAAGGTTTGGTAATTATGGTTTTGCAGATATGACTCGGTTTACACAGTGACTAAGTAGACTGTTGGTGAGATATATGTCGAATAAAGCACACACAATAAGGATGACGTCTGAGTAAAAAAAAATCTATTTAGTCCGTCAGTCAGATAGTAAAAAAAATATTAGATACGTATTTTTTGCTTTATCATATTAATAAAAAATGACTTAGATAAAACGCATTAAAGTTGGGGAGTGAGGGCTCGCTACGTCACAATTCAGTGTACAATTTAGCAAGGCGTGACGTCATGCCACATTTTAACTCATTGTATAGCTGTAATCTTTTGATTACGTAAATAATTACAAAATACGTGTCCAATATTTTTTAATAATCTAACTGACGGACCAAAAAATTTTAGTCATCATCCTTATTCAGAAAAATCCAGTTGGGGCAAATGATGTATCTCAACCTAACTGTTTTTTCTCTTCGTCCTGTAGCCTGCCATCTATTGCAAGTCGAAAGTTGTAGGAAAGTCATTTACTTTCTTTTCTAAAAAGAAGCTCTAACATTAATTGTAGAAGGATGTTCATCAAATGGCATGGGCCAACTTTTAAGTCACGCTCATTAGACGAAAATTCCCAGAAACTGTCTTAAAAGGAGCAGAGCATGATCTCAACAAGAAACTATGATAGTCTATTCATAGCCCGAACAATAAGGAAACTCCAGTAAACACTAAGCTATTCTAGAGTCCAAGCGAGATGGCGTACACAAATCAAATTAAACAAACCGGTTCAGACTAGATTTACTGTCAACAGGAGTACTGATTAATAGCATTGTTTGTTTGCCCTACTGCGGCGAGGAGTTGTAATGCAATTGCGTGATTTGCGAATATTTTCCAGTAGGAAATAGATAGGTCTATTTTCTAAGTAAAGTATGCTTTACGCAGTTTCTTAGGGTCCGGAGTCAACATGGAACCCTTAGAGTTTCGCCATGTCCGTCCGTCCGCAGCTTAGCCCAGAGACGCTTAGTACTAGAAAGCTATAATTTGGCATGGATATACATATTAATCACGCTGACAAAGTGGTATGGGGTAACTAACCGTTTAACTGGCAGGTGGGGGGGGGGGGGGGGGGGCTGCCGGCTAAAGGGTTAGTACTGGATATGTGAAAAAATTCATGGTAGTAGTATATACAACGAAGTTAAAAAGAAAACTATCGCAGCTAAGTAGGCTTTACAAGTTAACGAGTAATAGTCGACCAACTTACATTTGCAGTTGGAATGTATTAGAGAACATGTTTTTCAACTACAATGTTAAGTTTTTTCTTGGAATAAACTCATCCCAACTACGGAACCCTTTATTGTGCGTGGTCCGACATGCACTTGGCCGGTTTTTTTTTTGTTTTTATTTATTGAAACCATTTATTGAATAAGCCGAGTGTTGTATAAGTTCATTTATTCTCAGGTAAATAACTCCCATAGCAAAACATAAAATTAGAAATCAAAATTATAAAATTAATCAAATGAAAATAAGATCAAATCAAGTAAAATAAAATCAAAATAAATGTAATTAATTTAAATCATTACAAGTGAATCCAGTAAAATTAAATCAAAATAAATAAATAATAATATAATACTGAGCTCGATTCTACGATAGATTTTTCAGAGTAATTTAGATTTATTTTTGTGTCTCTGACATATCTCGGGACCACTATGTATGTCTTTACATACGTTTTACAAATAAACTATTATCTTATCTTATCGCTGAAGCCGACTCGCAGAGGCCCGTTAGACGCTTTCAATGAAAATGAGGCAACAACCGGTGATTATCCCTGCACGCATTGTGCAAGCGCACCCAAGGACAACTCCCGGTCGGTGTAGGACTATTACAGGATATGGAAACAAAGATATTGGACGATGGATTGGGGTGGCTAAAGTGGACTGGTTATCTAAAATTATGGAAGGACTATGGCCCCTGCCTGACCAATGTTTTATACATACAATACACGGATAAAATGGCAGGGGGTGACTTGCACACTCAATAATAATGGGCCCCCGGAAACGGTCCCTAGCACATAGTGTCATAGCGACAAGGAGGCAACATGTCTTGAGGTGCTTAAGAGGAGTGGAGAGGTATTCCACGGCTATCAGGACAATCCCGGAAGTACGGTCAAGACCCCTACCAGCATCTTACTGGAATACTTCCTTTTTCCGAGCATGTTTGCTCTTAAAAATCTCCACTCAAGCCGGCCAATAAAGGCAAGAATGAGGTGGGAGCTCAGTTCCTCGTCAGTGTTCACTCCAGCCGGCCAATAAAGGTAAGCCAGAGATGAGGAACATGACTTCTCCCGGGAGATAGGGTCCGTGGCGTCGCTACTGCCCAACAGCTCGCCACATGCTGCTCTGTGGGTTTCTGTATCTCTCTCGGTCTGGCTCCTCACCCTAGACCTGTTCCGGCAAAGTAACCTCTACCGGCACAGACCTACAGTTCGGAGCGCGCAAGCCCCACCACGACGTCAACGTAGAGATACGGCGATGTATTATTAATTTCTCATGTACGTGTATGTTGGTTTGAGACTTATATATATCTATATTTATTTATTGGGTTCCATAAAGTAATATGGATGTTATAAAAGGTCTATACGTAAAAATTATCGACCTTGGCACAGCAACAGGATAAAATTTAAGAAAAAATAATACAAAATATATTTGAAAGTACTACTAACTAAAAGTACTATAACTACTATTATATATTGTATTGTACTGTGCAAAAAATCTACACAATGAATGTTCAGGCTTTATTAAGCCTTAAAAACTGGCAATATTTTATGTGTTTCAACATTTTATACCAATTATTATTTTGGCAACATTGCGTTCGCAGTCAATGTCATAGTGACGTTGTGACAAGTGTATTTTTTATCTGTGAAGACTTTCCCGCCAATACCCAAAGAAGAACCTTTTGTAAATTCGGTCCTCCTAAAATAAATTTGTTAAATTGCAATTCTTGGGCTTTATTTTACACCAGTATATCCCCAAAGATATAACAATGAATGTAAAGTTTTACCCTAATGAGACTAAATCTAATCAACACCCTAATTGCGTAACACATTACACAATCAGAATCTGAATAATTTTGAAGCTTTTTGCTAATACATGGCTTCGTATGTTAGAAAAAGTTGTCTGCTCAACAACGTAAATAACGCAACGAATGTTGTTGAACTGTCAAAATGAAACCGATTCCTACTGTGTGTTACATAATTATCCCGCTGTTTACCCATTGCCTAACCTTTCAGAGATCACAAAAACAAGGTCAAAATTTTCACAGAAATCGATAAAGTCATTCCCAGACTATTGACATCATAACAGTTTCATAAAGCCAGATTTATGCCTAAGTACACCTGCTACTTTCTAAAATTGAACTTCTGAAGTTAAATGGCTTCCAATATGGCGATAATTTTTCGAAACCAACGAACCGCTTGTGAGTGGTGCACTCAATTTGCTGAACCATTTTAAATCTTTTGAAGTATTTTAGTTTTGCTAAGAGAATTGTGATGAAAGAAATCTCTTGAGTGCAGGTTAATTTGAGGTCTCGATACCAAATAATCGAGTTGGTATAGGGTAAGCTGGGTAAATAAATTAAATGATGCAGAAATTGAGAAAGGTTCAATAGTTTTTTATCTCGATATTTATTTGGAAATCTTTTTTAAAGGCAACGCAATTTTATTTGAATAATAATAATGTACTTAAGGCATTGTAGAACCTTTAAAGGATGTCAGATTCTAATCGCACTTCATTTTTATCTGTTAGGTAATGAAGGTCTTTTAAATCCCTTCTATTGAAGAATCTCATCTAATATAACTGGCGAAATGCGGGTGTACTATAGGTACACCTCTGCCTAACCTTTCGAGGAATACAGGCGTGATGTTATGTATGTATGGTGAAGAAATTAATTTCTTTCCTTTTGAATTCAAACAAAATAAATAAAAACAAATTAATTAGTACTTGCATTCGTTTGTTTTTGTAATATTTTGTCATATTACTCAAAGAATACTTACAGGCCAGTCTCTTCCACAACAGCAGCCAGCATAAACCTGGCAGACCTGGAGTTGACCAGCTCCTCGGCATACGCCCCCATCTCTGTCCTCCCGAAGCTGTAAGAACTATACTCTAAAGTTTCAGTCTTCCGTCTCTAATTGGTAATAAAGATTAAAATTAGAATAGGTAGATGACGCTGAGGTAAAAAAAATATTGCTAGTCAGCTAGGTGCAGTCAACTTTTGAAAATCTTGACCATACTCAAAACCTTAGGGCTTAGACAAGTGCAAATCGCTTTCAAAACGTTTCGTAAGGCTGCGGTCTATCTGACCACACGCTGACTGCGACCGACGACGTGTAGTCGTCCATCACCGACGACAGCCGAAGGCTATGTTCGTAAATACACGGGCGAGGTCTCACTCGCAAGCCACGGCCAGTTGCGACGGCGCACGGCGGCAATGAACGTTTTGGCCACCGGCGCCAGCGGCGGTCGGTAGTCCGTCGTCATCGTGACGTCACCGCACGCTTTCGGTAGCGCCTGACGTTTTAGACGCCGTAGCCCAATTCTACAACGACTTTTAACAGGACTGACATAAGGTTTTCGGTAGCTTATGTCGATCCAATGCTTTTTTGACTTTTC
Organism: Fissipunctia ypsillon; assembly: GCA_947568875.1. Taxonomy (NCBI): domain Eukaryota; kingdom Metazoa; phylum Arthropoda; class Insecta; order Lepidoptera; family Noctuidae; genus Fissipunctia; species Fissipunctia ypsillon. The sequence continues at coordinate 22,659,383 of OX387653.1, forward strand.
CAACATTGATCACAGTGATAGAATGTCACTTTGTCTAAGCCCTCTTGTCAGTATTATACTACAGTCCTTTCACAGTTATTATTATACCTCTGATTGTGCATCACTGTCAAAATCATAGTGATCTTTATTCTCATTTAAATAAGGTTGCTGTTATATTTATTACTGCTACTGACAAGTCTGCCAATATCACAGTGATCTTTAATCTCTTTATAACAAGGTTGTTGTTCGGTTGCTGCTGTCAGAGTTAAACTAGTGATACAGTCCTAGCTGTCTTTCATCATCATCATCTGCCTAGCCTTTTCCCAACTATATTGGGGTCGGCTTTCAGTCCTAGCTGTCTTTATGAGCCAAAATAAAGTGGTCCACATTTTTGTAAGTTGATTGTACAGGGGCGTACAACCCAGGGTGCGCCAGACGTACATACATTTAAATATCACCACACGTACAGAAACTTTCTGTAGAACGTCCAAAGTATTCAGGAGTTCAAAACTTGAGTGTGAAATGTTTATAGTCATGTTTACTTCCGCAAGTTTATGTTAGAGAAGTATTTAAAGAATTGATATTCAGGCTCTGGCAATGGATATGTTTGCTAAGCAATCTCATATAATGTGTCTTTCGGAAGTCGTTTCACAGCGTTAAGTTAGCCTTTTGGCACTTACGTCCTGATCAAAGAAACGAAATGGTTTTTCTTTAGAATATTCTTTCATCACACAACTGAATGGCTTGGGGGCTAAAACGGCCACTTTGGCAGAATCATAATAGGATAATATTATGAACTTTCGTTGAATTAATCGTAAAATGGTCACAAATTGACAATTCAGAATATTAACTGCGTACAATTCATATCACGCAATTCATCTGTTTGACAGTTTTGTACGGAGATTCGTAAAATGATGCACAAACTATGAATTGCTTTAATGTCAAATAGCAGAATCATAAGAAGTTAGTCGAGAGCAACATCTTACAATTCATATTGAAGATTTTGTGAAGAAATATTGTAATAATGGCAGATTTAGACGTTTATGTAAAATTCCTTGAGGACGCGCGTGTTACGGAGACCATTTTATATCGCCGACAAAGTGTAGCTCTTCAGAAAATGAAAATAGCTTTTGAAATGCCGGACCTAGAGTTTGTTGGTACCTATTACCTAGGCTATTTTCATTTTCTGAAGAGCTACACTTCGTCGGCGATATAAAATGGTCTCCGTAACACGCGCGTCCTCAAGGAAATTTATCTTATAATAATCTGCCATTATTACAACATTTCTTCACAAAATCTTCAATATGAATTGTAAGATGTTGCTCTTGACTAACTTCTTATGATTCTGCTATTTGACATTAAAGCAATTCATAGTTTGTGCACCATTTTACGAATCTCCGTACAAAACTGTCAAACAGATGAATTGCGTGATATGAATTGTACGCAGTTAATAGTATGAATTATCAATTTGTGACCATTTTACGATTAGTTTAACTAAAGTTCATAATATTATCCTATTATGATTCTGCTAAAGTGGCCGTTTTAGCCCCCCTGATATGATGATTTGAAGAGTATGACATTTTACCGGTTCAGCCTCTAGGTGTTCAACATTATAGCAATAGAGCACTATAGCAGACAGGTGGGACAGTCCCATACTGCGGCATTGGATACGCCTACATGCCACTGTGGCGTATAATTAATAATTGTTTTCTTTTTGTTTTTTCTGGTAGATGTAAATAAGTATAACACTAGTCTCTAAGTTGTGTGTTGTACTAACCAAATGGGCTTTGTCTGAAATAAAAGAATTTTATTTATTTATTATTAAAATCATCATCAGTCAGCCGATAAATGATCACAGTTGAACATGGGCCTCCCCTAATCATTTGCGTTTCCCGCACCCATCGGAAACTGGCAACCTCGTTGTTCACTAGACGATGGCAAATTATACCCAACGCTAATAACTTTCTGGTATGATTGATATACTTTGGCATCATTGTAACTGCAGCTATTGGTAGGTCCACTTACTTATCCTCATCCTCATCCTCATTGCTCCCTGAAGCGGTATTGGTTGGCGCGTCGTTCATAGACCCATCCAGCCGCTGCGTCTGCGCTACATTCTCTATTACTACTGCAGCCGTACCGCTGGATACAGCGGAACCTAGCGCTGCCGTTGTCTTCTTCGCTATTCGCTGCTTTTTCGCTCTTTGCCGTATTGCCTGTTGACAAATATATTTGTTTAAATATGGTTGCCCTTTGATATAATGTAGTCTTATGCTTTTCTATTTTTTAAGACACTTCTGAATGATAAAGAAGGAAACATCATTTGCATCATTTGATCACAGTGAGTAAGCGCTCAATGCTCATGCTGTTTTTATAATATGGCAAGACATTAAGTTTTTACCTTGCTTAAATTAGGTATTGAGCCAGGGCAAGTTATTGGAGTCTTAGGACCACTTTTTTATTTTTATGGATGGGAAATCATCAAATGACTTCTCCCGCTCTGGGCGGAGCGGGAGGGTGTGTCAGACTTTTACTGACTAAAACCCACCCGTGTTCCTTCTGTTGCCTGTGCCGGGGCCACGGTAACACTTTCGAACATCCCGCAACCCTAGCTGGCATCGGCCCTAGCGGACCCGTCAATAGTGCTGACATCTCTTTGAGGCGCGCGTGGAACACAACGCGCCGTTGACCCGGGCTTGGTGCTTACCGGATGGCGAGCTACCCATTGCTCGCCGTCCGCAAGCCCGCGCCTACGGTGGCCGGGAATCGGCTGCCAATTTCCGACGCTCATGGCGTCTTCTGCGGTGACTAGGGGCGTGAAGGCGCAAAGCTTGCCTCTCCCTGACGCGTTCCGCCTTCTCCTTCGCGAGCATTACTGCCTCATAGAAGGAAGTGATGGCTTCCCATTTACTCTCGCTCCGAACCATGGCCTGGACCAGGGCCGGTTTAGGTAAATTAGGTATTGAGCCAGGGTAAGTTATTGGAGTCTTAGGACCACTTGCACCGCAAATCACTAAATGCGTTAAACGTAAATATTCAGTGATTTCTGGTTCTCTCAAGCCTAACAATTCATCAAGTCAGTTTAGCGCCGTCTATAGCAGGTCATAGTTCTTTCCAAACACCATATAACTCGGTCCTCGGTTCCCTTTGTCCAGCTTCTACCAGCTACCCTGTCAAGACCGTCGATCCGCCTAGCCCGAAGGCGACTTAACGTAGGGTACGTTTGGCAATGTCTACCTCAAGTATAATTATTTCTAAATAAACTACTAACATTTTATAATCTATGAAAACATTGAGGATGACTCATTGTAACAAATATTTTTCTTTCATGTACCAACAGACAAAATAAAAAACCTGACTGCCACGTTTCGTTCAGTACTAGACAGGTAAACTGTTATTTTAATCCTTGAAAAAACATGATTTTGTAACATGTTGTTGTTATTACAAACTCAGACATTTGAATATTACTATTTTGACAATGACATAATGTATGTTCATAAGCATATGTATACTATACCAAGGTAATACTATTAATAATATTGTCATCATTATTTATGAAGATGTTATGTCATTTTGACAAGATAGAACACGATTCAAGGGAAAAGTTCTAGAGGTATATTTCGTCATTTAAGCTATTCAACAAACATATTATTAAAACTTGTGTGTAATAGCATAGGTATTGTATGATGAAATATAGTGCATTATCCACACCGGCTGTTTTTATGGTTTAATAAAACGGTGTGCTTGATACACCGGCGGATTAAAAGCGGTTAAAAGAGGTAAAATTGTTTGTTAAGAGCTAATTAAAATTTCTCTGGAAGTACTGATACGATTTCAAAACTTCTTTAATTAATTAATTAGTAGCTGTGCCCCGCGGTTTCACCCGCGTACGTCTCGATCCTGATGGAATTTCGGGATTAAAAGTATCCTAAGTGTTATTGGGTTTTTCTATCTGGAATTTCTCAGTAGCAGCCTGGAGTCTGGATTTGTGCCCGGTAGATGGCGATAGGCTCGCCCTCTATTACATGGGACTTAAATATAACTGGCGAAATGTGGGTATCCTATAGGTACACCTCTGCCTAACCCTTCGGGGAAACTAGGCGTGATGTTATGTCCTATGTCCTAACCCAGGCCATGATCTACGCATGTACCAAATTTCATCTAAATCTATTCAACCGTTTTAGTGTGAAAGCGTAACAAACAAACAAACTCACTTTCGCATTTATAATATTACTTAGGATTTTGGTACACCAACAGCAGTACATACAAAGAATTAAAACAGAACAATACCATAATAAAAGTACTGGTATGTAAGCCTATTTTATACACAGCATTCACCATAAAGCAACGTCATAATTACTGTTTTATTTTCTTTCACTGAAACCAATTAGTAAGCTACACTACTGCCAAGTGCCATATGAAAGAAAAGAAAGAAAATACATTTATTTAACACATACTAAAAGGCAAACAATATAATATACGGCAGATAAAAAAAAATAATTAAAAAAACACGACTGCCCTGCCAATAACGAACTAAAAAGTAAAAAAACAAGTTGTATTAGTTAATCTGTATATTGTATCTGTAAATTGCCAACGTTTAATGGTTCTTATTTAAAATGGGTATAATTTAGAGACACCTTTCAATCTTTAATTCTTTGCAATGAATCAATACCAGGCATCAATAAGTTTCACTATCTGAGATCCTCACTAGGGGGTGGTGCCATTGAAGTTATCAAGTCGTTGGAGTATTTTTTTAAATTATTTTTTTATTAGAGATAGGTTTGCTCTTGACTCTAGTCTAGGTCAGAGATGACAAAGACAAAGTCGACGATGGAGCGAGCTTACCCAGAAGAAGCCTGTTCACTCTCACTTTGAAGAGATCGGGGTTGTATGCGTTTGGATACACAGACGCAGGCAGAGAGTTCCACTCCTTTGCTGTGCGCATCACAAAAGACATTTGGAAACGCTTAGTGCGAATTGGTGGGATAGCAACTAGGTAAGGATGGTAACTTGCAATGCGTCTAGATGTCCGCTGATAGAAGGGGGCCGGCGGAATGAGGTCGCGGAGTTCTTGAGCACACTCCCCGAAGTATAATCTGAGAATTACATTGCAGCATGGGAGTTACTTTGTAATATATATAATAATAAGAAAATCCTTATTAACAACCACCTTAAAGCATTGTGCAGTATTGAAACCTTAACTAAGGAATCAGTTACAGAACTACGTAGCTTAGTCGACGTTGTTTCAAAGAATTTTAAGAGCGCTCAACACTCTAGGGCAACCGACTGATCAGTGGGACACTTTATTAATATTTATGATTACTGGGAAGTTAGATGCCAGGACGAGTGTAAAGTGGGAAGAACATAGGAATATTTTACCTAACTTGCCAACGCTAAATGACTACAAAGAGAAAGGTATTATTTACTCCCTGACTAAACAGATAAATAAAATTGTCATTGCAGTCTTTAAAATATCTCTCTTAGCGATAACACCGCCCGTTGTGTCACGCCTTGTGAAATTTCTACTTTTATATCTGTATTATTTATGGTGTACCTATTAAAGAGTATTCTAACTATCTATATCACATACATACATACATACATATACACATGAACCCTGAAAACATTACACTCCTTTTTTGAGGCAGTCGTGTAAACAAATTAAAATCAAATAAAAAGTGTAAAGTGTGATAGGTAGTTCTATGGTATCATGTTTGACTTGACGCGGACGAAGTGCGATAGGTTAAGTTCTATAGTATCATGTTTGACTTGACGCGGACGAAGTGCGATAGGTTAAGTTCTATAGTATCATGTTTGACTTGACGCGGACGAAGTGCGATAGGTTAAGTTCTATGGTATCATGTTTGACTTGACGCGGACGAAGTGCGATAGGTTAAGTTCTATAGTATCATGTTTGACTTGACGCGGACGAAGTGCGATAGGTTAAGTTCTATGGTATCATGTTTGACTTGACGCGGACGAAGTGCGATAGGTTAAGTTCTATGGTATCATGTTTGACTTGACGCGGATGAAGTGCGATAGGTTAAGTTCTATAGTATCATGTTTGACTTGACGCGGACGAAGTGCGATAGGTTAAGTTCTATAGTATCATGTTTGACTTGACGCGGACGAAGTGCGATAGGTTAAGTTCTATAGTATCATGTTTGACTTGACGCGGACGAAGTGCGATAGGTTAAGTTCTATGGTATCATGTTTGACTTGACGCGGACGAAGTGCGATAGGTTAAGTTCTATGGTATCATGTTTGACTTGACGCGGACGAAGTGCGATAGGTTAAGTTCTATAGTATCATGTTTGACTTGACGCGGACGAAGTGCGATAGGTTAAGTTCTATGGTATCATGTTTGACTTGACGCGGACGAAGTGCGATAGGTTAAGTTCTATGGTATCATGTTGGACTTGACGCGGATGAAGTGCGATAGGTTAAGTTCTATGGTATCATGTTTGACTTGACGCGGACGAAGTGCGATAGGTTAAGTTCTATAGTATCATGTTTGACTTGACGCGGACGAAGTGCGATAGGTTAAGTTCTATGGTATCAAGTTTGACTTGACGCGGACGAAGTGCGATAGGTTAAGTTCTATGGTATCATGTTGGACTTGACGCGGATGAAGTGCGATAGGTTAAGTTCTATGGTATCATGTTTGACTTGACGCGGACGAAGTGCGATAGGTTAAGTTCTATGGTATCATGTTTGTCTTGACGCGGACGAAGTCGCGAGTAGAAACTAGTAAGTTATACTACTGCGCAGTACGGCTCCAGCTTTATTTATTTTCCATGTTTACACAGTATATGTACTGTACTGCTTCGTCCACAAGTCAAACGGACAGTGTGTATTTGTATTTGTTTTCAAGCTACCGAGAGTATGTCAATTGAAATACAAAATTGTAAGTAGGTAAATTGTTTTCTTCCTGAGACCTATGTATTTTCTAGAATGTAACTACATTGTTCACTAACGCATGGGGTCCGTGTAGTTAGAATACATTTGAAGGGTAAGGGAAGAAGGATCATAGTCAGTGTTTTTCATAATATAGAGAGACTGGTGTTAAAGTCGATATGAAAGAATCTGGGTTTTTTAAAAAGAAACAGCCAAGTGTGTATTGGACCACGCACAATGAAGGGTTCCGTAGTTGGAATGAATTTTTCCCAAGAACAAACTTAACATTGTAGTTGAAAAACATGTTCTCTCATACATTCCAACTGCAAATGTAAGTTGGTCCACTATTACTCGTAAACTTGTAAAGCTTACTTAGCTGTGATAGTTTTCCTTTTAATTTCGTTGTATATTCTACTACCATGATTTTCTTCACACATCCAAACCAAAACTAGGTAGCGGAGGGGACACACACACACACACATTTGACTCTAACAAAAATTAGCACTTTAAAGCTTAATATTTCAGGAACGGATCCCTTAATCGAAAAATTGTTTACACAAACTAGCAATATTTTTGAAATACCTATCCAACAACACTACGTGTACAGGAGGTACCGTAAAACATTTTTTTTTCATGATTTTATTTTACCACTTTGTCGCCGTGATTAATATGTAAATCCATGCCAAATTATATCTTTTTAGTACTAAGTCTCTGAGCTAAGCTGCGGACGAATGGACAGACGGACGGACATGGCGAAACTATTATAAAGGTTCCTTCCTTTATAAGGGTTCCTTGTTGACTACGGACTAAAAAAAAGATCATGTCAATAACATTCTTAGAAAAAACATAACATCACGCTTTGTTTCCCCGAAGGGTTAGACAGAGGTGTACCTATAGAAAAAAAAAAGATATATAAATAAAAGAAAAAAAGATCATAGTACCTTTCTTTGCGTTTATAGTATAATAGAATGTAAGAGTTTTTTATTTCTCATGATAATGTGATTAAAATGAATCTAATCTATATTTTTTATTTTGTAATCTATATTTTTAGTATTGTTCTCAAGTAAGTGACATGTCTTTATTGGGAATAAAGTTTCTTTAAACCGAAAATGAATTCAAATAAAAACGTGTTTTAAATTAAAATAAGGAAGTTTTTTTGATTTTTGTTCAAACTATCTCCCATTGACTATGACCCTTCTTCCCCCTTAGATCAAGTAGGTGTTAGCTTGCAAGTCAATACACTAATGTTGTGTATTGACGCTGGTAAGCTAATACCTACTTGTTCTCTAAGTAATATGCAGAGCAGTAGGCAGATCGACAAGAACTATTTGTCAACACTTAACACTACAGATTTCTTATTCGCAGATTGATATAATATGACCCGTGGTATGAAAAGTGGCGAATCCAAAACCACGCTATATTCGCGTTACGTAGCTGAGCATTATGTAAACTAATCCACTCTCAGCACCACGTCGTGTGCAAGCAAAAATGACCGTAAGAGCCGATGCACACAATGCGGTGCGGCGCACAGTGCATCGTGTGCATCGGCTCTAAAGGTTCTTGATTTATGTTGAAACCAGTTTCAAGAATACTCACCTTAAAGATACTATAATACAAGAACATCATGATGATGCAGGGTATATAGAAGGATCCCAGTGAGGAGTATATAACATAGTCCTTGTTATTGAACAAACAGTCGCCAGGCCGCCTATCAAACGTGTTGTTCAGGCCTAGGACTATGGGCGAGCCAATGGCGCCGGAGACCAGCCACGCTACGCCAATCATAGACCAGACGCGGGAGTTGCTTTTGTGCTTCGCGTATTTGATTGGTTGCGTCACTGCTATGTATCTGTGGACAAGAAAAATAAGATTTATAGCTGTTCAAGAATATTTTGACGCATGGCCAAAATTGGAACTAACGCCGCCAGGCGAAAGCGCCAGGGTAGCCCACGAAACTCAAATTTTCTTACGTTTTTTTGCACTTTGCAGGTCAGTATTACGTTGTATGTTGATTAAAATATGATTCGCGACCGTAACACATATGTATTTACAGAATTATAATCATTAAAGTCCAACTCCCGAAGACCAAGTAATCCTATTGAATGACTATTTCATGAAATCATGATATTTGAGGATTATACTAACTTAAGAATTATATTATGTGCGTGTATGACCAGATGTATGAACGTAAACGAGGCAAAAGGAGTATGTAAGGATCGTAGCAGGTGACGTTCTGTAGTCTCTGCCTACCCCCATGGGAAGAAGACGTGAGTTTATGTATGTATGTATAATTATGTAAATACATATTTCTTACGGTCGCGAATCATACTTTAATCAACATACACCCAGACACTGAGCTGCAAATTACATAAATCGTAAGAAAATTTGAATACTGGCACAAATTGGGACGTGACGAAAAAAAGTTATGCCATCAGTTTCGTGTCAAAAGTTATTAACAGAGCCATCTAGTATAGTTTTTAGGAAGTTAAAACAATACTAGATGACTGTACTAATACTTAGTATACAGCGAAAGGAACTTCGTTCCAAGCGGGTGTCTCACGAAACCTCCCGACTTTTTCATCAATACATTTTATAAAACAGTTGCACAAATGTTTATCAACAGCGCTCCCTGTCAACGTCATTCAAGCAAAAGATCTCTGTTGTTTAGATAGCTATAAAGAATGTGTTTGGAATAGTGGTGTAGCATAACTACATCGCCACATTGGAACGCGTCACACTGACGTCACGCAAAATCCTGCATCGCGCAATCAGAGTTTACCGCGCGACTAGCATGTATATTGGGTTGGCAACAAAGTGTTGACCCACTTTGAAAAAAAAGTTTCTTTCTTCTCATCGAATCGAACTAGAAAGTTCTTTTATTAGATACATCTAGAACATTCCAAAAGCTTTATTATTGAATAAATAAAAGGCGGCTAGAGCGCCTTTGGCAGTTTAATCCATGACATGGACCAGCACGCTATTAGAGCTGTAATATTTTACGAGTTTAAACGTGGCTCCATTACGAGGCAGACAAATGCGAATATCAACAACGCATTTGGAGAGGGCACAGTCACACAGTCAATTCTAAGTCGATGGTTTCATCGCTTTCGATCCAGCGATACAACACTAGAGGATCGAGCCCGTTCAGGTCGACCAGTCAAATTCGACGTCGACATGCTGCTGGCAGAATTAAATCAAAACCCGGATGTTACTACTCGCGGGTTAGCTCGGGCACTTGGCTGCAGTCACACGGCTATCGAAAAGCGACAGCATGCACTGGGATATCGGCGAGTGCTGGCAAAATGGATTCCACATCAGTTGAGTATGGCAAACCGAGCTGCCCGAATATCGATTTGTCAATCGTTGCTCCTCCAGCCCAAACAAAAGGAGTTTCTAAGTGATTTAGTAACAGGAGATGAGAGCTGGATACTGTATAAGAATGAAAAGCGTAAAGCCTACTGGTTACCACGAGGATAAGAACCGCCAATCCAAGTCAAAGAACAAACTCATAAACGGAAGGTTTTGCTTTGTTGTTGATGGGATGCAAGCGGTATGATTTATTATGAATTACTCCCCGAAGGACAAACTGTCAACGCCAACGTCTATGTTAATCAGCTTCGTAAGTTCGCGGCTGCTGTGAAAAAAAGGCGAAGAAAAGTCAACATCCACTTCTACACGATAATACGCGACCTCACGTTGCTTCGGCCACACTTCAGCAATTGCAGGAGTTAGGCTGGACTACAGTTCCACATCCACCGTATTCTCCAGACTTAGCGCCCTCCGATTATCATCTGTTTCGCTCTCTTAAAAACTTTCTGCGTGGATAGCGCTTTAATGATTTTAGCGCAGTGGAGAATACACTGAATAACTTTTTTAAACAGTAGCCCGTTGATTTCTGGGAGCAAGTCATTCAATTTTTGCCAGATAGATGGAAACAAATTATAGATTTACACGGCGATTATATCGTCAAATAATAGTTTTTAATAAAGAATACAAATATTAATATTTGTTTCATTCGAAAGTGAGTCAGTATTTAGTTGCCAACCCAATACAACATCCCGACATCAACCGTCGGGCAGTAGCCCACCAGACACAACACCCGTCTGGTCGGCGGATCCTCCCTTTTCTATGGAGGATGAGTGAACTACACACCCGTTCCTCATGCCTCTATAGATAGTGGTATGGTAGGCCACACGTTTGTGGGAACTAAACCAGTATAAGCTGGCCTATTATCCTACTGAAACTCCGAACTACGCTAGGCCAGCTAAAGGTCAAAATGGTTACCATTGACGTGTAGCCTAATTCATCATCTGCCTAGCCTTTTCCCAACTATATTGGGGTCGGCTTCCATTCTAACCGGACGCAGCTGAATACCAGTATTTTACATGGAGCGACTGCCTATCTGACCTCCACAACCCAGTTACTGGGTATTACGATACCCCTTGGTAAGACTGGTTGTCAGACTTTCGGGCTTCTGACGACCCGTAACGACTGTCAAAGATCCACGAATGACAGCCGGGACCAACGGCTTAACGTGCTTTCCGAGGCACGGAGGAATCTCAGTATGTAAAGATGGTCACCCATCCACGAACCAACCCCGGCAAGCGTAGCTTAACCTGATGGATCGATCCGTGCGGCTGTTATTACTTAGCCACGAGCTACCTAAGCGGAATACCACAATATCCGCCAAATTATAGCTTTTTAGTACTAAGAGTAGACACTCTCCTTCCGCAGCTTGGCACGTCTGTGCCAAGCTGCGGAAGGACGGACGGACATGGCGAAACTATAAGGGTTCCTTGTTGACTACGGAACCCTAAAATGGTTGAACCACTAACAGTATCTTCTGACACACATATCTAATATATGGGTGTGTGTCAAATGATGCTGTCATATGAAAGTGTACTTTACAAAACATTCCCATTATCTAAGTACCACTTACTTATTACGACTATCACAACAAGCGGTTTCCTAAGTTAACATCGTAATCATTAAGTTACGCAGAAAACATCACTTAACCTGCCTTATTAAGACAATTTGGATGTGCCTTAATCAGCATGTTTCATAGTTTAGGGGAACGTTTAATAGTGGTTGTAGTTGTGCAGACAGTTTGGACGGGTTTTGCCGTATCGTCGTGCTAGAGGTTAGTCGCAGTATGGTGTAGTTCCTACACAGGTTAATAGAGCAGTTTAGTGTAACATCATACTAAACTATGTGTCCTTATTAAAAAAACATATTAATGGATTAAAGACTACGTTGAAGACAGAGAAGTTTGGCGTTAATTCCTTCTGCACATGTGGCTTCCCTGGTACCTCATCAACAGCATAACTATTTATGTAAATGTCTATTAACTGCTCCCAAATTACTTTAATTTAATTTATTCTATTGTTTTTTTACATGCGTCCAGGACATAATATTTTCATTATTTTACATTATATAGTCTTGTCTTTTAAATAGATTCTTTTATATTTTTTGAATGTGAGAACGTTGTAGGCTTTATAGACTGTAGATTTGTAGACCATTTTCTATTTTGTTAAGTACCTGGTACTTGTTGACAGGCCTACACTGTCCTCCCATGCTTAATAACACTGTAATTTGAAAACATTGTAAAAGCCAATTATTTTTAAAAGAGTAACCGTGGAGTTTTTTGCCGGTTCTTCTCCATAGGAAACGACCAACTGGAACCGTGCACCTAGCTTCTGGCGTTTAATAAGTGCCCATGTAGGCTTATGTGGAATAAAATATTTTGAATTTGAATTATAGGAACTACGCGAACAGAAAGGGTGTCGTTTGAAATATTGACGACAATTTGTACACATATCTGTCGCAGATGGATTGTCGAATCCGCTGTTTTACATAACCGCTTAAAAATGTTTTTTGTAACTCTAAGACTGTTTTTATGCCGTGTTTTTTTATTTGCTAAGCATCATGTGATCTTAGCCATTATTACTGTTTTTATTTCAACGAAATACTCGCAATGTTTCAAAAGATATAATTTTTTTAAGAAAAAGGGTCTGTCGTAGGTGATAAAAAATTAAACCATCAATATTAATCATACAAATATTTTAATTTTTTTTTTCCAATTTTTTTGTCGATAAATTATGGTCTAGTTTCACCCATTTTCGTTTGTGCACTTTATCCAGGGACACACTGTATACAGAGTCGGGAATAGTTTGTTTAGTCAATGCTATCGTCTGCCAAAAGCGAAAATGACTTTGAAATTTGCACTGCACTATAGCTAATAGCTTTATTACAATTAACATGCATGAGTCATAGGTAGATAGAATACTCTTTATTATGTACATATAAATTACAGATACGAAACTAGAAACTGTGTGTGTGAACTGAAGCTGTGTGTGTGCACGTGTTTGAGTGTCATAGAAGCTGTTTCAAATTAATCATTTTAATTCATTAGTAATGCGGCTTCCCAAAAGACCCATACTGTATGCGAGGTTTTAGTGCACAAAACACGGCTTTTATGAAATACTGTCGCTCCACTAGAAGCATCCGACCTGCTTTTTTCACAAGATAACTCAGTAAGTCTTTCACATAATATTATAATATTGTCAGACACATAGCTGGTTGAATGGCTACAAATGAGGCGTGCTTTCTATGCTATCACTCTCGACCCAGTGGCTCGAACTACCAGTTGATATAATAACGGATCCATTTAGGACCACAATAGGTTCAGAAGGATTAACGCAGGATGTATAATATGGTTGGTAAATTGGAAGCGTTGATTGAATTGAGGATCAAATTTGAGAGGATGAAGCGAGGAGATAGCGAAAGTGTTGAATACAGTCTGGAAGGAAGAAAGTTCGGAACCAAAACCTGGCCAATTATGTAGTTACCTCAGTGGTACGGTACGGTGGTAAGTGGTAATCAGATGATAGGGCAAAACTTGGGTAATCGGTGATAATTTTGTTTTTTACTTGTAAAATTCGATTCATTGATCAGATTATTTTTTAAATTTGCTGCAATATAGTAGACAAAAGAAGCTTTGCTAACTTATATCTAAAAATGTGGCAAATACTATAATGATTGAAAAATATACATTTATCAAGTCAGTAGTAACTTGGTAATATAACACATATTATCTATCACCGAATAGTTGCATATCACCAATTAGCCAAGTTTTGCCCTAATAATCACTACAGGAGCTAGACCACCACCTCTTAATGCAGTGTAATTTTAATCTTACTTGAGTGTGGGAAAGAGATGGAGCTAGACGTCCTGTATAGCTCCATCTCTTTCTCACACTGAAGTAACCTTAAAATAATACTGCTTTAAGAGGTGGTGGTTGGCCCCCTGAACACATATTATGTCTGTTAGTGCTGTATTTAATGAAATACAAACCCTAGCTATCAATGCTAATTGTCATGAATCCTCATTTTTAACATCCTAACCGTGAAGTTTTATTAATTTATTTATTAAAACTTTATGCACAAGTAAAAAAGAATACCGTACAAAGGCGGACTTAATGCCTGAGGCATTTTCTACCAGTCAACCTTAGGGTGATGCAGAGAGAAAACATGGCAGGTGCAACATAAGGGATAGATAACACGAAAATAACTATAAAATACATAGATATATACATACATACTTATAAACGGAATAAACTTCGTCAGGAGAAATAACGATCAAAAGAGGAGAAAACGAATCCAGCAAATCAACGCTGGGTTGTTTCTGCCAACTTCATGAACTGAACTTCACCAACTGAAGATCTAACCTTTTCAGCTGGTAAACATCTAAGTACTACATACATTTACTGGAAAATAAAGCAGATACAGAAGATGTTTCCATAATCACTACGTTTAGCTGACGAATTGCAATTAGCAGATTTAAGGACACTGCAGCCCATTCTCTTGACAGAATTCCTTAATTGTCCATATAAGGTCAAATTAAATTAGAACTCACCTCACCTCTGCCTAACTCTTTGGAGAATTACAGTACATTACGTGATGTTATGTGTTTGTTAAATTAGAGCTGCTACTCGTAGAACTTCATAGGCGGGATGGCTATCGATATCTAATGATCTTAAACCAAAAACTGAAAGGTTTTCTCGACTCATAATTTCAAGAGACTACTGAGCTGGGGGTCTATTCCCTAAGTCCGGCAACGAAGATACGGGTCCGTCAGAAAGTAGTTAATCCATCAAAACAAGTGTAAAATTAAAATTTTCGACGGGCAAAAACACATCGGGCGTAGGAACAACTGTAAAATCGTGTTGTCATTCATTCTTAGTTTGGAAACCGAACTAACCTTTTATCCCGAAGTGGTACGGAGTAGAAAACGCCCGTAACTTCGGCTGAAACTACGGACTTCGTGCTTAGGGAGTAGACCCCCTGATACGGGGTCAACGACCGCTGGTAAAAAAGTTAATTGTTTTATTGTCAGATATCGATATTCATCACGTCTCGAACGTTTCGCCAGCTAATTTAATTTGACCTAGTAGTGACAGACACCCACGCTAATTAAATTCTTTACCGGTAACCAAGAAGAAAGAATCTTAAAACACATCCACATTGTCTAAACACATCCATTTTAATTAACTCATAGGCACATGGATGCATAACTTGCGATCCTGTATGGGCTATTAATTAAGCTTAGTAATTAAGACTGGACTATAGATAATTGTGCGATATGGGGACAATAGGCTGATGTGTTGATGAGCTATTGAAAGGTCAGAGGTTCAGAGACTGTGCGGTGAACTATTGTGAACTTATCTGTAAAGCTTTTCAGGTTTGTTTGAATCAAAATCCGAAGACAGTGATGTAGTTGAATGGTTCAAAGAGTTGTAATAAATAGCATTGGAAACATTGTTTTAAAGTAACTTCTAAGAAAACTAACTTATAGGTATTGCAATATTGATGAATTTACAAGGTAAACAACGATGTATACATAATTTTAATGAAATGTAACTGAATCTGTAATTAATGCTTTAGGTTTAAAGATAAAAATAGTTATATTCTAAGAAATAGCTTAATATTATATTTATATTATTTTGTGCAATAATTAATTTGAGTCAAATCATATCATTTTCACGGGGATACGAGGCAGAGATATTTTTTGGGATTAAATTAGGGACGGGAGAAGCAAAAATAAGGTCATTTACAAACTGATTTCTCAAAAATACCAAACCTACAAAATGTAGGATGTAATTTAACTGCAGAAAGCATAACAAGGTGAAAATACACATTGGTGCCGATTCTCTTGTACACCGAACTAAACTAACTAAACTATCACTAAAATTCCTTACTTTTGGCTATGAAAATCTTAAAGCTATTCTGCAAAAAAATATCATTTAAAAATAATTTTGACACAACTAAATCGAATTACACAATCGCGACTCCTCGTGGTAAGTACTTGTTTGCCCTACCCCGTGATTTTTTTTTGAGCCGGAGGCGCGCAGAGGGGGGGGGGGGGGGGCACCCTCGACGAGTTTTATATGGAATTTTTCAGTTTTTGTATGGAAAATAACAAAAATGATTACGTAAATGTTGAGTTTTAGGGGCTTCTGTGTAAAAAAGATACAGTACTGTTTTTTCACCTGAAGTCGAGGTGTAGATGTGAATTTTTCACCTGAAGTCGAGGTGTAGATGTAAATTTTTCACCTGAAGTCGAGGTGTAGATGTGAATTTTTCACCTGAAGTCGAGGTGTAGATGTGAATTTTTCACCTGAAGTCGAGGTGTAGATGTGAATTTTTCACCTGAAGTCGAGGTGTAGATGTGAATTTTTCACCTGAAGTCGAGGTGTAGATGTGAATTTTTCACCTGAAGTCGAGGTGTAGATGTGAATTTTAGCTCATGCCAACTAATTATGTTCCACACATTTTTAATGGCGATTAAAAATAGTCAGATTTAGTTAGAAAATCTAAATTTTAGGTGAAAAACGCCAAATTCAGAATAGCAAAATTACCAATTTCACTAGACTAATAACTCAGTGCCATCTTAGTGATGTCAAACTAAAATATAGTTATTTTGTGGCACATTAGTCAATTTCAGAATGGGAAATCGTCGTTTGACAGGAATAAACTAAATTTTGGTGATTTTTAGTCTAGTTTAGAGGCATTTGTGACAAAAGAATCGGCACCAATGAATTTGTTTTAAACAGACTGACTGGTCAAAGGTGGGACACATATTGAAGGCAGGTTTTCAGTTTTGATTTCTCGTTACAAACATTGTGTTATTTACATAAATATTTGACTGTATTTATATATATACTTGGGGAGCTATAATATGAATTTAATTTACAGCCAGTGTGACACTTTACGAATCTTATATACCTGCAATAATTTTCAAAACGGTTTCCTTTGCGACTTAAAAACATTTACATTTTTGTTCGATACTCACGTAACGCCCTTCTGTCTCGATTAACCAGCCATATACTGTATAAATGAAAAAAGGGAACTGTCTTGCACACAACCCACACATGTCCCCCGGAAACTAAGGGAATGAAGGAAAGAATGTTGAAATAGGTGTCGGACAAAATTGAACGACGAAGGATCGACAGTAAGGCTTTTTCCTTTGATTGAAACGCCTGGTTCTGTAAATAGATTTCAGGAATAGGAAACTGAATTTGAGTTGGTGAGAAGTGGTTGAAATAATAATAATAATATATTCTTTATTTCGGACCACACATCATCACAAACTATGTTAGTAAACTTTTACAAACTCATCATCTGCCTATCCTTTTCCCAACGATGTTAGGGTCGGCTTCCAGTCTAACTGGATGCTACTAAATACCAATATTTAACATGGAGCGACTGCCTATCTGACCTGCACAACCCAGTTATTGGATAAGAACATACCTCTTGGTAAGACTGGTTGTCAGACTTTCGGGCTTCTGACGACCCGTAACGACTGTCAAAGATCCACGAATGACAGCCGGGGCCAACGGCTTAACGTGCTTTCGGAAGCACGGAGGGGTCTTGGTCTGTAAAGATGGTCACCCATCCACGGACCAACCGTGGCAAGCGTGGCTTAACCTGATCGATCGACCCATGCGGCTGTTATTACTTAGTCATAAGACCCTCTTAAACTTTTACAAACTAAAATAACTAAAAATGACGTGGCCCAATACACGTTGGAACCTTATGAAGGGAATGTCCACTTTGTCTAATAATGTTTTTAGGATGCTGTTGGAGTTTCTGCGTAACCTACCCATTATTAACGTTGTTCTCATCCTCATAATGGCATGAAAATCGTCAACATGGGCTTCCGCGAACATCTGCGAAGCGCTGAAGCCCCATCAGCATCCTAAATTTGGCACTATGCCAAAAAAATGTATGTGTGTATGTATATTATGTGGTGTGGTTGGTAAATAAGTGTTTCTTCAATTAAAAAAAATGGGATAGGTTTGCTCTTGACTCTAGTCTAGGTCAGAGATGACAGAGACATAGTCGACGATGGTGCGAGCTTACCCAGATGAAGCCTGTTCACTCTCACTTTGAAGAGATCGGGGTTGTATGCGTTCGGAAACACAGACGCAGACAGAGAGTTCCACTCCTTTGTTGTGCGCATCACAAAAGACATTTGGAAACGCTTAGTGCGAATGAAATTCATGAAATAGGTTAGCAGAAAAGGTGACGGTGGTCTTGATAGAAAGTGGCTCTTGCCACCCAAAAGCTTAAAATTAAAGCTGCAAAATCTTGACTTGTAATACAAACCTTTGTAATCGAAACAAAATTATGTAGATTTATCAGTTCTCTCAAAGTCAGTTTAAGATTTATAACTTGTTACAAGAGTTTTGAATAACTTAGCTGGCATTGGTAGGTATTATTTAGACTTGAAAGGCTTTTATTTAGGTACTAGCTGTGCCCCGCAACTTCGCTCGCGTGCAAGTCGTAAGATACACAATATACTAAAATAACAATCACATTTTAATAAAACTCCCTCGTCCCCCGACCCGCCGCGTTGCATCGCCCGCTTGCGCTATTATTTCGTTTTCGTTTAGCGTTCTTTCATTTTTTCATTTTGCTCGGTTCCTAAGGATCGTATCGTGATGTTAAATAACGTATAACCACCCTCGAGAATTGGGTTACCAAATGCAAACAGAATTTTCCAAATCCGACTTTTTGTTTACAATTTAATTAGTTTAATTTTTTTGCGCAGAACCCTTATTGTTTGTCTAAAATAAAAGTAGCCTAAGTTGCTCCTTATAAAATCAGCTATCTACCAGTGAAAGTCGTGTCAAAATCAGTCCAGCCGTTTCGGAGATCAGCCGGAACAATCAGACAGACAGACAAAAATTTTAAAAATTGTTTTTGTTACGTAAGTACCATTTTAACTTTCATAAGCATTTAGTGAAAAGTTGTTATTTTGACATTATAAACAGACACTTCAATTTTATTTATTTGTATAGATAAAGTTCTTTTACGTTTTTAGTTTTTAATTATTATTTCTGCTTGAGTATAGTTATCGATGTTTTTTTTTGTTGGTATATTAAAGCGTGTGCTAGCTGACACATGGCAAATAATTTTATTTAATGTTTTTGTGTTGCGTAATGTAAATAATTTTGCATACTATTGTATAGAATTAAGTTTTTCTAACTGAACAGACAGCTGTGCTGCTGGGGAGTCTGTGGCACCACGTCTTCTTCCCAGCTAAAGCACTAGGAAGTGGTGAAGGGCGGGCGTGCCGGGGGGTTGTCTTATGAAATTTTGATGTTCGAAAAGTGCTGATTCTCAGCCTAGTTTGAATAAATGACTTTTGATTTTGATTTCATAATTTATACCATCAGAAACAGTGAAACTTCCCCATAGTCTCGAAGAAGTACGATATAGACAGAAAATAAATAAAATAACTAGAAAAACATATTCCGCTCTGTTATGAGATAGTTAGACCAAGTAAAAGTTCCTTCCAAAGACCTTTTCGCATCTAATGACAATTGAATTTACAAAACACTTTAGCCTTCCTAACATTTCTATTACCAAGTACAAAAACCGGCCAAGTGCGTGTCGGATCACGCACAATGAAAGGTCCCGCAGTTGGGATGAAGTTATTACAAGAACAAACTTAACATTGTAGTTGAAAAACATGTTCTCTCATACATTCCAACTGCAAATGTAAGCTGTACGCTCAATATTGAGTGATTTACAATGTTATTTTAAGACCATAGACTCCTTATCAATTTTCCTGTTATCTATAAGTGTAGAACTATTCTCGGTTTTTTTTTTCAAAATTTTGGATCAGCAGTTTCGGAGATAAGAGGGGGGATGGTGAATTTTAATCTATTTTCTTTATTTATTCATTTTAAAATTATAAAAAAAAATATTTAAAAAACATTTAATAGGTTTCATTTGATAGGTCATACGGTACAGTTTGCAAAACTTTTTTTTTTAATTTTCAATTTTCGCTCCCAAAAGTGAACACCATATTAAAAATTAATTAATTTACGTTACACGTTCGTGTTTGGGTCATAGAAATTCATATGTGTATACATTTGTATGTTTGTAAATTTTCATTCATGTATGTTTTCAACTTTAATCGGTCCAGTAGATTTGGAGAAAATCGGCTGTGACAGACAGACATACGAGTAATCCTGTAAGGGTTCTGTTTTTCATTCGGAGGTACGGAACCCTAAATATGAGCAGCTTTATTTTTCTAACCTCAAACAAGGCTATTAAAACGGCGCTACTTACGTTTTTAAGAGGTACTTAAGATCCTATTTACTTGGGCTCAACGTGATAATAAATTGCCGACATAAACTAGGCGTAATTTACTTGGAACAGTTGCCAATAATTAAGAAGGTTTAACCAGATGGGGCTACTAATCAACATTAGTAGCTGGATATTTAGGAAAAGACCCGGCTGTTGAAAGTAATCAGATTTAGAAGGTAGAAAAAAAAGCAATAGTGATTTGTGACGACATAGCAGGGAAGATTATGTTTTACTAGCACTCCCCGCGACTTCGTCCGCGAGGATTTTGTACTTTCATCAACATTTTAAAATCGGATACCCCTTTTAACCCGGGTATATTTTCGGAAAACCCTGATACACGTTATTCTTTATATTCGGTCTTAAGTATATACTGAGTTTCCACTCATTCGGACCGCGCATTAAATTCTTTCATACAAGCTTTGACACTCCCCAATCCTCATTTAGGGGGTAGTTTAGAAAAACAAAAAAATAACAGACTTTATAAATTTACTAAGATTTTATTCGTGCCAAGTTTCAAGTTTATTAATTCAAGGAACTAGATTTTTCATACAAACAAAATCCCCCATTTTCACCCCCTTAAAGGTCCAATTTGCAAAAACCCCTTCTTAGTCCTCCCCTACTTTATAAAAGGAAGCCGTGTGCAAAATGTCAAGTTTGTAGCCCCAGCGGTTTGGGCGCTGCGTTGATGAATCAGTCAGGACAAGTATGTATAGATTTATAAACGACTTACTTGCCGTGTGGACTGTGCACCAAACCTAACAAAAGAAAATACCAATAATTAAAGAAAATAGGTACTATCGAGGAAACTTACATCTGACCAATTTTAAAACAAAATCCCGTAGCAAGCGTTATTATAGCGTCCGAGCGCTGCAAGCAAGAATAGTCCTTACGGTGTATAGATTTTCGTTTCTCCTATGGTACATGTAAATCGGGAAAAGTGAATGCTTAACAGACGGACGAAGACGTTGAATAAAGTGAACGTTTAAGAATAATCATAAAGCACTGAGGATTGGCCAAACAAACATGGGAAACCATGAATGAATGAAGTTTTTATCAGCAGTGGGATAATTCTAGTTAAACCAGAGTATTATGTGAAGGACCTTTTACCTCTCAAATGTCGTATGAACTCCATAGGGCCATAAGTAAATTACTCTCGAAACGACAATAAATATAATAGCGAAAACTGTTGAGCGCTCACATGCAAACGGCTTCTAGTAGGCCGACGTTTGACGGGTTAAGCAAATAGAAGTCACAGAATAGATAATAATATTCGAAAAAAAACAAAGATTTAGTTTTAACATTGGCTTCTCTTTCGTTGTCTGGGACGGTTGGAAAAGGTGCCTCTGGGATTATGTAAAGTAAATGGACAAACCAACCAACTCAACCCTTCGGGAAACAAGGCGTGATGTTATGCTTATGTTAAACGGGCAAATGGATGTATTCAAATCGGTTCCCAAAAGGTTTCAGAAATCGGAACGGTTAAGTGTTACCGTAAAAAGGAAAGGCAAAGGTGTATATTGTATACGTACAAGGTATACCCACATTTTGGTAAAAGCATAGTTTTCTATACAGGGTGGCGATTAGGTTAGGTTTAAAAAAAATTTGCTGCTCCATACATTTTGACCTCATAGGTAGGCAAAAATGTATGGAGCAGCAAATTTTGTTTTTAATAACAAACGAAAAATTTTAACGTAGCGGAGTCCAGAATCATGTACTGAATACGTGGTTTCAATTAATGTGATAACCTAATCACCACCCTGTATAATAAAATAGAAATGCTGGTCTTTGGTATCGGTTCGCGCATCACTTCAGAACGGCTGGACTGATTTGGCTGTTTTAATATTATATAAGTATGTTCGTAATAGTCCGACTGCTCCGTTGGTCTAGTGGTCACAAGCGCGACTGCTGAGCGTGGGGGGTCCTGGGTTCGATTCCCGGGTCGGGCAAAGTATTACTGGGTTTTTACATTAGGAATTTCTTAGTAACAGCTCGGAGTTTGTAAGGTTGCGGTGTGATACCCCCGTGCCTCGGAAAGCATATCAAGCCGTTGGTCCTGCGCCTGATCTCTCTCCGGTCGTGTCGGATTGCCGTCCCATCGGATTAGGAGAGTGACGGAAGAGAGAGTGCAACTGTGTCTGCGCACACACTTGTGCACTATAATATCTTCCGCGCCAAAGGCTGGTCTCCGCTGAGATTGGTCGCCATGGTTGAAATTCAGTCTGGAGGACTATTATTAATAGTACCAAATTAAATACTTACGGAAAGAAAAAATTGAAAAGTTGCCGGAAAAATTGGAAAACTTAAAGTGCATTTTTATGGGAATTTTGTATAAAATATTGAAATTTGGACTGGTTATCATCTGTCGGGTGAGCTAGTACTTATTGAAGATAGATAAATAAAATATTTAATCAGTGAAACGAAAATATAAAGAGTGAAGGCTGTCAACACCATACTAATAAATATATAAAAGCCAAAATAGTTGTTAAATGGAAGATAAATGGGCGCCTCGCTCACGAAGGGTTCATACGTGACATGATAGCCCGAAGTAGCCCATATTGTGTCCAGGGGGAGGGCAGCTCCGGGCAAGCTTTAGCAACTTCGGAAGTCAACCGTAGATATGTTTGAGTAGGGTTATTGAGATGTCTGGAATAAGTAGGGTAGGAGACTAACCAACTAGATTAGTACTGTTAGAATCTATTTTTGTTTCGTCCTCGTAACAGTTTTGAGGTTGTTACACACCAGGATGTTTTTAGAATAGAATGTACACCATACATAAGTATTACAGATAAAAATGTGGAAATTTTACTTATAGTGACACAATGGGCGGTCTTATCGCTAAAAGCGATCTTTTAAAGATAACCTTAGTTCTCTGGTTCTTGTTTTAGTGGTATATTTTATTGTTCTTAAGGCGAAAGCGTCAGGTAGCCCGGGAAATTCAAATTTTCTTACGTTTTTTGCAATTTGCAATCAGTATTAGGTTGTATGTTGATCAAAATATGATTCTCGACCATATAAAGTATGTATTTACAGAATTATACTAATTAAAGTCGATTATACAAACTTATGGAGTTGTATTACTGATTTTGATTATTATAATTCTATAAATGCATATTTGTTACGGTCGCGAATGATACTTTAATCAACATTATAACTTAACACTAACTTGCAAATTGCAAAAATTATAAGAATGTTTGAATTTCGCGGGTTACCTGGAGCTTCCCCCTTAATATTCAAATGTTTCTTCGTGTTCGGCGTGCGTGTATAGCCACATTTATGTGAATGAAGCAACAGTATAAGTTTGTCAGGATCGCAGTAGGTGGCGTTCTGTAGCTTCTGCCAACCTCTATGGGACAAAGACGTGAGTTTATGTACTTATGTATGTACTGTCAAGGCGGATTACTTTGACTCTATGGCATAACTTTGGCCAAAATCGAGACAAATGTTTGAGCCGCCCTCCGTGTTGCGACCACACAACCGAACGTCGTATTCCTTCGGTAACTAATAGATGGCGATATAGACGCGTGCTTGCGGAACTGTTGTGTGGATTTAATGACAGACGCGTACTTGCGAAACTGTTGTGTGGATTTAATGATAGACGCGTACGTGCGGAACTGTTGTGTGGATTTAATGATAGACGCGTGCTTGCGGAACTGTTGTGTGGATTTAATGATAGACGCGTACTTGCGGAACTGTTGTGTGGATTTAATGATATACGCGTACTTGCGGAACTGTTGTGTGGATTTAATGATAGACGCGTGCTTGCGGAACTGTTGTGTGGATTTAATGACAGACGCGTACGTGCAGAACTGTTGTATGGATTTAATGATAGACGCGTGCTTGCGGAACTGTTGTATGGATTTAATGATAGGCGCGTGCTTGCGGAACTGTTGTGTGGATTTAATGATAGACGCGTGCTTGCGGAACTATTGTGTGGATTTAATGATAGACGCGTGCTTGCGGAACTGTTGTGTGGATTTAATGATAGACGCGTGCTTGCGGAACCGTTGTGTGGATTTAGTGATTGACGCATACTTGCGGAACTGTTGTGCGGATTTAATGACTTAAACATTTGTCGTATTGAATATTACCACTAACTATTATATTTATGTCAGAGATTTTTTGTGAAAACCAGCTGTTCCTATTAACTGCTGTGATCGGTTGTCACAATTAATAACAAACAGACGTAAATTGACACGCTTTTATAGTCTGGTTTAGTAAGAATTTGGGACTTTTTGATTCAAATAGATCTCTTGTAAGTAAATCTACTTGGATTTAAAATATACTGCAAAATATACTTACCATGTATGAACAGCTTAGCATAAAAATAATATCTATCAGGAGCAAGTGTTAAATTATTCTAACATTTTCTCAACAAACACTTTGTTTTATCTCACAAAGAGTATAAAAGTAAATTCGACGGAAATATGTATTTACAACGTTTTGCGTCAAAGTGGCTTTAAACCGTTCTCCTTTAAAACACCGTGTAAATGACAATGTTTAAAATGCGTTTATATTACGTTACGTTCACTGAAGCGAAATATGACAAAACTTAACTATTCTTAAAGCGCTGTAAGAATAAGATTTTAGACCACAAACCTGACGAGAGATTGAACTTCCGTCACTCCAAAGTTTTTACTCATGCAAGAAAGAAAGAAAATTAATTTATTTGCACTAAACATGACGCATACAGAAACAACACAAAACATGTGGCCCCAGCACGTGCAAGTACACGTGATAGAAGTTAAACGTCTTAAAAAAATAAAGATGACAAATTTTGTGTAAGAGACAGAGAGAGCTATATCTTTCTTCTTTCTCATGTAACGAAACGTGCCTAAACGTGACGCGACCTTGAAATTTCATTCTCAATTCTCGTCCAATTAAGAAACTCCGCGCCTAGGAAGTTTCTCTTGAAAAACAAGTTGAGGGAAAATATGCGTCAGGTCTATGCAAAATGGCCGTCGCACAAGCATCGGCATCGGTAAACGCACAGAGATCTTAAAAGAAAAAAATACCTCATTCTATTTTAGGTAAATGTCACGCTTTAACAAACTTGTTAGTCGTAGATAAAGGACATTAATGCAGCGGCCGGGCTGACAACAGAAGTATTGATGGACGAACGTCAAAACGTGGGCCGAGGCGAAGCCGAGACACATACGTGAGTCCATCAATGCCTGAAGGACAATTCCCATAATTTTAAGAACTTTCAGTCTGATCTCGGTCTCAATATGTCAAAAATACCTATAATTTCCCTACATTTTTGACAAGGTTTTTGACATTAGATTGCGACTAGATTTTGAACGTTTTTAGTTACGGGAATTGGGCTTCTGGTTGCGGCTAAGGCTTGTATAGAACTTTTCTCAAATAATGTGTGGAAATTCAATAATTAATTATAAATTCCGGAATCAATGACGAACCACACTAATTTTACACACGCCAATATGTTAATTTGTAGTTCGAGATTTAAATAAAATCTTTGTTAAGTTACCTTCTTGGTTGCCATGATGTGTCGAAGTAAAAAGTTCGTTCCATTTTTAAATTACACGAAGGTTAACATAGTAATTTATTCGGCCGCTAAACATGACCGATATGAATTTTCATACTAACGTTGCCGGCCGCTGCTCGCATGTATTTGACCAGTACGGCATTTTCGATTTATCTCGAAGAAGGTTGTGAAAATAATGCTCGTATTTCCAAGCATGTTTGAGAAATATACTGGATGATTTTTTCTACCGTCTCGAAATTTTTACAGGGTGTTCTACCCATGAACATGAACAACTTTCACTATGGGATCAACTCTGAAATCACGAAAAAAAAAATCAGCTGATTCATACATTTTGGTCGAGTAGGTATTGAACTTTTGTATGAATCAGCAGATTTTTTTTTCGTGATTTCAGAGTTGGTCCCATAGTGAAAGTTGTTCGTATTCATGGGTAGAACACCCTGTAAAAATTTCGAGACGGTAGAAAAAATCATCCAGTATAGGTACAGTGGATTTCGGGTATAACGACAATGAAGGGACCACTCTATTTTCGTCGTTATATCCGGAAGTCGTTACAGGCAAAGGTAAAGAGATACAGACACGTACACATGTGTAGTTTATATTCATTTATTATTGAAAATATTTGCACACATAGTTATTCACCGGTACATTTAAAAAAATGTGTAATATTAGTTTGCTTCAATTTATTTTTTTGTGCTAGTGTACGCTGTAGGGTGTATTCTATTTTCATTACTTCTTCAATATCTATAATATCCTTTCCATCACCAAATAAACAGTATCTTTTAAGCTTTGTTACAACACCTAACACATCCTTAGTTGTAGGAATCTCACCTTCCTTGCAATCTTCTTCTTCCTCCTCATTTTCCTCATCTTGCGTCGTATGTGATGGAACAACAGTTTCAACAATTTCACTATCGGACAAATCGCTAGTAGTGATAAGTTGACTGTCAATATCAACATATGTTGCCCAGTCCGCAACATTTGTTCCGCTTGATGATACTGTAGTCAGTTGTGCCAATGGTATGTCCAATTCATCATCGGAGTCGTCGTCAATTGTTGTGATAGCCGAAGATTTACGGAACCCAGCGTGTAGAAAACACTTTTTGATCGTATCTGGAGTCACCCGAGCCCATGCCGTAGTTACCATTTCAATGGCATCTAAAATATTAACGGAAAACGGGCCTGCCGAGTTTTCAATGTCGTTCATCATTTTCTGTACTAAAATCTTCCTATAATGACTTTTGAGGGTTTTAATTATCCCTTGATCAATCGGTTGAATCACTGATGTAGTGTTTGGTGGTAAAAATGCCAGTTTTATGTTGGTCAAATTCTCTATTTTAGGATGAGCTGGGCAATTGTCAATAAATAAAATGATCTTCTTTTTGTTATTTCTTAACTGGGAGTCCCATTTGCGTAGAACTTTTTCGAAAATCTCTGAAGTCATCCAGGCCTTTTTGTTTGCTTCGTAATCAACTGGCAAAGATTTAACATTTTTGAAACATCTGGGTTTTTTTGCCTTGCCTATGACCAATAATTTTCTTTTTTCCCCTGCCATACTTGATGCAACAAGCACGGTGATTCTATCTTTTGATAATTTTCCACCAACGCACTTTTCCCCTTTAAATTTCAAGGTTTTGTCAGGAGTTAACTTAAAAAACAAACCTGTCTCGTCAGCGTTCCATATTTGGCTATCAGTATAACCTTCAGTCAATTTTGGGAAAACTGTTTTTAGCCAGTTGTCACAGTCACTTTGCGATACACTAGCGGCTTCTCCACAAACTTTGCCTACTACAATATCGTGTCGTTGACGAAATCGGTATATCCAGCTTTCCGAACACTCAAAATCCATTTTTCCAAACAGTCTGCCAAATTGATTAGCCTTTTCTTGCAGCAGACGACCGCTCAAAGGTACGTTTTGGCTTCTTTGGGCTTTGAACCACATTAGAAGGGCATTTTCGATATCTTGATGCGTCGGTTTGCGGTTTTTCTTAATTTTTAAGGATTTGGATTCAAAGCATTCTAATATTTTATCACGGTTTTTCCACATCGTAGATACTGTTGAATGGGAAACTTTGTACTCTTTGCACAAATCAGCATTGTTTTCACCGTTTTTCAATTTTGAAATGATTTCCGCCTTTTCTTTAACAGTGAATGTGCGTCTAGCAGCCATACTTATTCAAAAGTTTACTAAACCCAGTTGCTACTCAGAATATCACTTTGTAACTGAACCATAAAAGCTCCGAAACGTACACGCTTCCCCTACCTACTTAGTTGATATCTATAAACAAAAGGTAAAGGTCTCCACACTTGCTGACCATTTGTGTGCAATGGATGTAAACAAAAGATAAGAAATGTTTGTGAAAGAAAAAAATCTTTGTGTCTTTGGCGGCCGACTCCGGTCGCAATATCTGCATGGGATTTCTAGGAATTTGTTACAAATGATTCATTAAAAACAGTCGCTACACCCGAACTCGGCGTTACATCCAAAGTCGCTATAGCCACATGAATTTTGTACTAAAGTATGCTTTAAATTCAAGGGACTTAGATTTAACGTCGCTATAGGTAAATGGTCGCTACAACCAAGGTCGTAATAAATGAAATCCACTGTATATAGTACATCTATGCTGTTAGTAAACAACGTTTACCAGAAAATATGATTAAAGAAAAAACATATTATTTGCTTTTGAAGGTGTCTATTACAAACCTTACAAGTGTAAAATCTAATTAAAAACATTAAAAAAAAAACAAATATCGGAGTTTTTTCTCATGTTATGTGAAAGAAGCTCTTCTTTCACATAACATGAGAAAAAACTCCGATATTTGTTTTTTTTTAAATGTTTTTAATTAGATTTTACACTTGTAAGGTTTGTAATAGACACCTCTGTTGACAGGTCAGGACAGGTGTTCGAACACCTGCTCATTTAAAATAAAATGGACTCACCTGTCAACAGAAATGGCGACTAAGTTGAATATGCTGGAGGTGGAGCAGATGACGTCGATGGCGATGTAGCAGTCGCACACCACCGGCGGCAGCCCCCACACGCCGTGGTTGAACTGGAACCATAGAAATAATAGTACTTATTTATTAGGAACACTAACTACATATTCACAATACAAATCCGGCGGCGCGCGGCGTGTGAGTCGATGCCGATGGAACGCAATGTTGCCATTCTTAATATTGTACTTAAATAATCATTTTAGATTTAGATATTGTTTTAATTTTGTTTCTTTTTTAAATTACATTGCATGCTGCACCGGCTGACGTCATCACGTCAACGCCGGCTGTCGCTGAAAACCAGTGCTGGGGCTCTGTCTCGCATAGGGTCGCAGCATTATGCTGAGCGATGGCCGTTTTGTGTGGATGTGACGCATATTTTCCCCCAACTTGTTTCTTTTTGTGTTTGTGTCCTTTTTTTGCGTCATGTTTACCGCAAATCATCATCAATCATTTATTTCGGAAAACATCCATATCGTGTTAGTATTAGAACTTACCAAACTATGTTAATAAGTAGCATGAAAATAAAAAAAAATAAAATCAAGATTACAATCAAAATCCAAAATTTATTTCAATTCAATTATTCTTTATTGCAATCCATAATGTACACATACAAGTGGTGAGTTTAATAATTTTAGAAACAATTATGGACCCTGTCGGGTACAGCAACATTATGAAAGTAGGAGAGAGAAAGAGCGCTTTAATGATTTTCCTTTACTATATTCAAATTTTTTGCTATCTATTTATTTTTTACATCATTTATAGAATTTATTATAATAGCACTCATTTATTTATTCTCTGAATGTATTATGTGTAGGTCAATCTATTTATTTATTTTTATATTAAATTATATTTTTTTTTTTTTTTTAATTTTTGTTTCTTATATAATTACATTTTTAAATATTTCTTAAAATACAAAATATAAAAAAAAACATTTAAAAATATAAAAAATAGAATTCCACCGGTATCGGGAGCAGGGTCCAAGCTACCGGTGGTTAGGGCTGCAGAGACAGGAACCTCCTCACAATACGAGCCGTATCGAGGAGTACTGCCTTCTGGATCAGGCTCTTGATCCAACCGCCTAACG
The DNA here is from genome assembly GCA_947568875.1 of Fissipunctia ypsillon. Taxonomy (NCBI): domain Eukaryota; kingdom Metazoa; phylum Arthropoda; class Insecta; order Lepidoptera; family Noctuidae; genus Fissipunctia; species Fissipunctia ypsillon. Next base: position 22,689,499 of record OX387653.1, read on the forward strand.
ACAGCCTCGAGAGATGTTGGTCGAGGCTTTCGGCCATCAGGCCATTGGCCGTTACGACAATCGGCACAATGACAGCCGAGGTCACATTCCACATGTCAACAACCTCGTGTGCTAAGTCGAGATATTTTATTTGTTTCTCTTTCTCAGCTTTCACGAGGTTCTCGTCATGCGGAATGGTAACATCGATTATCATTGCGCGGCGCGCTAATCGATCTATCACCACTATATCAGGCTTATTGGCGACAATAGTCCTGTCAGTGATGATAGACCGATCCCAGTACAACGTGGCATGGTCATTTTCAAGAACTGGGTCGGGCACATACTTGTAATACGGTACCTCAGAGTCCACAAGTTTGTATTTCAAAGCAAGTTGCTGGTGAATAATCCTGGCCACTTGGTTATGCCTGTGCAAGTACTCGCCGTTAGCCAGACGAGAACAACCAGAGATAATATGTCTGATGGACTCACCCGGACGGTGGCATGCCCGACACACGTCAACCGTCCCGTCCTTCATAATATGTCTCCGGTAGTTATTCGTCAAAATAACTTCGTCCATAATTGCACAAACAAAACCTTCAGTTTCCCCAAAGAGGTCACCGAAACGTAGCCAGGATACGGACGCTAAGAAATCTACACCGGGCTCGTGTAGAGCCCGATAGAAGCGTCCGTGAAGCTCCTTGCTTTGCCATACCGCCTTGCGGTCATCTGTAGTAAGTACTGGTTTGCGCCAGTTCTCTTTAGCCATGGCGAGCGGGGTGAGCCCGTTGTCCACTGCGACCACATCACGGTGCATACCCACGTCGGCGTTTGAAAAATATTCCCTGAGGCTGCACACCTCGCGGTTGTGGAGGGTCTTCTTATTTAAAAAACCTCGACCCCCGCACTTCCGCGGGATGTACAGTCTCATCACCGATGATCGTGGGTGATGCATCCGGTTTGCGGTCAGCAGTGTACGGACCCTCCTATCCAGGGCGTCTAGTTCGGTCTGAGTCCATTTGAGTATGCCGAAAGAGTACATCAAAACCGGCATGACCCAACCGTTGAAGGCGCGCACCTTATTCCCGCCCGAAAGAAGACTAATTAATACCTTCTTCAGGCGACCAAAGAAGCGCTCCTTCAACGATTGCTTCATGTCAGCAGCATTAATGCCCAACGCTTCCGACATACCCAAATACTTATAGGTTTCGGTTGCGGAGAGGGCTCTAAGGTTTATGGAATCCGAGAGTTGAATCCCCTCGGATTCCATAATCTCGCCTCGCTTTACATGCATGACTGCACATTTGTCCACACCAAATTCCATCCTGATGGCGTTACTGAAAGTTTCAGTTACCTTCAGTAGTTCCACCAGTCGCAATTTGTTGGGGGCAAAGAGTTTCAAGTCGTCCATGTAGAGGAGGTGAGATATGACCTGACCACCTCTCTTCAACCGATAGCCTAGACCTGAATCCTCCAGCAGTGTGCTTAGAGGATTCAGGGCTAAGCAGAACCAAAGTGGACTCAAACTGTCGCCCTGAAATATTCCCCGTTTAATCCATACAGGTTCATCATTCCCTGGATCTGTCGACACCCTGGATAGCGAAGGACCGTCCTCCATTGCCCCATACATGACTCAAGGAAGGTGCGTAGAATTGCATCTATCTTGTACAACTCAAGCACCCTCATGAGCCATGTATGTGGCACCGAGTCGTAGGCCTTCTTATAATCTATCCAGCATGTCGACAGATCTTTGCGGGATCGACGAACCTGTTGGCTAATGGCCATGTCGATGAGGAGTAGCTCCTTAGTACCGCGGGACCCGTTCCTACATCCATTTTGAGAGGAAGACATAATTGAGTTACTCTCAATGTGCGTATTTATTTTCACTCTCAAAATGGATGTTAGAAGTTTATAGATCGTCGGCAAACACGTGATCGGTCTATAATTCTTGGGTTCCGCGGGACTTCCTGACTTATGGAGCAGGTGGGTAACGCCTGTTGTTAGAAACTGCGGTAGCGACCCAGACTCTAAGGATGACTGGAATTGAGATGCCAGGCGAGTGTGTGAACTAATTAGCCATTTTAGCCAAAAGTTGTGCAGTCCGTCCGGTCCCGGTGATTTCCAATTTGGCAACGGGCGGACTGCTTTGGCTACGTCTAATGGCGTTATTAAGATCTTTTCCATTTCTGGTATAGTTCCACACACTCGCTCGACATCCTGCATCCAGCCAGCCTCAGCGTGACAGACGGGCACCGACCAGATGCTGCGCCAGAATGTACTCGTGGTGGCATCATCTGGGCGGCGCACGTCCGCCACACTTTTTTCAGGTCGCTCCCAAGCTCTATATACCCGCCTCTCATCGCTCTGGAACATGCGATTCTGCGTGTATCGATCGACCCGCCGCTTATACCGCCGAATACGGCTCGCCCATGCACAAACTTTCTGCTTCAGGAAGTCGATGCGCTCTGTGACACAGGACATGTATTCTCGAGGGCTGATTCCAGTCCCCGAGAATGCCCGCCGTACAAAGCGCATCACTCGTGGTCGTGTATTGCCCTCCCTGAAGCAGTATAGTTTGCCGATGAGTACCCTGGTCCCATCGATACGACGTTCGATCCTGCACTGCCAGGCTGGTACGGCTGGTTTTGGTCGAGTAGCTCCGTCACAGTTTGGAAACTTGACGTTAGCTAAACGACATGCCGCAACAGCCGCGCAATACAGGATCGAATGTGTATCAATGAGATCCTCGCTGCTCTCGAAAAAATTCTTGAGCTGCGAGTCCAAAGCACACACCAGCGCCCTATTTTTCTTGTGCATAGGCAAGTGTGGTAATCGGGGCCTAAGTTCGGTCGGAGTGGACCTATACTCGAGAAACGCATCCTCCAGTGCGCTCCTCAATCGGGCGTTGCACTGGCTACTTACTGTGGCAACCCTATCATCCTCCTCTACAACACCATGATTAGACCGCGGCGGGATTGAATCAATAGTTGAGACTTGTACCGCGGTTTGTGCCGGAGTTGAGACGATATGGTTGCTCAATACTTCTGAGCGCAGCCTATCAAGTGCGGCATCGCCCAGCCTATGATTGCGTTGGATGACCCGCACCTGATCCGACAGTCGTTGGGCCGAGACGTTGACGGTTGGCTCTAGTTCCTGAAACAGAGACAGCATTCTAACACGGTACGCAGTGAGGTTAGTTCCCCCCTCTGTAGACCCGTAATATGCGCGCATGACGTTCTCGTTTATAGACTGAGTCCATCTCATGCGCTGCACACAACCACCGGCAGCGGGGACCCGGCTCGGGGCCGGTTGGCCCCTAAGTCCCAAGCTCCTCGGTGGCCGGCCTCTCCCCTGTCGACGTACAGGTGTTGGCGACGTCGGCGGGGAAAAATACTCGTCGCTCGAGCTCGACGCAACTACCGCAGCTGGTGTCATCACAGCGCTCACGGTGGGGCTGGACACCGGCGGCGGCGAGGCGGAGCTGAGCGAAGAGTCCGGAGGTGGTGGGCGTGCTCGTGCAGCTGATCTCGTCAACATTATTATTTATTCATTGATTATGTTTATCTGGTTTTATCAGAGGTGACATGACAGATGTCACCTCCGATTCGGTATTTTATATTGTAGTGTTCATTTTCTTCTATTGTAGTTTAAAATTGATATAAAATGGTTGCCTTTAAAATGGTTGGTTTAGGTTGCCTTTGGGTTTCTTTTGAGTTTCTGGTATAATACAAAACTGCGTCTAAAATGAATAAAACTATGAAAATTATTGAGAATAAATTTCGTGACGTGTTGACGTTAAATTATATTTTATTATTACATAATTAATTATTCGTTATTTATTGTTATTATTCGTTTAGATATTTTGTATTGTAATTAGTGTATTTAATAAGTTATATACTTAAATTAATATTCAATATGTTCATATTTTTATTGCTTTACTTATCTGGTAAACAGTTATAATATAGGTATCTATTAATTATTAAATTTATCCTTTAGATATTCGTCTATTGTGTAATAACTTTTATTAATTATGAATTTTTTTAATTTATTTATAAATATGTTGGTTTTATTTTCTTGTTTTATGTTTTCCGGTAATTTATTATAAATTTTTATTGACATAGCGTATGGACTAGAAGAGTGAAGTTTAAGGCAACATCAAAAGTTTAAATCAATATTATAATAATATTTAAATCAATATCAAAAGTATAAATACAAAAAGTTTAAATCAATATCAAAATTTAAAAAATCAAAATCACAAAATTAAAATTAAAATCAATTGCAAAATCAAATAAACGTATTTTCTTTCTTTCTTTTCTTCTTTCTTTCTTTCTTTTACAAACATTTTACATGGGATCTTCGTTCTGTCACATAAATGTGTACACAACTGCGAAAATAAGCCTTTAGCTGTAAAAGTATCTTTTAGTTCGTGGCCAAAATTCGTATACTAACGCCACCACCTCTTTTTATCAATACATTTCACAAAGCATGGAGTCCTGGATTCGGATCCCAGGTCGGACAGTGCTATTGGGGTTTTCCATCATGAATTTCTCAGAAGCAGCCCGGAGTCCCGATTTGTGCCCGGTTGATAGCAATAGGGTCGCCCCTAATTACATGGGACTTGAACATAGCTGGCGAAATATGGGTGTTACTATAGGTATACCTCTGTCTAACCCTTCAGGGATTACAGGCGTAATGTTATGTTTATGTGTGTTATGTTCACAAAACAATTTCAGGAATGTTTACCAACAGCGACCCTCTGTCAACGACATTCCAACGCCAAAAGATCCACAAGGGGCTTTACACGATACTAGCAATTGCCTGCGACTTTACCCGCATGGATGTAAATACTTCCCTATTTGAATCAGATTTTGTTCACAATTTCATGGGTTGTAATTTTTTTTGTGTGGAACCCTAATTCATTTTCTAAAATAAATGTTGCCTAAGTTACTCTTTATAACATATGCTATCTGCAAGCGAAAGTTCCGTCAAAATCGGTTCAACCGTTTCGGAGATTGACCGGAATAAACAGACAGATAGACAGCCAAAAATTTTAAAATTTATTTTTTTGTTGTAATTACCGTACTTATATACTTACTTATGCATTTATTAAAAAGCTGTTATTTTGATATTACAAATAGACACTTAAATTTTATTTATATGTATAGATAACTTTTATTGCTCTTATCGTAATGTGTTCTACACTGCTTCGAACAAAGTAGTGTACCAAGCTTGTAAATTTCAATTGTTGTAAGTATCGCCTGTCTGCAGCGTCAGACGCGCGACGCCGTCGTCGCAGGCGTAACCCGTGCTCTCAGATACGGCTGCGCACCTCAAAATGCACATGATATTACTATCCAAAGATGCAAAAACATATTTGAGGTCAAAACAAACAAATTACAATGGAGGGATACAAGGTGGATACGACAATACGACAATAAATTAAACTTCGTATATCTAATGACGTTCCCAGTCCGCATACAAAAAAATAACCAAATTTATAACCAAAAAGTGCCTGAGCCTTGGCTTTTTAAATTATGACTATGTATGTTCTGGTTTTTATTCTTGTATTGAATTTGAAATGTGAATTTAGTTTAAGTGTGAATGTTATACTGTTTTTTTTCTCTCTTTTTTTGATACGTGTGTTGTGTTGTTCACACTCTTTCTTTCCAATCTCTTTTTAGAAGTGATGACTTTTAACTGGCTGTCAGTCTCACATACTATTTTTTATTTGGTTTGTTTTGTCCGTAAGTCATCCATAGTTAATAAATAAATAAATATCCAATAGTTTAGTCACTATAGCTTGGAGCTTGCTTGATTGGCAAAACTCATAGTCGGCCCATCACTATTATTTAGTTTGTTTGAAAAAAAAAACACTTTTTTAATTTCGATGTTAGGAATTATTCAATATTTTCAAAATACTCCTAAGCATTAGTATTGCCAGTGTTTTCATTCACTGTCGTATTGTTGTCTTCACATTGTATAAAAATCGGAAAAAAATCCATGCTCATCTAAACAGAAAATTAACCAAGTATTACCTGCAGCCATACGAAAGAAGTACTAAATAAAAACAAAATGCCGAATTAAAGCAGGATGCAATATTATGGTGCGAGCTCTCTTGTAACCCTCAAAATATACGGTCTTTGATTTTTTGTTTATTTTTTTCAATATTTATCCTTTAATAAATGCATTACGAGTACCTACTTGTATTTAAAATCGTTTTATGCCCAAAATTTCGTTCAGCGGAAGTAAATCACGATATATTTCATAGAGAAATCTGCAGAATCATCTTTGACAACGCAATAACTTGTGCGCTCGGGTGCTGCACGTCATTTGTTTCTGTCCGCGGCCCCCTCACCCGCTAGGGTCAACGAAATTGAGACTGTCACCAACAAAATGTCGGCCTATAAATAAAACAGCCGGCAGCAAGAGAAACTAGATTATGATCGATCAACGTCGACGCAGATCATCCCATTACGTAAATCAATCGTGCATACTGATGGATGGTCGATCAATGATCGACTACCCATCGATCGATACGGACAATCGTTTTAGTAGTTAATCTCTGCTCATTTAATAATTAACGTTTAAGAAGTATGTGTGTGGATGTGTTAGAGGCTTATACAAACCAAATCAGCGGGTCACAAAGTAATCGATTTTTGTAATCAAATGTAACATTGGATTACAAGGCGAAATGGCCAAGCCACATATTTTGACTAAGGTGTAGAGTTTGTGAAGCTAGGGCTTGTAGAGTTAGGGCGTGTAGAAGCTTGGCTCTACGTGACATCTGATAACTTTTTGATAATGCGAGCCATATGGTCTCGTCTTGGCAACATTTTACATGAAAATGTATTTGGTGGGATTTCACTTCTTTTTCTAAGTTACTTATAACGATATTTTTTATTTTGTTCATTTTTTCTTTCTTGGAGTGTATATCTTGCACATCAGAGTTGCCTTTTTTTATGGCTCACTCTCTATCTTTGCCTTTTTTCTTTGTTTGTTTACTGTTTATAATGAGCGATAGATCAGGGTGATACTTAGCGACTGCGCTGGGACGAGGGGGCAGGAGAAGTTCACGCACTACTATTATTATGAAGTAGGTCGACCAAGATTAACACTTATTGTGTTTTTTTTGTTGTTTATAAAGGTTTACACTTTAAAAAACTATATTCACATAAGTCGATTGGTTTACTACGTCATCAGATTTTTAAGTCCGACCTCTGATACAGCTTATTAGGATTTTTATCTTACAACAACCTAGGCCTACACCATTGTGATTTCCTATCCTCATAGAAGATAGAAGTTTTCTTTTGTAAATACTTGTCATCATCATCATCATCATCCACATCCCGTTTTCACCCACTGCTGAGCATAAGCCTTTCTTTTCATGCGCCAATCCCCACGTTCCTGTGCCAACCTCATCCAGGTTCTACCCGCGATGGTAACGATGTCGTCTGCCCATCTCGCCGCCGGACGGCCGACGCTTCGTCTTCCAGTCCTTGGACGCTACTCAGTCACTGCCTTACTCCACCTGTCATCACTGCGCCTTGCCAGAGGTCCTGCCCAGCTCCATTTGAGTTCCATAACTCGTTTTCCGATATCGAAAACTTTTGTTCGTCTTCGGATCTCGACGTTTGGAACTCGGTCTATCAATCTTATGCCGAGCATGGAACGGTCCATGGCTCTCTGTGCAACTCTCACCCTGTACACAGTCACAAATACTTGTCACCACATTTTAATTTTTAACGAAGTGCATAAATATAGTAATATTATTTGTATAAGTATATTAATGTAGTAATATTCTGAAACCTGACGAAAGCCCCATATACACTTTTATCCCCTAATTTAAGGGGTTACGGGATGATTTAAAAAAAATCCTGAAACACGTATTTTTTTATTTGTAATAAGAAGTCTGTGTACTTGTAAAATTTTCAGATCTATAGCATGAAATTAAGTTTGTATGGGAAAACCCATACAAACTTCCATCCCCTAATTTAAAGAGTGATTGACTAAAAATCCTGAAATTGTATTTTATTATTTATAACAAGGAGTCCCTATATCAATTTTCAGACCTCTAGCATCAAAATTTGCGAACGTCTCATGTAAGCTGCTGGTTTAAGGGGTTGGGGGGTAAAAGTTCCAAGTTTTAGAATTTTTTTGTTGTTTATGTACTAATACTAGCTTACATACCAAATTTCAGCTTTCTAGGACTTCAGGAAGTACCCTAGGAATTTTGATGATCATCAGTAAGTGAGTGACGATATCGGTCGGGGTTTTTTAGATATTAATAAAATTTAAAATACAAGAGCTATGCAATCGAAACTTTATAATATAAAGTTTCTTAGTATGGACTTATTAAAAATAACATAACATCACGCCTTGTTTCCCCGAAGGGTTAGGCAGAGGTGTACCTATAGTACACCCACATTTCGCCAGTTATGTTTAAGTCCCATGTAACATATTATGTTTAATAAGACCACTGTTGACATCATAGCCCGAGAATTTTTTTATTCAAACCCAAGTTATGAGGGTTCAAAAACACGACGAAGCGTTTCGAGAAAAGGTAGGTAGTGCCCGTGTGCTTCGCTTGGCTCGTCTTGGCGATACAGATATTTTATTTGTTTATATGACCCTTTTTTATGTTTAGGATTGAATGTCGTGACGCGATTGTGTGCTCAACACCTCAATTGCGCAACACACCTTCACAATCTGAAAGATTTAGAAGGAAATTCCTAATCCATTTATTTCATACTAGCTGTGCCCCGCGACTTCGTTCGCGTGGATATCGTAAGACACCACAATATACTAAAAAAAACGTGTGCGGTTCGGGGAACGAAGTTCCTTCTCACATATGATTTAAAACAAAACCAAAATTTTCGCAGCCGCCATCTTGGATCTACATTTTGACCTTACTATCGACTTTAGCACCCTCGAAAACCATGAAATTGATACCCATGGCGAAAACTTTTAAAATTTTCGCAGCCGCCATCTTGGATTTTCATTTTGACCAAATTCACACTTTCTCTCTGTCTTAATCGAGAGAGAAAGAGAGAGAGTAGATTCGAAAGAAGAAAATCGCATGGAGGGGGCATAAGTACCAGTGGCGAAGGCTTCATACAACCTCATTCCTACCGGCTTCCCTTCGGAACAACGACTGTTCTTGAGTTTATTATTACTAAATAATATAGTACATATGTACCTAGTCTTATTACAGGTATTTAATACAATCTCATAAAATAAAAAGCATTACAAAAACGCGTATATAGGCGTTAAATTAAGAAAAGTAAAGGATAGTCTTAAATTTTTGAGGTAATATTAAAATGTTGTTATGTTGAGTTTATTAGAACTGAACAATTTTTTTTCTGCTTCCCTCTAATGGAAGTTGTAGCTTCGCTACTGATAAGTACAAGTATAAACGCTATTTCCCGTGACGATTTCTGCCAGTTCACTCCTATCGCAAGCCGCGTTAAAGAACTTCATTCTAAAAATATTCAGTGTACAGTTTTGACTTCGCTACGATTTATTATCTGTACTTCATATAATAAAATATGTTAGATATACAGAATTTCAAAGCGTTTACGGCACGTCTACATCGGCCGTAAACACTTTCGGACTGAAGTCTGAGCTTCATTCATCCAATAGAGAGCCCGAGGACCGCGCATGCGCGCTGGCTACCCACGCGACAGGCCTCTACCACACAAAATTGTACGTATATTTACGAAGGTTTACTTTTTACAATTCTTTATTCTGCCCAGGCCTAGCACAAAAGCGCGAAGCAACCGTAACGTTAATTCATAGTCTATTGGAACTATTTTGGAAAATTGTACTTAGTACCTACTTAGTTTTAGACTTGATTGATATCTGTGGTTACATAATGTGTTGTCACAAATTGAACCAAAATGCTTTAGTATTTCCGATAGAAAAATTGAGTCGAATCGAATACAATTATGTTGCGTTCGTGCTGGGCCTTCTGGTGACAGCCTCATTGGTCAAGTGTTCGCAAGCTCGTTTCCCCTCTTACTACTTGAACATAACTGGCGAAATGTCCGTGCACTAAATTACTACCTCTGCCTAGCCCTTCGAGGGAATTTAGGCGTGAAGTCATATTAATGTGTAAAACACAACGTGTTTAAAAACTAGATAGTATCGATATTACTCATCAAAGTTTAAATTTAACTTGAAGTACTTCTGCCTAGATTTGTAAGGGCATTGTTACACATGTTAGCAGCTTGTGTCAATTAGTTGAATATAATTCATTAGGTACGAATAATAGGCGCCTTACAATAGGGCACTAAAGTCACCTAGCTTTAGAGGCCGGGACTCGAACCGCGTTCCATTGTCAAGTCAACCTATTTCAAGATACCTTTGTGACTTTAATGGAAGGACGAGGTGACTTAGATTTATCTTTGGTGAGATTACAAAGAACTGTATTTAATTAATTAGTATCTAATAATTGTCAATATTATTCGAAATAAAAGTCATGGTATAAAGATTACTATTTACATGCATCTTTTTTTTTTAATGAAACGTCAAGGTTCTAAGTTCGACTGTATGTATGTATTTTTATGTATGTTCATCGATTTTTCCGTGATTACTCTTTTTTCCTTTGGTAGAGGGCTCTCACGCGGTGGTCACATTTAAATGTTATTAACTTTGCATTGGTAGCTTCTGAGTTAAGTTCAATAATACGTATTTAATTCCACTTAATATATGTTGATGATGCTGTGGCGGCATATCTACATCGCCACAGTGGAACGCGTCACACTGACGTCACGCAAAATCCTGCATCGCGCAATCAGAGTTTACCGCGCGACTAGCATATATACAACATCCCGACATCAACCGTCGGGCAGTAGCCCACCAGACACAACACCCGTCTGGTCGGGGGATCCTCCCTTTTCTATGGAGGGTGAGTGAACTTTACACCCTGTTCCTCATGCCTCTATAATGCTATAATACTTCCTGTCAATGTTGTTTATATATATATTTATTTATTTTATTTATTAACACATACATTTATTTTAACAGGTTCTTACTCAAGCTAACAAAAGTAGTCATGAATTGCTAACTGTCCAGTCCCGAGTACCGGGTCTGGGTAGACCACAAGTTGCACAGTGGACAACATACTAAGTGTCACCCTCTAGAATTCCGCCAAATAGCAAGAAAATATGTCCAAACGCACAGAGACACTATTAAGTATCCTTACTGCACGAATCACTGGTGCAAACTTTAATACATTTGTACGGGTTGCCACAGATTAAAAAAGTCCCTCCCTCGGGCCAAAACGTAGCCTTCTGTCTGGAACGAGCAATCCCAACGATTCAACATACCTCGAAAAACCATAAAAACATATTTTACAAGAGCAAGGTTGCGCCTTACTTCCAACTTATAGTACCCAACTATCCCTATAACAAAGTGAGTTGGTTACATAAGTGGGTAGAAAGAGTAGACACGAAATTGCTTCCAGTACAGGTATCGGGTTTTGTTCTGTATCTATTCCAGCATCTGAGAATACTTCACTTCATAAGGATTCCAGATGATAGCACTAGTTTCCAAGTTGCTTCGCACCAACGCATTGTAAAGTGCTTTCACTGCTGCCATATCAGTGAAGTCACGGGTTTCCCGCATGACAAAAACTAAGATTTTTAAACGCTTTTTTTCACACTTGCACTACATGAGCACGAACGAAAGATCCCGAGATCTCGCACTAACCCCACCCGCGGTATGATGCGCCCGCCCATGCAATAATCATGGCGTCGGGGACTATGGGCCGCGTGAAGGACATAGCGGTACACTTCAGCACATTGAATAGTAGTTTATTGTCTTCACTCCACGCAACCACTCGATCAATGTCTCGCTGTAGCATTCCGCAGTGTGACTAGTCTGTGATCCGCAAGAATAGCTTGAGATCATCGACAAATAACAAATAGCCAGCGTCTTTAATGACTACTGGAAGATCATTAATCATAACAATTCATTCTCTAAAGGTCCTAAATTAGTCCCCTGACATACCCCCGTAATAGTAAAATACGAGTCCGAGATGTAACCTGCATACTCTACCATTTGTTTGCGGTTGCCCAAGTAGCTAGCAAAGAACTCTAAGTGGGCTGGAGTAAAACCAACCCTCGCCAATTTACTTAAAAGTATGTCATTATCCACACTATCAAATGCCTTCCTGAAGTCGAAGTAAGCGACGTCCAGTTGGGCACCAGCCTCCGAGTCCAGCGCTGTGCTGGCCTGATTTAAAAAACACATTAAGTTAGAATTCGTGCTACGGCCCACACGGAAACCATTAGAGAGCTTGGAGCCCCCTTCGGTACCGGAGTAACCCTAGTCAATTTCCACCCGTCCGGATTCGAGCAGTCTCGCAAAAAGCTATTAAATAAATGCATGAGGGGCCGGGCCAGTGCTGTCCTACAATCGCTAACGATGAAGGGTGGCACCCCGTCTGGCCCAACCGAACGCTTGGGCTTGAAGCGCGTGAGCGCGGCACCCATCTCGCCGAGAGACAGCTGCCTCAAGTGAACGCGGGCGTCGCGCTCGGGCGCCGCCTGCCCATGAACCGAATGAAAGTAGTCAGCGAACGCCTGAGCACACTCATGCTCTGGCAATGGCTCACCATTCCTAGTTATCTTCGGCCTGCTACGTTTCGAGCGCTTGCCTCCAATAAAACCCCAAAAAGACGTCGGTTCCTTCACAAAGTGTTGCTCCGAACGCCTCTGATAATCACGGTATGCGGCACTGATTTTGTCTTTGAAAATCAAACGGTACCCAGTGCGAAAATTTAACAAAGTCGCTGACTGAACCAGTCTTTTTAAAACATTTGTGCCACAAAGCCTTCTTCTTAATATGACTTATTTTGTCAGTAGTGAACCGTTCAGGGTAATGTATAATTTATTTGAGTTGACTTTTAGCAATTTTTATTTGTTTTTAATTTTTAAATGATTTTCTATTTCTAATTTTAGTAAAGTTGACATTGAATAATATTGTTGTTTTTGATGTGGGTTGAGTTGTAAATTTTTATATGACTAATGTATACGTGTATTATGAGTGTATTTTTTTATTATTATTTTTTTTGATATTTCTCGGGACCCCAGGGTCCCGGACCTTTAGAAGGCATATGAGGGGCCGAAGCCAACTCGCAGAGGCCCGTTAGACGCTTTCAATGGAAATGAGGCACTAACCGACGATTATCCCTGTGCGTACTACGCAAGTGCACCCAAGGACAACCCCCGGATGGTGTAGGACTATTGCAGAATATGGAGACAAAAAAAAATTGGGCTATGGGTTTGGATGGCTAAAGTGGACTGGTTATCTAAAACTATGGAAGGACTATGGCCCCTGCCTGACCAATGTGTGATAAATACAATACACGGATAAAATGGCAGGGGGTGACTTGCACACTCAACAATGGGCCCCCGGAAACGGTCGCTAGCACATAGTGTCGTAGCGACAAGGGGGCAACATGTCTTGAGGTGCTTAAGAGGAGTGGAGAGGTATTCCACGGCTATCAGGACAATCCCGGAAGTACGGTCAAGATCCCTACCAGCATCTTACTGGACTACTTCCTTCCTCCGAGCACGTTTGCTCTTGCGAATCTCTACTCAAGCCAGCCAATAAAGGCAAGAATGAGGTGGGAGGTCAGTTCTCGTCAGTGTTCACTCCAGCCGGCCAATAAAGGCAAGCCAGAGATGAGGAACATGACTTCTCCCGGGAGATAGGGTACGTGGGGTCGCTACTGCCCAGCAGCTCGCCACATGCTGCCCTGCGGGTTTCTGTATCTCTTTTGGTCTGGCTCCTCACCCTAGACCTGTTCCGGCAAAGTAACCTCTACCGGCACAGACCTAAGAGTTCGAAGCGCGCAAGCCCCACCACGACGTCAACGTAGAGATACGGCGATGGGGTTATTATTATTATTTCCTTTATTCTACTTTTATACATATATCTTACATTTTTAAATATTTTTATAAAATTATTAAAAAAAAACATTTAAAAATATAAAAAATAGTAGCCCACCGGTATCGGGAACAGGGTCCAAGCTACCGGCGGTCAGGGCTCCAGAGAGAGGAACCTCCTAACAATGCGAGCCGTGTCCAGAAGTACCGCTTTCTGAATCAAGCCCTTAATCCAGCTGCCCAACGAGAGCCTCCTTAGGTGTTGGTCGAGGCTCTTGGCAATTAAGCCATTGGCTGATACGACTATCGGCACAATGATCGCTGAGTCCACATCCCACATGTCGACAACCTCGCGGGCCAAGTCAAGATACTTGATTTGTTTATCTTTCTCGGCTTTCACGAGGTTCCCGTCATGCGGGACAGTTACGTCAATAATCATTGCGCGCCGCTCTATTCGATCCACCACCACTATATCAGGCTTATTGGCAACAATAGTCCTGTCAGTGATGATGGATCGATCCCAGTACAATGTGATATGTCCATTTTCGAGAACTGGGTCGGGCACATACCTGTAGTACGGCACTTCCGATTCCACAAGACTGTATTTCAGAGCAAGTTGCTGATGGATAATCCTGGCTACAAGGTTGTGTCTATGCAAGTACTCTTCGTTAGCTAGACGAGAACACCCGGAGATGATGTGTCGTATTGATTCTCCCGGACGGTGGCATGCCCGACAGATGTCAACCGTGCCGTCCTTCACAATAAATCTCCGGTAATTGTTCGTCATGATAACTTCGTCCATAATTGCACAGACAAAACCTTCGGTTTCCCCAAAGAGGTCACCAAAACGCAGCCAGGCTACGGACGCTAGGAAATCTACATCGGGTTCATGTAGGGCCCGGAAAAAGCGTCCGTGAAGCTCCTTACTCTGCCATACCTCCAGGCGATCGTTAGTGTCAAGCACTACAGGCTTGCGCCAGTTCTCTTTAGCCAAGGAGAGCGGGGTGAGGCCCTTGTCCACTGCAACCACATCTCGATGCATACCCACGTCGGCTTCAAGGAAATATTCCCTGAGACTGCATATCTCGCGATTGTGGAGGGTCTTAACATTTAAAAAGCCTCGACCTCCACACTTTCGCGGGATATACAGTCTCATTACCGATGATCGTGGGTGATGCATTCGATATGCAGTCAGCAGCGTACGGACCCTCCTATCCAGGGCGTCGAGTTCAGTCTGAGTCCATTTGAGTATGCCGAAAGAGTACATCAAAACCGGCATGACCCAACCGTTGAAGGCGCGCACCTTGTTTCCGCCTGATAGAAGACTATTAAATACTTTCTTAAGGCGGCCAAAGAAGCGCTCCTTCAACGATTGCTTCATGTCAGCAGCATTAATGCCCAACGCTTCCGACATACCCCAATACTTATATGTTTCGGTTGCGGAGAGGGCTCTAAGGTTTATGGAATCCGAGAGTTGGGTTCCCTCGGATTCCACAATTTCCCCTCGCTTTACATGCATGACCGCACATTTGTCCACACCAAATTCCATCCTGATGGCGCTACTGAAAGTTTCAGTTACTTTCAGTAGCTCCATCAGTTGCAAATTGTTGGGGGCAAAGAGTTTTAGGTCATCCATGTAGAGGAGGTGAGATATAACCTGACCACCTCTCCTCAGCCGATAGCCTAGACCAGAACCCTCCAGCAGTGTGCTTAGGGGATTCAAGGCTAAGCAGAACCAAAGCGGACTCAAACTATCACCCTGAAATATGCCTCGCTCAATCCTTATCGGCTCGCTATTCTTCTGGATATTTCGACATCCTGGATAGCGAAGGACCGTCCTCCATTGCCCCATACATGACATCAGGAAGGTGCGCAGAGTTGCATCTACTTTATACAACTCTAGCACCCTCATGAGCCATGTATGTGGCACCGAGTCATAGGCCTTCTTATAATCTATCCAACATGTCGATAGATCCTTTCGGGAACGACAAACCTGTTGGCTAATGGCCATATCAATGAGGAGTAGCTCCTTAGTACCGCGGGACCCATTCCTACATCCATTTTGAGAGGCAGACATGATGAAGTTTGTGTCTATATGTTTGTTGATTTTAGCTCTCAAAATGGATGTAAGAACTTTATAGACCGTCGGTAAACACGTGATCGGCCTATAATTTTTGGGTTCCGCGGTGCTACCTGATTTATGGAGCAGGTGGGTAATTCCTGTTGTTAGGAACTGGGGTAGCGAACCAGACTCCAAAGCAGCCTCGTACTGAGCTGCCAAGCGAGCGTGCGATCTTGTAAACCATTTGATCCAGAAGTTGTGCAGCCCGTCCGGCCCTGGAGACTTCCAGTTAGGTAACGGACGGACTGCACGAGCTACATCTTGGGGGCAGATGGTAATGGCCCCCATTTCTGGTATTGGATCACAGGCCCGCTCGACTTCCCGAGCCCAGTCACCTTCGGTGTGGCTGACAGGCACCGACCAGATACTGCGCCAGAAAGAGCACATAGTATCATCATCCGGCAGGCGCGTGTCAGTCACACCTTGGTCCGGCCGCTCCCAAGTCCTATAAACCCACCTTTCATCACTCTGAAAGGTGCGGTTCTGGGTGTATCGCTCTACTCGCCTCTTATACCTACGAATACGGTTCGCCCATGCATACACTTTCTGCTTCAGGAAGTCGATGCGCTCTGTGACACGGGACATATAGTCCTGAGGGCTAATATCGGTCCCTGAGAACGCCTGCCTCACAAAACGCACCACTCTAGGGCGAGTATTGCCCTCCCTGAAGCAAATTAGTTTGCCGATGAGCGATCTGGCCTCACCAATACGGCGCTCAATTCTGCACTGCCAAGCTGGTACGGCTGGTGTCGGTCGTGTGGCTCTAGAGTCATTAGCAAATTTGACGTGAGCTACACGACATGCCGCTACAGCCGCGCAGTACAGAATTGAATGAGTATCAGTGAGGTCTTCGCAGTCATCAAAATAGTTTGACAACTGCGAATCCAAAACCGCCACCAGCGCCCTATTTTTGTTATGCATGGGCAAACGAGGTAAGCGTGGTCTAAGTTCGGGCGATATGAACCGATATTCTCGAATCGCACCCTCCAAAGCACTCCTCAATTGCTCATTGCACTGGGTACTTACATTTGTAGCCCTGTCGTCACTTCCCTCGTCAGCTTGACTTGTGTTGCACTGTGGTGCAATAACAGTCTGTGACGGGTGGGCGACGACATGGCTACTCTGTATTTCACGTCGCAGGCGATCAAGTACAGTGTCATCTAACATATGATTACGCTGGATGACCCGCACCTGATCCGACAGTCGTTGCGCCGTCACGTTGACAGCTGGCTCAAGCACCTGAAACAGAGAGAGCATCCGACCACGGTACGCAGTCAAGTTACTTCCCCCCTCTGTAGCCCCAAAGTATGCGCGCATGACATTTTCGTTGACAGTTTGTGTCCACCTCATGCGCTGCACACTTCCACCGGGAGCGGGGACCCTATCAGAGGCCGGTGGGCCTCGGAGTCCTGAGCTGGCCGGTGGTCGGTCTCTTCCGCGTCGACGTACTGGTGGTGGTGGTGTCGTCGGCGGCGAGAAGTATTCGTCGCTCGAGCTCGACGCAACTGCAGGGGCCGATATCACTGGACTCACGGTTGGAGCAGGTTCTGGCAACTGCGAGGCGGAGCTGAGCGACGAACCCGAAGATGTTGGGTGTGTGATTGCTGCCAATCGTCGTGCCCGACTTCTCGTCAACATTGTACTATTTTTTTCTCCGTATTTCCTTCTTGCATCCTGGCTAATTTTTGTTTTTTATTTCAATCTTGGGTTTCAAGGGGTGGTGTATGTGTACAGAATATAACATTGTGGATGACATTGTGGTATAATAAAATTAAAAATCAACAAAATTTTTCGGAGAAAAATGTTTTTTGACCGTCACCTTGACAGTCGGGCCACAGATTATTATTATTATTATATTTTTTTTTTTTTAATATTTTTTTTTTATATTTCTCGGGACCCCAGGGTCCCGGACCTTTAGAAGGCATATGAGGGGCCGAAGCCAACTCGCAGAGGCCCGTTAGACGCTTTCAATGGAAATGAGGCACTAACCGACGATTATCCCTGTGCGTACTATGCAAGTGCACCCAAGGACAACCCCCGGATGGTGTAGGACTATTGCAGAATATGGAGACAAAAAAAAATTGGGCATTATTATTATTATATTTGAGAAATACTATGAAATACAAACTTATTTTTGCGGCCGGGAAAGTCAATGGGTACTATGTATGCGTAAAGATTCATCCCGACCATGGAACCCTTCACTGTGCGTGGTCCGACACGCACTTGGCCGGCTTTTATCAAGACCCACGGCGATGGCACTTTTTTTTTTTTTGATGGGAAATCATCAAATGACTTCTCCCACTTTGGGCGGAGTGGGCGTGTAAGACTTTTACTGACTAAAATCTATCCGTGTTACTTCAGTTGCCTGCGCCGGGGCCACGGTAACTCTTTCGGACATCCCGCGACCATAGTTGGACGGCTACAGTCCTGACATAATACATTCTTAAATTATATCACAGCGCAATATTACGTATATGTATACACCACATGCATAAAACAATAATGCAGGCCACACACCTTACGATAAACTTGCGCAAAATTGGACGTGCACAAGTATACATTAACGTGTGTGGGATGAATTAGTACAAGCAATCAGCCATTCGGCATCACGCAGACTTGTGCAAGCCTAAACTTGCACAAGTATATCGTAACGTGTATGACTACCCTAAATTAGAAAAATAAAAAATAATAGCTAATATTCGATTAAATTAAATTATAATTGGTAATATTGAAGAATTGGTAGGTAAATGGAAATGAAATTAAAATAGATGTAAAACTGATAAAAATATATAAAATGACATGACAATGACAACATTACTAAATAGATACAAATTAAATAAAAAATTACATTACATTGGTAAAATGATAAATTATTAACAGCGGCAAGTGCTTAAATAGAGATCAAATTAAAATGTATGAAAATAAGATTAAAAATAATCGACATAAAATTAAAATTCATTGCACAAAATTGGTAACATTGATAAATTAGTAAATTGTTTAAAATAAAAGAAAAAATGATAAAATTAATAACAATGGTAAAATTGACACAATTCGTATTATACTGAGTAATCAACTATAAGTTTTTTTATTCGAGATAGGTTTGCTCTTGACTCTAGTCTAGGTCAGGTACGCCTTGGTAAACGATTAAGGAAGGCTTTCTGTTTAACAAGAGAGTCCAAGTGATAATTGATTCGATTCTCCGAATACTACTACATTGTTAGCAAAATATGTACTATGCATCCGGTTAGACTGGAAGCCGATCCCAGCAGAGTTGGGAAAAGGCTAGGTAGATTGTTTTGTTAGCAAAATAATACCAGCTTAGTTTTAGCTGAAAACCATTTCAACAATTCCTTCTGCGAAATCAAAATACATACCTAATGTACAGACGCCAGCATATCAAGCTACCCGAAACGGTCAAATTATCCCAAACAACCTTTAACTTTAAGCTTTAGCGCTAAAGTTGAAAATCTATTAAAGAAATTTGATAAATGCAGCTTGATGTACTGGCGTCTGAACCGTAATTATGTATTATAATCAAAATAAATAAGTAATGTTTGACGATATAAAGAAAAGAACAACCATAAAAATCCCAAACTAAAGAAATCACAATAAGTCCAACAAATTGCCCTCATTATTCTTCATATTCATTCATCAACAGATGAATAGGAATTAATCAAATAACTTGGATCATCCAGCATAATGACATCATCTGTATGCCAGTCCTGAGCAATTGTATCTGATCATTCCATTCATCTGCGGGAATTATGTTTGTGATGATTTTGGATACTTTATTTTGTTTAACCTCACGCTTGTTTCCTGAAGGGGCAGCTAGAAATGTAGGTATGTTACAGCTAATCTCGATAGACTCAATGATGATATTAAAATCTGTCAAAATAAATGCTAAGCCAATTCCTAGTCCTGTGATTTCTTTCGTTATTAAGAACACAAACAACCACAAATACAACAACAACACAAACAAAAACCACAATGAACTATTAAAATATTATTAACTATTTATTATTAAATATTATTAACTATTTATTATTAAATATTATTAACTATATTAAAATCCTGCGTTACTTTTAGTCTGTAAAATTTTTACGTTGTAAGTATTTGCATTTCAGAAATCAGTATTTCTTACACGCACATAATTAATCACATCTTTTTAGCGGCGCAAGTTGTATTCAAACATAAACTGTGAAGCAACTCGCTACCGAGGCCTATATTCAGCACATATGCAATCCCTAGCTGGTCGTCAGTCATACAATTTGTGCCTTAGGCTCTGCGTATTTCAGACAGACAGACCTCGTTAGTGACCATTATTCCAAACGCTTAGGCGATTGCTGCCGGACATAGGTGTTCACCATATGGCCGGACGGAACAAAGGGCTTTTATGCTAGTTATTTACAAAGGGATAGACAGAGGAATGATGGTATACGCTAAAAGATTACCATACTCTTTTGTTCGTGATGACCCAGTGGTTAAGGCCTCGGCTCTCATGCAAGTGGTTGTGGGTTCAAATCCTTTTTAGTGACGTTTTCAATTCTAACTATATTTCTAAGTTTATCTTGACATCACTGACATCGATGAAGGAAAACATCGTGAGGAAACCTGGACTTATAGTTAATAAAATTAAATAAAAGTCTGAAATCGCCAACCCGTCTTGTACAAGCGTGGTGATCAGTGCTCGTGGCTTCTCTGTATGAGAAGAGGCCTTTGCTCTGCACTGGGACAATAACAGACTGGTATTATTACGATTTAAATGATGAGGTTGATCTGACCCATGAGTCATATCGTCGTAAAAAGGTGAGCAATTCAGCAAGTATAGACTGCCCAGATTCACTGGACGTAAAGTGTTATAAAAAAAACCGGCCAAGTGCGTGTCGGACCTCACGCAATGAATGGTTCCGTAGTTGGGATGAGGAAAGAAGAGAAAGAATTAGGTATCCCAATAATAAACTTAACATTGTAAATAGTTGAAAAACATGTTCTGCCATACATTCCAACTGCAATAAGTTTGTATGCACAATATTGAGAGATTAACCGTGTGTGTTTGAAGACCATAGACTTTTTATAAATTTTCTTCTAATAAAATGGAACTCTTTTCTTAATTTTTTTCAAAATTTATATATTTCCACCGTATGCTCCACCGTGTCGTCCGGGCGATCCACACAGTGGTGACACCCGGGCGTTTCCTCCTGCCTTATCCAGAACAGGTACCTCCCGAAGCACCCGTGTCCGGTGAGGACCTGCGTCGGGCGGAAGGTGAGGACGCCGTGGCGCCTCTCTAGACACTCCTCAAAAAGGGGACTTATCGCCGTAATTGTGGCGTGCCCACCATGCCGCCATGAGATCCCGCCGGAGCTTTGCCTCCTCGCGCCATTCTCACATGTGCGCGAAGACTTTTGCCTCCAGATTCCATAGTGGTAATCCTGCAAGGAGGTTCGCCGCCTCGCCGGAAACCGTGCGGTATCCCCGGGCTAGCCGGATGGCCATTACCCTCTGGGACGCGTTCAACCGGCGGGCCAGTCGCCGTCTCACAGAACGCGCCCACACCGGAGCCCCGTAAAGGGCCATGGACCGCACAACTACGACGCCCCTGCCACTAGCAAATGGACTTAAGTACCTTTATGCTAACGTGATTTTAGTAAGCCGTCTTAAATCTCGATACTTCCAATTCCAAACAGCTTTAAATTAGCCCTATAACCTAATTGCGTAACACACTATCAATCAGAATCTGAATGATTTTGAAGCTTATTGATAAGCCATTGCTTCATATATTCGAAAAGCAATGTATGTTGAACTGTGAAAATGAAACCGATTCCTTCTGCAAGTGTGTTACACAATTACCCCGCTGGGTGTCGATACTTGTTTACATAGTTTTACATTACGCATTGTTGTTACTTGTTAGAATGTCCATATTATGATAGTTTGTTGATTGTGACTCGATAACCGTTACTATTATTAAAGCATTATATATTTACTATGGCAGAATTATCAGAATTTATCTAAATTGAAAAGTATATAGGTAAAATCGGCATTTCAAACCATCAAAATAAATTAAACATCCCAAAAGTCATGCAATATTCAAATCTCAAAAAATGAATGAGAAAGCTGTGTATGTGTTTTGAAAAAAATTGGTAGGAGTGAATTACTTTGAAAACATATATACAGGATAAGTTTAAAAGGAGTGCGAATATTTAAGGAGGTAATCTGGTGCATAAAAGTGAACAACTTTCCCCAAGGAACATAGGTCGAAATCTTAAATTTGAAAATCGACGTTTCATACAAAGTGACTGGTCACGTGAGTTATGTTTGTATGAGAGGTTGAATTTTATTTTCTAAATTTCGACCTATGTCCCTTGGGGAAAGTTGTTCAGCTTTATGCACCTAATTACCTGCTAAAATATCTGCACTCCTTTTAAATTTATCCTGTATATATACATTTAAAAATACTTTTGAGGGTGGTGTCCTCTGTACAAAACAGTGTTTTTGTTAGTGATTTCCATTTCAATAAACAACAAAATTGTAACCTGTATAACTACCTCCGGATGTCTTTCTGAGGCAAACAATTTTATATAATTTCAGTTCTATTTTCGATGTATTTGCTCAATAGTGGTTAGCCGGATATTCTAAAACAGACCTTAATCATTAGCAGGGAAACCAATTTGAATGTAAAAAACCAAATCAAAAACTTGTAGGTGACGTCTGTCAGGCAGCACTATTTGCGTTTCTACACTAAACGTTTTCGTTAATCGCTCCAAAGAGGTAATGTATTTTTATTCTTCATGATAAATGAGCACAAAGATTAAGCAAGAAGTGAATAGTGAAATGTTGGGGGTCCTAGGGTCTTTTAAATCAGACAACCAACTCGATCGAATGTACTGTAATCAATGCTTATAGGGAATATATTTAATAATGCGCATTAAAGTGCTTACTTAGCCTAACATTATACTTATATTCTAAAGGAGTATACCTACTTACTACATTATGCACTATTAGGGAGCATACATACACTTCAATAGCATCCTACCACTTTATCTTGTTTTCCCAATCTGATACCAAAAATAAATTTTATTTTCGCAATGAATTTGCAAGTTTGTCGATTCAAAGGAGCTTTCTAACGTTCAATGGAACATAACTATTATTATGTAGAACGGATAACGTCACCCGAACATAATACCTCGATTTTGAAGATTTTGTTCTGCTGTGAAATCAGCTGATTCATTACTGGTTATGCCGATAAAATGACCATGAAAAACATAGGTGCCTATTCCTTTTATCTTTTCGTGAAAAAATCGCCTGGCGAGATTTTTTCGCGCCTTTGACAGTGTTCGAACGAGCGTTAAAAAAAGCGTGTTAAAAATCACTTCGAACTGAATCGTCGTGCAGTGCGGACGTACCACCGGACTCCGTAAAATTATTAGCGGTAGCTAATTGTGTGGCCAGGAGACGACAAAAAAGCAGAAAAAAAATTGGGTGCATCCGTTGAACTATGATCGATATTTTAAAGGCCAATTGACGCTCTATGGTGATTTAAGACAATATCCTGAATTTTTTATTAGTTATTTTAAAATGTTGATGCGCACATTTAACGAGTTGTTGAAGTTAATACAGTCAGCGATAACACGCGAAGAGTCCCAAGACATAATTTTGTCCGCCCGCACTTGCGGCACGTCTACACTCTACAAGCCGGCGCGCCGTGCTGATCAACGCGCGCGATTTTTTCGCGTCCGTAGGAACACAAGTACGGAACTTCGTATGTTGTATTTATTCAATGCTCAACGCCGAGAGTTGGAACTCGAACACCGCGCGATTTAAAATCGCGG
This sequence comes from Fissipunctia ypsillon, assembly GCA_947568875.1. NCBI lineage: Eukaryota > Metazoa > Arthropoda > Insecta > Lepidoptera > Noctuidae > Fissipunctia > Fissipunctia ypsillon. Next base: position 22,713,318 of record OX387653.1, read on the forward strand.
CGTGGAAAAATTGCGACCGTGTGAACAGATGTACTGCTTTCTATATGTTCCATTAACCGCGCGCGATTTTTCCGCGTCCATGCGAATGTGGGCCAAGTAGGCAGTAGACCATATGTAAAAATATTTCCTGTACAAAGGAATCGAGCACTGGTCCAAGAACAATATAAAATTTTGCACCACCTTGTGCAAAACATCCGATCATTTTTAATCTAGGTCAAAATATCAACATCAAATTGTCTTCGCGATCTTGAAAAGTGTCATTATCGTATCTCGCCGTCAGCGTCAATGTCCCTTCCTTACACCTGTTTCCAGTTCCCCAGCCCCCGAATATCACGCCTAATCTCCAGCTTATGACGATGTGACGTAGTCATTAGGGCTCATACACATGTTGGCACGCCGCCGCGCCGTATACAACGTACGTGCAAATGAGTTTGGTTGATTGATTAATTACTTAATGAATGAAGCCTAGATTTGATGAAGGTGCTAAGTTCAGACAGGGTTAATAGATGATGAAGGTATTTGAGTTAGAGTTTGGTCTGTGGGATCTGTTACATGTGACCCAGAGGTCAGTAAATTATAGATTAATGAAAAATAGAGGTAGAGAAGCAATATTCACTGTCGTAAGGGAAAAATCAATCTGCTAGTCTTTTACCAACTATGTTGGGGTCAGCTTCCAGTTTATCCGGAGGCAGCTGAATACTAGTATTTTACAGGGTTCTACATCTGACCTTACAACCCAGTTACTGGGTAACACGATACCCCTTGGTAAGATTGGTTGTCAGAATTTCCGCTGGACTGTCAAAATGAACTAAAATGGAAGAAGTACCTACTACGCTAGACCCTTATACGTGTGCGACTGCGCATGCGTACATTTGCAACGTGCCCACAATTTTCTCCCACAATCAGTATAACTAATTGAATAAAATAATAAGTAATGTTTCATATCTAATAATATATCCCGATCGGGGTATTTGGTGGTGTGCGTTAATTTAATAAAATAATAAGTAATGTTTCATATCTAATAATATATCCCGATCGGGGTATTTGGTGGTGTGCGTTAATTTAATAAAATAATAAGTAATGTTTCATATCTAATAATATATCCCGATCGGGGTATTTGGTGGTGTGCGTTAATTTAATAAAATAATAAGTAATGTTTCATATCTAATAATATATCCCGATCGGGGTATTTGGTGGTGTGCGTTAATTTAATAAAATAATAAGTAATGTTTCATATCTAATAATATATCCCGATCGGGGTATTTGGTGGTGTGCGTTAATTTAATAAAATAATAAGTAATGTTTCATATCTAATAATATATCCCGATCGGGGTATTTGGTGGTGTGCGTTAATTTAATAAAATAATAAGTAATGTTTCATATCTAATAATATATCCCGATCGGGGTATTTGGTGGTGTGCGTTAATTCCGGGACGTGTTGTATACTGAATTTATTATTGAAAAATTTCATACTGATGTTATTAGAACGGTTGCTGCGTTATTGACCAATTTTTATTACAAGTTTTGGAACGAAGTTCTTTAACGCGACTTGCGGTAGGAGTGAACTGGTAGAAATCGTCACGCGAAAAAACATTCATATAGGACCATAACTCCATGCGACTTTTTTCTTTCGAATTCACATTTTTAAAATGGAAATCAGAATTTGGTCAAAATTAAAATCCAAGATGGCGGCTGCGAAAATTTTCAAATTTTTTTCAAACGCGAGAAAGCGTTCTATGGGTGAGATGGAACTTCCCCGACCGCATAAATTTTCTTTTTGAATACATTACTGAAAAATGCTGTGGTAAAGTTTTTTTGTAGTAAAGTCGGGTTCAGTTAGTGTTTATAAGTAAACCACCTGCCAGTCGGCGGATTAGCCTGAAGATCTAGGTATTATGTAGCTTTTAAAAACACAAATCGTACAAATACCTTGACGCTGAATAACTATCTCATAAAAGAATCGTACCTAACGCAGTGAAGCCCTCTCTAACACAGTCAAAGTCAAATAATTTATTTCAAATAGGCACTTAAGAGGCACTTTTGAACGTCTAAATTGATTCTAGTCGCCCCTTACAAAAGGTAGATTCGTATGGAGAAGAATGGCCAAGAAACTCCACCGTTACTCTTTTAAAATGTTTTCACACACATCTATCCCTTATACAACCTTAGCCAACACATTCTTATAAATGCCATGGCATCATAATATAAATTCCAAGCATCAATTCAACCAACCACCTCTATATTCCACTATCATTTCACAGATAGGTCACTCCATACAAAGTTCCGAGACACATGAATAGTTCTATTCACAACACGTTCCAATGGCATATGTAAATAAATAACTTCAGACTAAGGTCAGTCCACAATTATTGTATGCTAGGGGTGCTACACACATTTTCGGGTCGACACATGCGGTTCGGCCAACCCGAAGCAATTACTACACATGTTCGGCTTTCATTCCACTCGTGTCGATCGGCAAACTTCGTTCGGAATCTACCTTCGCTGAATCAAGATTGGGTCGGCTCGACACAATTCGAACTAAGCCGAGCAGATTTTCCTGAACATATATCTGCCTCGTTGGTGTAGTGCTGAGCATGTCCTGGATACAACTCCCATGTCGTGCAGTGTTATTGGGTTTTTTCATCTGGAATTTCTCAATAGCAGCCCGGAGTCCGGATTTGTGCCCGGTTGATGGCTATAGGCCTACCCTCTATTACGTGGGACTTAAACAAAACTGGTGAAATGTGGGTGTACTGCCTAACCATTCGGGGAATACAGTTGTGATGTTATGTTTATGTATACATAATTATATTCGATTTTGCCGCCCGGCTGTGCCGAATCATGCCGACTCGACTCGATGTGTGATTGCCGCCTAAACTTTCACAGTTTCTGACTTCGGTATTGAACCTTCGGAGTTGGTAGTATTAAAGATTGTTACGTATTCATCGTTGTTGTGTCTTCAGTTAGAGGTGACCTTTTGACGTTCAGTCGTGTGCATCGAGTTTAGACTTTAGATTGTTTAGATCGAGAACTTTGTAACTCTATTCTATTGGCACATTCTAGACTTCGTTAAGACTTCTACTTCTAAATAATCAGCTTTATCGCTTGGCACATCACTATGCTCACAAAATAGAAAGGACTTATAATGACTCTAGGTAGGTAGGTGTTATTGGCTAAACTTCCGCATGCTCATCTTTAAGGTGATAATCGCATAGCATGGCTCACGATTCAATCGTCCGATGCATGCGTTTTGACCAATAGGATGCACGTTTGTTTTTATAATTGATTTGTTACTTTTTGTTACACGCCCTGTACTCATACAAATGCATATTGTCTCTAATTGGGTGAAACCAGGAATTATGGGTGTGGTCTGTCACTAGCTGCGCTTCCGTATAAATATTTACTAAACTGAGCTTGCTTAAGTTTTGTCGATAGTACATGCAAAGAATGGGAATTTCTAGGAGTTGACATAAGCGACTATATAGGGGCACGCAGAAAAATTTAAATTGCACAATAGCTAGACAATAACGAGAAGCGTTTTCCTGTCATTTAAAAAAATAAATCTTTAGGATTCATTGTAGTAGGAAACTTATCTCCAGGCTGACATAAAAAGCAATAAAAACCCGATTTATCAGAAAAATATTGTTTTCACAATAAAACTCCTAAAACTACTCGTAAAACTTGTTGCATATGCCAAAAGCTATCAGAAAATATCATAATTATCAAAGTTGTTTTTAAGTGGGAAAATTACGGCTAAATTCAACCAAAACCTGAAAATAATATACCATCATTCTGAACAAGTCCTAACACATTCCTATAAGCAGACGATAGTGAACTGGCGAGCGATAGAGCGATAGGTATCGCAATACACTCTGCGTCCAGTCCTGCCTCAACGATCAATACATCAGCTCACGGGCTGCCAGCTAGCTAGGTGCGAATGAAGTGCCGATGGGCTTGGCGAGTGAAATATCGAGGCTGATACGGTGAAGGATTTATGGAGAACTAGCTTAAGTGAGCGGTTTCACTCGCATCCTAGGTAAACTACTATTTTGGTAGTGTCCGGATAAAACGTACATATTTATTTGATTGTATTTGGGTGGCTTACAACTTGCCTTGCTTTGGGTGGCTTGCCGGCCAAGGGCATATCGGACCACGCACAATGAAGGGTTCCGTAGTTAAGAGACAGAATATCCCTAGAACAAACTTAACATTGTAGTTGAAAAACATTTTCTCTCGTACATTCCAACTGCAAATGTAAGTTTATACGCACACTATTGAGAGATTTCCCATGTTATTTTAAGACCATTGACTTCTTAAATAATAATATAGATTTTCCTGTAATCTATAAGAATAGAACTACTTTCAAAATTTTAGGCTTATTTTCTTAAATAACTCAAATAATTTTAAAATTATAAAAAAATATATTCGAGACTGGGGTCTCGAATATATTCAAAAAAATCTATTCGAGACCCGCACAGTAAGCTCTTTCATTTGATATGCCACACGGTATAAATAGTTTGCAAAACCAGTTTTTTTAATTTTCTTATTTGCCCCCAGAAGTGCTCCTCATATTCAAAATTAATTAATTTACGTTGCACATCCGTGTTTGGGTCGCAGAAATTCATATGTAGGAATACGAAATTTAAACTAAAACACTTAATCGGTCCATTAGATTCGGAGCAAATTGGCTATGACAGATAGACACGCGAGTGATCCTATAAGGGTTCCGTTTTTTCCTTTTGAGGTACGGAACCCTAAAAAGTAAAGTAAATTACGACTAGCCGTTTACAAACCTCCACAGTTAGAAAAAGAGTATTGTGGTAAAAGTTATTTGTGAATTGTGTGTGAATATGGTCTTTACGTGTGACTATCCAAATTCGTGTCTTTCATTTGAAAATGTAAGAAATATCCAAGGCTAGTATGGGTGGCACTGTGCGCATATTGTGGTGTCACCCAGGAATAAAAACTGTTAATAAACATCCGATAAACGTAAAGTATGATTTTATATAATTATTACTAATGAGTCTTTCATAATTAAAGTGGCTTCAAGGCTAAGTGATTTATCATTGACAAACGTGATCGTTTGTGTTTATTTTTTGAAACGAAGTTCTTTAAAGTGAAAGCGCCAGGGTAGCCGCGAAGTTCAAATATTCTTACGTTTTTTTGCAATTTGCGGGTCAGTATTAGATTGTATGTTGATTAAAATATGATTCACGACCATAACAAATATGTATTTACAGAATTATAATCATTAAAGTCACCAATATAACTCTCTTAGACCAAGTAATCCTATTGAATGACTATTTCGTGAAATCTTGATATTTAGGATTATACTGACTTAATGAGTTGTATTACTGATTCTAATGATTATAATTTTGTAAATACGAGTACATATTTGTTACGGTCGCGAATCATACTTTAATCATCATAGAAACACCACTCACTGAGCTGCAAATTGCAAAAATCCTAAGAAAATTTGAATATTGCGGGCTACCTTAGCGCTTCCTCCTTAATGCGGCTTGTGGTAGGAGTTAACAGGTAGAAATCGTCACGCGAAAAAGCGTTCATACTTGTATGCCCCCTCCATGCGACTTTCTTCTTTCGAATTTACACTCGAACGTGTGAATTTGGTCAAAATGAAAATCCAAGATGGCGGCTGTGAAAATTCTCAAATTTTTCGTCACGAGTGTCGTTTTCATAGTTTTCGAGTGTGCTACACCCGATAGTGAGGTCAAAATGTAAATCTAAGATGGCGGCTGCGAAAATTTTGTCTTTGTTTTAAATCATACGTGAGAAGGAGTTTCGTTCCTGGCGGGGGTCTCCCGACCAGGCGACCGCACACGATTTTTTCACGGTCGGGTATCACCCCCAAACAGGTGGCACCCGGTGCGGACCGCCCGTGACGCACCCCCTAGCTACGCCACTGATGAAACTCACTGGTGGCTTGACATAGATATAAGAATTTCTATTTTTTTGTAGTACTCATGTTTTACAAAAAATAAATATTTTATCTTATCTTATGTGGCTCGACGATCGCTTGATTTTTATCTGTAACCTCTGGCCATTACGACTGCAACACCTGACATAATTACGAGTCATTTTGTTTCTGGCATTGCGCCTAAACATAAATTGCCCATTGCTTGAATAAAATGATCCTATTAAACAATTAAGTCTTCCTTTTAAAATATTAGTTGCTCTCATTTAAGAGAGTTGTCGCATTTTGTCACCTCTCTCGCTCACACGGTACCAAATTTTTAAGAATGTTAAATGGTGAAAATATGCTTTTGAAAACACATTTCTATTGTGTTATCTAATAAACTCAGGTAAATAAGTTTTGCGATCTGTTTTTGAGAAGAGTTAAACAAATGCCACAATAAAAATATGTTTTTAATAATTACCTATTAAATTAATATTTTCCTTTATTTCATTTTCTATACATATTATTTACATTTCTTAATATTTTTAACAAAAAAAAAAAATCATTTAAAAATATAAAAAATAGTAGCCCATCGGGGTCCAAGGCGGTGGTCAGGGCTCTAGAGAGAGGAACCTCCTCACTATGCATGCCGTGTCCAGGAGTACTGCTTTCTGGATCAAGCCCTTTACTCAGCCGCGCAATGAGAGCCTCCTGAGGTGTTGGTCGAGGCTCTCCGCTATTAGGCCACTAACACATCTGTAAGGCATGCCGGTGGCATGCCTTACAGATGTCAACCGTACCGTCCTTGACAATATATTTCCGGTAATTAAAATTATTATTAAACATAATTAAAATTAATATTATTTATTACTTCGTCAATTCATTACATTTTTCAAAAAGGCATATTTTCATTAACATTCTAAACAATTCTAAAAATAATTAACACAATAACAATTTTAACATTCTAAAAAATTTGGTCCCGTGTGAGCGAGAGTGTTGACAAAATGCGACACCCCTATTAAGAAGTGTTAGGACCAGGGGATGATGCTATGAGATAACTACGTTTTAGGGTAGAATTTAAGTTGCTCGAAGCCTCCACATTATTATTTCACCTCCGTGTACCATACGGGTCCTGAACCAAATGTGCGTTACGACTCCATAATTCATTTTTATGCAAGGTAAAAAGTGTCGATGGGTTTCGTACGTGAGACATGAGAGTGGAAGCGGTATTAAGGTCATTTGGAGGAAAAGAGGGTAATTTGTAACCAGGTTTTATTAAGAATCGAGAACGTGCGTGGAGCTTCCTTATATTGCTACCTTATGAGATCTAAAAAATTGCTCAGTAAAGCCCAATTTAAAGTAAGGATACACACACGCAACACATATTTATCATCTTGTGTTAAAGTAACTCTCATAAAAACTTTTTTACAAAAAAATAAAATAAAAAATAAAACCAACCGACTTCAAAGAAAACACAACAAAGTAAAAAATAGGTTTAATTTCGGAAGTCGGTGTCTTTGGTTTCGTATTTTCGTTTTTTTGCCATCGAAATTAAAGTTATTTTTCTCTGTGCAGTTTTTTTTGGAAGTCGGTTGTTCTTTTTTGTTGTAAAAAGTATTAATTTTTCAGTTTTTAGCTGTGCCCCCAAACAAATTCGTATACCACTACTGATATGTAAATATCAGTACCAAGAAGTTGTTATAACATCATCAACATACACTAAGTGTAAAAATATGTATTGAAGCCAACTAAAAAATTGCTCATGCAAAGTTAATGAAATTTATATGGGACCACCGCGCAAGCTTCTCCTGCCAAATGAAATGAGAATTTTCAATATCGGTCCATAATTGATGACAATATTGATGAACATAATATGCAAAAAAAGATTATGCAGATGAATTGAGAACCTCCTCTTTTTTTAAGAAATCGGTTAAAAATTAAAATTCATTTTATCTTTTTAGATGAAGTAGTAGTTATTAGCAGACAATATGACGTTACTGCTCATCCTCTTAGACCCACTTGCACGTTTAATCGGGTTATTAAAATAAATGTAGAGTAAATGAGTAACATTTTAAAGCTTATTACGCGTTGCGCCATAAAAGTAACACCGGGTACCCGACATTTGTATTTTTTGATTTGGGAACATTGCAGTTTAATCGACAAAACATAAAATAGAATTGCAATGTCTGTGGACTGATATGTAATCCTTCCAAAAATGAATGAACGAACAACGAACGGAAGTTATATACCCATCTCTTTTCCACTACATTACGATTCGTAATAATTTCTTGTCTTTGAATTTTATAATATGACATTTAATTTTTTTAGTATAGTAGGTATTTATGGTTTCCATGGCGATTTAGACCTAGTTTCACCACACCATGTAGTATTATAGTTTATTCTTCTGTTAAAATATTAACGGGACATTAAACTTAGCGCGTGTTTCACCATGCGCTAATCCATGATTAAATCAGGCGTTAAATTGAATTGCTGCACTAGAGTTCCGTTAACTTACTAACCGACAATTTAATCAGTTGTAAAAATCATCGAAATGAAAAACTCGAGTCTTACTATCCGGCTAGCTACAATTATGTATTGTCAGTGAACATTGCGACTTTTTATTTTGGGTGCTTTGACAACTGAGCGATATAAGAGAGAAGATATATCCTAATGCTAGGTTTCTTAATGTGGTGTTATTAGTTTCTGGTGGAACATAAATACCATTTACGTCGATGTTTATTTTAATCACTGATTTACTTAGTTTATTGATTGACGAAAACGTCAGAAAAATTTATCATGTTCTAAGTTTTTTAACATTTGTATTTATTTTACATGAGTTCATGAATATATTGCCTGCTGATATAGTACCAAATTTTCACTTACTATAACGTCGAATAATATAAAATACAAAATAAGTTATCAGCGGTACCTTATAACGTCAATTTATTTTGACATTACTAACACTAACACAGAGTTTAGCAACTTAACCCTCCCACATAGGTGGGTTAAATATTTAGAAGTTTAACCCTAGGTTTACCTCTAACGCTTGGTGGCGAAAGATGATTATTTGATTAACCCTGAATAAGGCGTTAATTCCGACTTATTTAGGATAACTCATGAACGTGTAAGTAGGCACAGCGTTACATACATACATGAGATGCCTTAACAAGTTCTTCTCCATAGAGATCTACGTTTTGGAATGGGCAACTAGCTTCAACTTTCTGACTAACTGACCGACTCTTTGACAATTCAAAAGTGCCTGTAGTTGGTTTAATTGAAATAAATGCTTTGAGTTTGAACAATTCTCAACAATAAAAGAGCGTTCGTATTTTAATTTTTGCTAAAATAGAACAGTTAAACTAATTATTACTCCCGCTATATCAGACACTCAATTTTTATAGACACCTCGAAATCTGCAGATCCCCAAATCTTCATAAAAGTTACACGCTTGATTACACCATTGATCAATGAACTGGTCACCATTGAATCATAGCTTTTAGTCTCAAGAACCCTTTTTGATCGCTGTATTGAAGACAAGTCACTCGGAGCACTCATTGTATTCTCGACATTAATTTAGTTAGGGGAACGAAAATAATTTTTGTGCAGTTCTGTGAATTTTTGTGTACGCGTTTGTTTTGTTCCGTTACTATTTATAAAAATATTGTTAATAAAATAGACGCACGGGCGTCTATTTTAATATCTTCACAGTGTTCAATTACATTTTTGCAATTCGCTATTGGTTTAACCATGTAAAGAGAAAATCAGAAAAGTATGGTTGCACATTTTTGTGAGCCCGGATCGCGGCTTTCCTCGATTAAATAAATACGATTCTTAGATATCGGCGCTAAAATACTTACTTAGGTACTATATCATCGAATACAGAACATTTTGTATAAAAATGTAATTAATAATTTAATTAGTACCTAGTAGTAGATAGATAGAATACTCTTTATTATGCACACCATAAATATTACAGATATAATGTAGAAATTTTACAAGGGGTTACACAATGGGCGGCCTTATCGCTAAGAGCGACCTTTTAAAGACAACCTTTGGATGGATTAAGGGAGAAAGGAGAGACAGTACTGCAGGCAGTCTGTGGTGTACCATTTATATATATACAATAAATACAATACACCTACCTGGTTAGTACCTTGTTTAATTAGTAGTATTACAGTAGGGCAAAACTTGGGTAATCGGTGATAGTTTTGTTTTTTACTTGTAAAATTCGATTCATTGATCACACTATTTTTTAAATTTACTGTGATATAGTAGACAAAATAAGTTTTGCTAACTTATATCTAAAAATGTGGCAAATACTATAATGATTGAAAAATGTACATTTATCAAGTCAGTAGTAACTTGGTAATAAAACACAATTATCTATCACCGAATAGCTGCATATCACGAATTAGCCAAGTTTTGCCCTATAGCTTACAATTTATACTAATTTTCTGGTGAAACATAATGTTTTAGGAAGTTAGTTGAAAAGAACTGTACGAGAACTTGCTCATCGTGAAAGTGACGAGTATTTGTTTGAAAACCGAGTTCATTGTTGACCGCACATTTCAGTAATGTTTAATCATCACTAGTACACGTAGTCAGATTAAGCATCTACTGCAAAACAATAAAATCTTTTTATCCTTCTCAATCTGAAAGCAATTACAAAGTCTTGCAGTTAGCTTAGTCGTCTCACAAAGTTTTAAGAGCCAATAGATGCTAGATAGGACAATGTAGGACATCGATCAGTGATCTGTCGTAATGTAAACTAGATAAGTCCTTCATTCTAGATTGTTGCAAAGAGGCAAAAAAAATAACACTCGCCTCTAGTAACATCTGTAATAATAATTATGACTGTCCCACTGCAGGGCAAAGGCCTCTTCTCATATAGAGAGGGCACGAGCATTGATCACCACGCTTGCTTAAGACGGGTTGGTGATTTCAGACTTATATTAATTATTACATTGACCGATGTCAGTAATGTCCAAGATAAACTCAGAATGTACAAATTAATTGAGAAAAAGTCATTTTGGTACTTTCCCGCATTTGAACTCAAAACCTCATTCGGAAATTTTATCAAAATTCAGAAGCTATTGTAATGAAGAGTGGAAAGAATATTTCAGTAAAAAAAATCAAAAGATAAAGGGATATGGTATAAAACAATCCAATGTGAGCCTCCTCGAGCTCCATTGTTGTTGTAGTACTTTTAAAGTTAGTCGAAATATGTTAGTAACTTCTTTCAGGATTCGTTCCGGATATATGCCATTAAGAGAGCCTGTGCATTACTAAAGAAAATGGTGGACTCCCCGAATTGCTTAGTTTGTGATAATAAAGTAGAAGGTGTCCATCACCTTTTGTTGGAGTGTGTCAGGAATGAGTCTAAAAGAAGTACGTTAATTAGTGAATTAAATATAAATAAGCTAGATTTAGATTTATTTAATGTTATTTTAATCGAACCTATATCGCTAGAAGCTGTATTAGTTTCTTCACTGGTTACTATGTAATTGGGATATCTTTGGGTAATGTTACTATGGAACTGGTGTAATATTTTGTTAAAAGTTCCTTAAATAAATAAATAATAAAAAAAATGAAAAAATCTCAAAACCTCCTGCATGAGAGGCGGGACTTTTACCACTGGGTAATCACGACACTCAGTAACACCTGTGTGTTTTACAAAAGACTAGATGACCCGGGGAACTTCGTACCACGCGAGATCGATAATATTGGCTGCATCGTGTACGGTTTGAGTTCCGTTTGATTAAAATTTCCATTTCTTCGATTTTTCGCCTTTGGGTTTTTTCTAATTTTCTTTTCACCTAAACCACCCCAGTCAGCCGAATAAAAACAATTCAAATCGGTCGAGCCATTTTAGAATTTTTGCGAGACTAACGCACGCCAATTGATTTTAAGATAAGATAGATTAACATATTACGTTTGAGGGATAAACAGCAGCGTCCTTCTCTCTGGTTTTAAAGAATAAACTCTTCAACTATCATCGTAGTTTCATATCAGGGATGACCAATCTACCTGTCAAGTAATTATGTTGTATTGTTTGACCTGTTAGTAATTGTTGATAGTGATCGTAGTGTGATCTTTAAATGGTAATATTTAAAGTAGTAGACGTAAAGGTACTGGCTGTTAATATTTCCAAAGGATTCTTTCTATCTCTACATAACCATTCAAGGAATAATTAGTTAAGTTCCAAAGGCAGTAAATGTTAACAGGAATGCGAGAATACTGATTTAGTAGTTGCAAATCATAAAACATGAGGTCCACAAACAAATTCTAGGAAGGACATATTTGTTTTCCTGTCGGATTTTAGTAGTTACAGGCTTGGGTGTAGAATTCGGGTTAATCCTTCAGGGATTACAAACAACAAGACATAACATTATACAGTTTTAGTACAACATGTTCCTATAGTATTCGTATTAAAAGAGGGTATTTGCACAGTCTGATAATACTTTATTATACTGTGGTATTTCGCGTTGGATAGCCACACTACCATACCATATCACCACCACCACCATACCATACCATACCATCTACCATATCGTATCATATGTACCATATCTATTATAAATTCGAAACTTTGGTCTTAATGTCTAGTTTAATATTTAATTTATACATTTTTACGGCTACTTTATACCATTTTCATCTGTGAGGATCAAAATTTTAATGAATTATGGCGAAAGCGCCAGGGTAGCCCGCGAAATTCAAATTTTCTTACGTTTTTTTGCAATTTGCAGGCCTGTATTAGGTTTTATGTTGATTAAAATATGATTCACAACCGTAACAAATATGTATTTGTAGAATTATAATTATAAATGTCATCAATACAACTATCTAAGACCAAGTAATCGTATTGAATGACTATTTCATGAAATCTTGACATTTGAGGATTATACTAACTTAAGGAGTTGTATTACTAACTACTCGTATAGTGATGTAAATACATATTTGTTACGGTCGCGAATCATACTTTAATCAACATATACCTACTGATCTGCAAATTGCAAAAATCGTAAGAACATTTTAATTCGTGGGCTAGCATAGCGCTTCCCCTTAACGAATACACGAATGAATGGTTTATTTGGCAGAATATTGGTACATTAATAACAGATGGCTTCACGATACTCGACTTTTCAGTCGTGAAAATATTTAAGTTACATGCATAATACAAATTGATTGCAGTCTGGGTCGTGGGCACAACTCATAACTATTGTTGTTTATTTTATGTTTCAGTCAGGTGCATAGGAATAAAGATTCGGTTGGCATTTGTTAATTACTTTTCATTATTCTGTTCTCAAGAAACAGTGCTGGACACGACTTTGAGATCCTGGGTTAATTCTTGAGAATTAACCCAGGATCTTCCTTGAGGAAGGGTGGTTCTTCTGTGTAACTCTCTGCTGCCTGGATTTTAGAATTTTACCTTCACAGTACTCAAATTTCTACATATTATAAAACAAAGTCCCTCCTGCCTCGTCTGTCTGTCTGTCTGAACGCGATAAACTCAAAAACTTCTGAATGGATTTTCAAACGGTATTCACCAATAAATGGAATGATACATGCGGAAGGTTTAAATGTATAATTCATTACGGTTTTGTGTAAATTAAAGATAAAGATAAAGATATATTTATTGCATAACTGTGTACATTAAGTTCTTAAACATTACATTTCTTGTTTCAACAGTCTACCCAAGTCGGATATGCAATAGTATTTTAACAAATTAGGTAGGTACTTACAAAAATGATTTTTTATCAAAAAACTCATGCAGATTATAAAATACATTATCAATTAACATTTTTTTCAATTTATTTTTAAACATATTTCCATTTAATTCCTTAATTGCTGGCGGTAACTGATTGTACACACGAATAGCAGTAACATAGGTACTTTTATAATACATCATATTGTTAATAACAGGTAAATTAATGTCATATTTATATTGTTTCCGAATGTTTCTTTTAGATTGAGATTTGAAATTGAAATATTGCATATTGTTTTTAACAAATACACATAATTCGAGTATATAAATACCAGTCAGTGTTAGGAAACCCTCCGTTCTGAAGACATCTCTTAATGATTCGGTACTATACATGTTATATATTGTCCTAAGACATCTCTTCTGGAGAATGAATGTAGATTGTACATTTGTCGAGTTCCCCCAATATATGACACCATAAGTTAACAGTGGGTACACATTTCCAAAATAAGCATTTCTAGTAACACTTGGATTTGTAGTTTCTGCCAGAACTGACAACGCGTAGCAAGCACTTGATATTTTTTTATTAATCTTTTCAATATGTGCCTTCCAGTTTAAATGTTGATCTATAGTAACTCCTAAGAAATTTGTGTCTTTTACTTCTTCAATCGCTGCATCAGACATGGTTATATTTAATTTATTAGGTTTACTTTTATAATTGCTAAATTGAATCAATTTGGTTTTTGAGACATTGACTTTTAAATTTATTGACTGCAACCAATTAGTAACAGTTATTAATGTGCTATTTATTTATCTATTTATTTTAATTGGCTGAAATATGACGATGATTGTTGAAGATGTCGGAAAAAATCATGCCGACTGGGAGCTTTACTGGCATGCGCCGCGTGCACCAATAGAGGTATGTGAAAACAATGTATTACGGAATTATTCTTCATCTATTAAACTGTAGCAACGTTATATGGTTATCTTCTAAGATTAACACACAATAACCAAAACATATTGATAGAAAATGCTTTTAAACAAAAAATCTAAAATCTCATATCTTTAATGAAGCGTTTTTTTTTTGGGGTTATTATTTACGTATCCTTATTACATATTAGATAATCGGTTTTTTGCATTTTATTTACATTAACACTGTTTTCATACCCAACAATTCGGACCAGTAGTAACGAGTGTTTTTATGGTACGCTGATTTGCGCGGAAAAACTCAGCGTAATAATCATCTTTAAAATAAGTGACTTTTTAATGGATGAAATAGAAGTATGTATTGAAAAGTACCCTATGTACTAATCCAGGTTAAAAAGTCTTTATAAGCCGGATTTATACACAGGGTACTTTTAATCCCAGTGGTACGTTCTCGTGGGATATTTTTGGACATCCACGCGGGCGAAGCCATACTAGCTAAAGCTAGTAGATTCATAAAAACGAAGCGAAAAGCTTGCTTCATTTCAAAATGTCCAACGTTATCCATATGTAACAAATATATATATATATATCCAGCTGATATACCTACTTATATATATATTTATAGCTGGACCTTCACCCATTTCCGGTAACGATTTAAGTTCCATTACTACGGACCTCAATTTCAAAGCATTTTAAACCCAAAATCTTAATTCATTACCAGTTTCAGGCCAAATCTATTCTTTAGTTTAATAGCTTATGGATATAGGGCAGAAAGCGAGGTAAAGTGAGGGACGTGTTCAGATAATATTATGAAAAAGGTTGTATGTGTCACCTGCCACGGTAGTCTAGTAGCCACAAGTGCTATTGCAGAGCAGGAGGACCTGGGTTCGATTCCCAGATCGGGTAAAATGTTGTTGTTATTGTTCCGTCAGGGTTTTCTCAGTAGCAGCCTGGATTTATGTCCGGTAGATGGCAATAGGCTCGCCCGCTATTACATGGGACTTAAACATGACTGGTGAAATGTGGGTGTACCCACACACCTCTGCTAAACCCTTTGGGGATTACATGCGTAATGTTATACTATGTTATCTGTTGTAGGTATATTTCTTGAATGTATTTTTGGTTTCCATACAGACCATACAGGACAGTGAATTGTAATTCATCCATATCCTGTGCTGAACGTGGTCTTAGTCAACTGAACTTAGAGTAATTGTTTTGCGTGTCTGCTTGGTAGATTCTTGTCTATAACAAAAAGGAGATCGCTATTTTCTATTATATTCATCTGAAATACCTTGAAAGTTTCGTTGTTTCTATTGAAATAGAATGAATGAATGAAATGCATCGATCCCAGTGTGGTTTGACCAGACTCGATTAATCGAATGAACCCAAAGATGTACACTAACCCCTGTAGTCTTATATTTCATGAGGCTACAAAGACCATTGCATATCGAGGAGTAGACCGGAGGGCGTGATAATGGTAGAGAAGACGTGGCCTTAGCATATGGATGGATTTGTTGGCCGTACCGGGTATGCACCCGAGTGCAGGCAATGATTGTTAAATTGAAACACAAAGCAGACTTGACACAGACATATTTTCACATAATTCACACTTCTATATTTAGTTCGGTTTTTATTTTCCTAAACCTACGACTATAACACAGCCTTAGTATTTATAAAGCAAGTCATACTCGGACATAACACAAATGGAATATCTACAAAAATGTGCCAACTAACTCTCCTATAATAATGTAAATAATTGTTCAAAACGTGAGGTGAGCTGTTCAAGGAGAAGATCTTTATAGAAAGGCATTCAACGATTAATAGAAATTAACTCTATTCATGTGAAAAATGGTTCCTAATGGATAGGCGAACTTCTTGAAGTAGCTTATGTAGTCTGTCGGGGCTAAGCCTTTGTCGATTGAAATTCTATCATTTATTGTGTAGGCTTGAGAAAATGTGTGAAGTCAAGTTCATATTATATTAATAATATTAGATGGAATAGAATAAAGTATATCTTCATTGGATGGGTTTCAATTCAAAACCACTTACTTGCCGAGATAAATTACTATAGAAATACTGTTATTTACAGGGCGTATTTTAATAATACGCGGATAGGTGCAGATAATTTAAGAAATGGATTAGAGTTGTATGTTATCATATGTAATCAGAACACTTTAGAGTTTCAAAGGGTCAGTTTCCACCAAACGGAATATAATCCTCGCGGATACACGAGCACTTTTTAAAGTTCACTGAATAAGTAACTGTATCAATATTGACTTTAAGTGTAAAATTGGACGCAGACATCAAGCGTTTCCAAGGATGCGCGAGCACCGAGAGGCGGATATCCGCGAGCATTCTGTTATTCCTCCGCGACGCGTCCACGTCCGAAGCGCACTTTTGCCCTTGGTGTGAATAAGCGGCCAGGAGGATACTCCAACATGCATGAGGATTTTTCCGCTTTGTGGAAACTGACCCTTATAGATACAAAAACCTTTTCAAGAATAAAACAAAATGAATACTTATATTTGTTTTACGTTTCTTGGCATAATACAAAGAAAAATTTTTATTGATAAAATTGCAAGGGGGAGCTATTGTTTTTGACAATATTATCGGAAAGCGTACTTTTCCTATGACTAGTATTCATTAAATTGGTGTATTGTTAAGATAGTACTTATATAATATCTCCCACCACGATCTACAAAGGAACTTAATTTGTATCTACATTGTTAGGAAAGCCTATTAGTGACTTACTGGAATTCCTTAAGTAAATATAGTGAAGTAATTAAGTTCTATTAACAGGGAGTGTGTTGTTTGACGTTTCGTTGGTATTGTGTGGTTTTTAGGACTGTCAACCTTATCTACCGCCTTGTTGACAGGCTAATAGTATTAATTATTAATTTATCGTTATTTAATAACGTAAACACACTGAACATGGTGGAACACATACATATTCAACAGCTGACTACTTCACTAAGTAAAAATCTACTTGAATTCTCAGAAGTCATAGTTCTTCTCTCTCTCCCTAGTTTTTCCCCAACTATGTTGGGGTCGGCTTCCAGTCTAAGCAGATGCAGCTAAATACCAGTATTTTTCAAGGAGCGACTGTCTATCTGACCTCCACGTCAACACATAACTCATAACATAACATCACGCCTGTAATCGCAGAAGGGTTAGACAGAGGTGTACCTGTAGTACTCACTATGTTTAAGTCCCATGTAATAGGGGGCGGCCCTACTGCAATCTACCGGGCACAAATCCAGACTCCGGGCTGCTAATGAAAAATTCCTGATGGAAAAATCCAATAACACTTTGCCCTACCCGGGAATCGAATCCAGGATCTCTTGCTCAGTAGTCGCTCTCTAAAGCCAATAACCTTAATAAAAGATTTCGAAACAGCTGAATCCGATTTAGCGAACAGCATTTGCGTTATGACATCATCAAAACCAACACATCTGTAGTTCACCAAACACCAACTAACATGACGTGACAATACGCCTTTTCATCAAACATTAGCTCTTATCTCGCCGAAACAACGTAATCGTTTGACCCAACAACCTGCTGATAAATTCTAATTATTGGTCTAAGCGACCGCTTGTGATTAGTGGGGTTAAATAATGAAGGTACTGTTTGACCAGTGAGTGAGGGTTAGGTGATTAGCACATCAGTGAGGCTTTCTGAGGTCGTTTTTTATTGGCCTGTGTAGGGTTGAAAGTGTAGACGATGTTGAGTTAGAATTTTACGAGAAGGTGCGTGCGTTTTAAAATGTGAAATGACACGAGACACACTCTTACAACACCAACACAACAAACAAGAAGCTCACCACCATGCATATACTCTTTGTTTACCCGTTTTTAGTTTTAAAATGTACTTTTTATAAAATTGTTAATGGAACGAAGGAGCCTGGATCTCACAACACAGGGAATCCTAATGTGAAAACTAGAAATTCAATCCACTTGAATATAAACTTAGCAAAATAAATTTTTTATTTATTTTTTATTCTTTACGAGACTAAAAGCTATGTATTAAATAATATGTTTTCACTCTAACAGTAAGCTCTGTGTACTAAATATGGTAGTTCGTTGTGAATTAGTTTTGTTTGTTATTTGATTACTAAAGTTCAACATTATTTCTTGGGTGATAACCAAAAACTATAGAAAAGTGATATGCACTGAGAAGAGAGACTGAGCGAGAGAGGCAATTTATCACACAAAGATAACGTAGACCGTTCCAAAAATGTGAAGACTACAGCGATTGTAGCACAGTGTGAGCTACGCCGTAGCACCTTGCAAGCTACGCCGTAGCACAGTGCAAGCTACGCCGTAGCACAGCTCGTAGCATAGCGCTACGTTACACGGTGCGATTTAATTGCTTGTGGCATATCACATGTTCAAGCAACAATAAAAGTTGTGATACAAGTCATTTGTTACTTCCATAGATAAAATAAACAATTCAATTTTATTGTTTGCCACGGACAAGATACTTGCATTGTGTAAATGGCGCTTTAGTTTACGTTTTGTGAAATTGCCTACGCGAGTAATCACCACATTGTTTACCCGTTAATGAAAAATAACATATCATAACATCACACCTTGTTTCCCTGAAGGGTTGGGCAGAGGAGTACCTATAATACATCCACATTTCGCCAGTTATGTTTAAGTTCCATGTAATACGGTCGAGCCTATTGCCATCAACCGGACATAAATCCAGACTCCGGGCTGTTACTGAAAAAATCCATAATTATGGAAAAACCCAATAACACTTTGCCCAACCTGGGAATCGAAGCCAGAACACAATACATAATTATTGTCTGTTACAAAACAGAGAGCCTATGAATTTTACTCACGCCTAACATGTCTGCTGACAGCCCGATGTATCTATTACGTTGATTGAATGGACTTCTGTAGCATTGGAATAGTGAATGTTCATTACTAAATGTCCGTGTGTATGGATTTTTAATATGTTTGTGGGCGTTTACTACAATTGGTAGTTACTTTCGCTGTCGGGATCAATGGCTTGATTGATTGTTATGTAGAAACAAATCTACAGTGGCCACTAATTCAGCAGCCATTTTTTGGGTTGCATTTAAAAATCCGCCTCTACTGATTTTTTTTTTTTTTTTTTTACATTTTTGCAATAGACTGCCTCGTTGATCTAGTGGTTCCAAGCGCTAATGCTGAGCATGAGGTCCTGGGTTCAATACCCAGGCCAGGCAGTGTTATTAGGTTTTTCTGAGTCTGGATTTGTGCCCGGTTGATGGCCATAGGCTTCCCCTATTACATGGGACTTAAACAAAACTAGCGAAACGTGGGTGTACTATAATGTAAACCTCTGCCCAACCCTGCGGGGAAACAAGGCGTGATGCTATGTTTGTGTTGTTTTTGCAATTGTGATGATACAAATTTGAAGTTTCGAATTACATCCATCTTTGTTGAAGCTTAATTTAGGCCTTATAATCATAATAGTTCGTCATTATATTACTTTTATTTTGTAAATAAAGTCATAGCTGAAAGCGAAATCATATCAGTAATTATATTATCTACATATACCTATAGAAATTATTAATTAAAGTCACTTTTTGTGTCAGCCTGTGTGAGCGCTTTGTTCTTCTAAACTACGCATCGGATTTTGATGCAGATTTCACTTTGAGTATCACATCGACAATTAATTCCGGAAGGTTTGTGTTTGTAATAAAATTTATATTAAACTTACATGTGGAACAAACTTTTATTTCGGAACATAATATTTACATAATAAGCTAACAGACTTAAAATAATAATTATAATATGTACAAATGTAAAAAAAAAATATTATCATAGGGCATCAAAAAATTCGTCCGCATCGCTGTCAGCAGGAAAAGTGCCCAAAAGGCTGGCAGCATTGCCACGTTGTATGGCGATGCTGATCCTTTGGCCAAAGAATAGGCCAGCCCTTTGGTCACTTACATGTAATAAAGTAATTTCGATGTTTCTTCAAGTCGTAAAAACCGTGCGAAGCTGAGGCGGGCGCTATTTTATTATAATTGTTTTTTTTTTTTGTAAAAACTCATTAAAAACCTTATTATGATAGCAGCAGATGGAGCTGGGTATCGAAAAATTAAATGTCTGTAATAGATTCAGTATTTTACTGTAAAGTAACTAATTTGAGTTTAGAGTAAAATTACAATATTTAATGTATTCTTACATTCAAGGGGTCCAGAACCAGACATGAACCCTGTAAGGGCACAGCTTTTTACAAAGTATTAAAAATATTAAAATGACTTTAGATTTCGTTTAAGACTAATAAAGAGAAAATACATTCTAGTTCTAAATACTTATAGGTAATAATTTCTACATTTTTATAGGTATTTTAAAATTTAAGAGATAAATCTTTAGCATAAACTATTCAACATAATAAACGACAATTATAAATAATTTCTACATGTTTCTATTTAATTTATAATTAGTTCTAGACTACATTATTATATAGCAGACTTTGGTTCTATGTTTTGGTGGATAGAATTTAACATGGTAGGTATTTACTTTGTCTTCAACGTTGAAACAAGTTTAAGTAAACACAACAAAATAAATTTCTTATCAAAGTAAAGCTCAGTAATTTGAAGAAAAAAGAGTTCTTGTGTAAAAATCGGAGAAAACTTCTGAAAAAAAAGTTTAATTACAAAAGTTCTTTTGGCTCAAACGAACTTAAGAACAAATTCTTCGTCTTATCTATGTGTGTTCGTGAATAATGTAGTTAGTTGAACAAAAACAGTGCTCTTAGTACATTAAATTTATCTAGAAAATAAAAGTGACCATTCTTTTATTTTATACTGTATTCAATTTATAAGGTTCTTTAAATTAATGGGACACATGAATAGTCAATTTATTATAATCAATCAGGCAACATTCACATGCTTTTTTTTTTTTTTTTTTTTTGTGGATGGGAAATCATCAAATGACTTCTCCCGCTCTGGGCGGAGCGGGAGGGCGTGTCAGACTTTTACTGACTAAAACCCACCCGTGTTCCTTCTGTTGCCTGTGCCGGGGCCACGGTAACTCTTTCGAACATCCCGCAACCCTAGCTGGCATCGGCCCTAGCGGACCCCGGCAATAGTGCTGACATCTCTTTGAGGCGCGCGTGGAACACGACGCGCCGTCGACTCGGGCTTGGTCCATACCGGACGGCGAGCTACCTATTGCTCGCCGTCCGCAAGCCCGCGCCTACGGTGGCCGGGAATCGGCTGCCAATTCCCGACGCCCAGGGCGTCTCCTGCGGCGACTAGGGGCGTGAGGGCGCGCTCATAATAATTATGTAAGATGTACTGTTTCGTTATGACTAAATTATTACTGAGCACTGTAGAGTAAATTATATTTAAAATAATAGCCGTGATGAGTGACTACCTCGTTGGTCTACTGAACTGGTCGCAAGCGCTACTTCTGAGCATGAGGTCCTGGAGCTAAACCACCACCTCTTAAAGCAGTATTATTGTAATCTTACTGATAGAAAAACCCAATAACACATCCAGGGAGCCTACCACTACCTCTTAAAGCAGTATTATTTTAATGTTACTTCAGTGTGAGAAAGAGATGGAGCTAGACGCCATCATAGATGGAGCTCCATGTCTTTTACTAGGCTCTTCTACTAGGACCTCTTGTGGGGATTATAATTATAGGAGCACATTTATCTAATATTATTTATAGAAAAACAATTTAAACTACTATAAGCCTGTCACTTTAGTTTAATAAGCACTTAAATATTGTGCCTGTATAGTTAACAATTAATAAAAATGGGAGAGAGTGACGCGGTACTCACAAAAAATGAAAATCAGGAAACAAAAAAAAAACTTGATTACACTGGAATACCGAAATGTTGACGACTCCGTGCGTTTTCGGTAGCCGGGCGTCGAAATAAGTCGCGCGAGCGCGAACGCACTGCCCCCGTGTATGCTCATGCGCCGCCTGCTGATTGAAGGTCAGTCTGGTTGTGTTTTGCAACCGTTTTATGTACAGTGTGAAAGAGACAAAACTTTTTTGCGTGCTTTGAATTTTGTGCTGTATATTATTACGGTAAGTAGATAGAAAATAGCAGCTCTGGCTCACTGGAAACCAGTGTAAGAAGACCTATGTGTTGGTACATGGTTGGTAGAAGCGGACTTCCTGTTTCAACCATAACTCAAAAAAAAAACAACATAAAATGACCGCCCGCTTCTGTCAACCATGTACCAACACAGGGGTATTCTCGCAGTGGTTTCCGGTGAGCCAGAACCGATATTTTCTATCGACTACGGTACTGTGATCGGAAAAAGTTGCGTCCTTACGGAAGTACTTATTAGTCCTGCTGGCAGGACTCCGGGTGATCTATTCATCTGGTTTTTGTAATTAAAAATAAGTTGTGGCCTGTTTTGAATATAATAATCATGATTTTTCATTGAAGTTTTTTATCGATTCTATTTTCTTAAGTATTTAAAAAGTCAAACATGATATTCACTGAGATCTCTCCCCATTACTTACAATCGCTGCTCAGCTGACGTTCCCACGGACGCGAAAATAGCGCGCCGTGATTTTATTGCGCAATAGATTTTCAACGGTCTGTTTAGCACCGAGAGTTGAAAATCCAACAGTGTGTTTTTTCCACGCGTTGGAATGCACTCTGTTGATTCTCCATGCTCGACTCAACACCGAGAGGTGAAAATCCAGTGCGCGATAAAACCCGCCGTGTATTTTCGCGTCCGTGACGTTGGCTTAAAGTCATGAATAACATCAGTGTAACATTCTATAATGTTTAACTTGACTTAATTTTAAGCAACGATTATAAGTAAGAGGGTATTTAAATTTTATCAAAATTGTACTTGCTTATTCATAAAAGATTGATTTGATAAACTCATTATGCCCATTCGCAAGTAGTACAGCTAGAGAGAATAAAAGAGGTTTGAATTAATTTGTTTCTATTAGCAATTCAATAAGTAACTTATATTCTGAATAAAAACATCGTTTGTCTGGCATTTGGGTCACATTGTCAATTATTTATTCACGGATTAATTAAATCAATTAAGACCATGATGTTTTTCTACATAAATGAAATCTGTTCGTAGTGCTAAGCCCACTTGGCCTTTATTAAAACTTGTTATTTTGTTAATAAGTTATTTTTTTTAATGACTGTATATTGTATACAAAAATGAAAAATTTACGTATTCGGATTAAGATAAACGGTTACTAAGTAATAAAAAATACAATACTAATTACTCACCAAATAATAAACTCCAAACGGCATCACAACCACAGCTACAAGTAAATCAGCAACAGCTAGACTGACTATAAAATAGTTCGTTGCTGTTTGCAAACTCCTTTCTCTCGAAACACTAAGTATCACTAAAACATTACCAAATAAAGTCAACAAGGGAAACACTAATAACGACAGCGCCCAAAAATTATAGTCCACATCACTACACGTTCCATTTTTGAACGTACAATTCGAATCACTGAACGTTTCGTTGAAATAGTCGATGCTGAATTCCGAATCGGAATTGTTCGAATCGATGTAATGACGGTAGAAGAACGTAGTGTTGGGATCGGGAGGCTTTACTTCGAAAGATATTTTCGATGAGTTTTGACATTCGTTGGTGCTGCATAGTTTTGGTATTGTCATGTTTTTTATTAGCTCTTCTTGGTGATTCATTCTAGAGCTAGACTGGAAACTCTAAAAGACAACGTTGTTTTTCTACATTGTTCAGATATTTGTTGTTTTTTGGTATTGTTTTTTTGTTTCTTGTTTGCTTACTGTATTATGAATTCGTAGTGACATTTCTCCGTACCCAATCCTCTCGCACGATTAACTTAACCATAAATCTTTCCATTCTGCCATTTATTTTATTTCATTTTTATTCTGTTAACATTTTATTGTCATTCAGCCACTGTGTTCGGCTGCAGAGTTATCCCTCGTTTCATTGTCTGTACCTGGAACAAAATTGTTTTTCATTATAGATGAAACATTTTTGAAATGAAATGTTAGCGAAAGAACAAAGGTAGTGCTTTTCGTTACTCCCAGCTTGATCGGCATTGGGATTTTATTAAAATACCTTTGCATATATATGTATTTTGAAATTGAAAATGTAAGGCTGGAGTTGATATTGAACTGAATACTTTCGTAGGTATATCTAATAAAGTAGATTACTTGGAGGAATATCAGGAAGAGTTTTAAATTATAAATATTTGTTCTACATTTCATTAAATACAGACGATTAAAAGGAAAATTTATTAAATCGTTCTGCTTCGTTGGAATTCGACAAGTTTCATATAAATTAAAAATTCAAGTAATAATGTACAGTTATCACATTAATTATTCAGTCTTTAATAACTTCCTGACTCGATGACTCTATTATGACTGTGAATAAGGGTTGCTACACACATGAGCGGGCCAACATTGTCGGTTCGGCAGTATTTGTCGAACAACAAAGCCGACCCGAAGCAATTATTGCACTTGTGCACATCTACATATATTCGATTTTACCGCCCGGCTGTGCCGATTAATGTGTATAGCAACCCTTATAAATCATTCCATAGGTAAAACCGGCCAATGTACATATGCAAATAAATAAAGCTAAAGTGTATGTTTGTAATGTAAAAATAACAGCTTTTTTCTAAATGCATGTATGTAAGTACTTATATATACGGTAATTATGACAAAAAAAAACATTTTTATTATTTTTGTCTGTCTGTTTTTTCCGGCTAATCTCCGAAACGGCTGAACCAATTTTGACTGGACTTTCACTGGCAGATAGCTGATGTTATAAGGAGTAACTTAGGCTAATTATATTTTAGAAGAAGAATTAGGGTTCCGCACAAAAAATTTAAAATCATGTATAAGCTATTTTGCGCTAATCTCTGGAACTAGCAGTCGGATTTAAAAAAAAATCCGTTTGCATTTGGTAGCCCAATGCTCGAGGATGCTTATGAACATCACGTTACGACCCTTAGGAACCGAGCAAAAAGAAACTGAATTGCGCGGGCGGACGATGCAAGGCGGCGGGTCGAGAGGGAGTTTTATTAAAATGTGGCTGTTATTTTAGTATATTGTGCATCTTACGATTTCCACGCAAACGAAGTCGCGGGGCACAGCTAGTACCTTTATAGACGTGCAAATTAATACATGAACCACATAAGGACTTAACACTTTTCTAATGCTTTTCTTTTCTGCTGCGGAGTATGTGGTGCCACTTCTTCTTCCCAGATAAAGCACTAGGAAGTGGTGAAGGGCGGGCATTATGAGGGCCGGTCTTATGTAATTTTGACGAGCAAAAACTGCAGATTCTCAGCCTAGTTTGAGTATTTTTGTTTTGATTTTGATTTTAAAACCTACAAACAAGTACCTAAGTATTACAACGAACTCCTTCAACCTAATGATTACTTAGCTAATTAGTAGAATATCTACGATATATTGTACTGAACAACTCTCCCTCAGTTACTGTCGCGTGTTGAGACTCAATAAAATAAGATTTCTTTGCCTTGCCCATAAGAACCTTCACACTGAGAAGTAATGAAGACTGAATTGCTTTATTTTGAAACTTACCTTAATTAATAATATTATACTGTGTTTAAATCGTAAGTGTACTATAAAGTTCCATAGTCAACAAGGAACCCTTATAGTTTGTCTGTCCGTCCGTCCGCAGTTTAGCTCAGAGACTCTCAGTACCAGAAAGCAATAATTTGGCATGGATATACATATTAATCACGCTGATAAAGTGGTAAAATATTTTTTTTCTCGTCTACCCCATAGTGTGGGGTGTTGTTGAATAAGTGTTACAAAAATATTGCGGGTTTGTGAAAACGATTAAGGGATCCATTTCTGAAATATTAAGCTTAAAAGTGCTAATTTTTGTTAGGGGAAAGTATCCCCCCCTGCCAGCTAAACGATTAGTTTTGGATATGTGAAAATATTCACGGTAGTAGTATATACAACGTAGTTAAAAGGAAAACTATCGCAGCTAAGTAGGCTTTAGAAGTTTACGAGTAATAGTCGACCAACTTACGTTTGCAGTTGGAATGTATGAGAGAACAGTTTTTCAACTACTATGTTAAGTTTGTTCTTGGGATAAATTCATTCCAACTACGGAACCCTTCATTGTACCCTTGGTAGTTTGGCACGCACTTAACCGGTTTTTTTCTGTTAATACATGGTAGTTACAATTTATTATTATGCATTTTTCACTTTATTAAGAATGACCTTAAGACGCGGATATATATATGCCAATGGCCTTGAGTGCATAGCTTGCGTGTTCTGTGCTGAGCTCACGCAACGCGTCGTACGTCCACCCAGTAATAGGACTCGCCCATCAAGGAGCGTTGTCCCAAATTAGACGCATTATTAATTTATCAAACAAAAGGTATTATATTAAAACACTTACCCCCTTATTCATAAACGCTGCTTAAAGATAATGTTTATCGACTGGTTTTCCTTGCGTTACGTTGTTACGTTTACGTAATTACGTTTAGCTTTAATCAACGTTTATTAAAAAGGGGCTAAAATTAAAGATAAATAATTAAATTATCTTTAATCGGGCAAAGTGTTATTGGATTTTTCCATCAGAAATTTCTCAGTAGCATCCCGGAGTCTGGATTTGTGCCCGGTAGATGGCAATAGGCTCGCCCCCTATTACATGGGACTAAACATAACTGGCGAAATGTGGGTGTACTATAGGTACACCTCTGCCTAACCCTTCGGGGATTACAGGCATGCTGTTATGTTGTGTTGTCATGTTATGATGTTATGATTACAAATCTGCGTGACAAGCTATTTGTAATTTCCCCTATGACCGTTTTTGCAACGGTTATATTTGGAACAAAATAAAAGCTATAGCGGGGTAGACCGAGCAACAATAATAGGGATGACGCCTGGGTAAAAAAAAGAAATTCTATTTAGTCCGTCAGTCAGATAATAAAAAAAATATTAGACACGTATTTTTTGCTTTATCACATTAATAAAAAATGACTTAGATAAAACGCATTGATTCTGCAACCGTTCTCCGACAGTCGTTTCTCCTTTGGACTGTTCACCGACAGGACGTTTCGTTTTTGAGAGATTCGTCGATAGAACGTTTCACCTATGGATGTTTCGCCGACAGAATGGTTCGCATTTGTTAGTTTCGACGACAGGACTTTTCAACTATGGAATATTCGCCGTCAGATCGTTTTGTCTACGATTGTTTCGACATGGCTTTTGCACTATTAAACTACAAAGCCACCAAAAAGCTACTAGCTTGCTACAAAGACATGAAGAAAGAAAATGTTTTAATGGAAGACCGCCTTTACTTTTAATGAATGGTATTTATCTATTACCTATCCATATTCGTTTATTTTGTTATTGCAAACATTGGGGAAATAATAAAACAAAAGATTATAAAATTATTTAATTACAACTGGGTACACATTTTTAAGCCAATTTTACTACATCTATAGTACACAAAAAGTTTCTCGAAATAAGTTGCTTTTTGTAACATTGCTAGTAATATAGTAATAGGCGCTTGATACTTAGTATAATAAAAATTATGCGACAAAAATGTGGGTAGTTATGATTATCTGTTTTATTTTTCTCTTCAATTGGTTATAGTATGCTCTGCATCCTCATTGACGATTGTGTTTTTTCTTGTAATTAACGGATTTAAAATGAATGAAAGTGAAATTGTGAAGTCGAAACGTGGCAAAGATGTGTTAATTTATGAAGGATATTCGTATCATTTAAATAAGAGGCGTGATAATAACTACTACTGCAGATGTACGAAAAAAGATAGTACTGGGTGTAATGTATCTATTACTTCTTTGCTTACAACCAACAATCAACACATTGTGCTGTCCCAAAATCGTGATCATACGCACTTACCCAACCCTGAAAAACGTATTGAAATGAAGTTAAAGGCTAATTTGAAAGATAAAGCTAATCAATCGATGGATTCACCTGCACAAATTGTACAGCGGTGCATCCAAATGGTACCGAGTACCAGTGCTCCCCATATGCCCAATAAAGATGCTATGAGGAAAATTATTCAAAGAGAAAGAAATAAAAATCTTCCACCGATTCCAAAGAATATTCACAGTGTCGTGATTCCCGAAGAATTAATGAGCAATGACTGTGGTGAACAATTTCAGATCGGGCACTATATTGATGATAATGAGTGCGTATTAGTATTTTCCACAAAGGAAAATTTGAAATTGCTGAACGAAGCGAAGTTTTGGATGATGGACGGGACCTTCGCTTGTTGCCCGCGTCCATTCCGTCAGATCTATACAATACATGCAATGGTTGGCGCACCACACGCCACGCATAAAATAGTTCCCCTAGTGTACGGTTTGCTTTCTCACAAGTCAGTAAAATCTTATCAAATTTTTTTAGAAATTGTTAAATGCGTGGGATTTAATAAATTGAATGTCCATTTGGATCCGGACATTATCCTCACCGATTTTGAATTTTCCGCTATGAAAGCTATTAAAAAAAACATTTCCCAATTGTTTAAATAAACTGTGTTTTTTCCACTTAAATCAGAGTATATATCGTCATATACAGAAAGCTGGTCTAGCTACGAAATACAATAATGATGCAGATTTCGCTCATAAGATGTGGCATATCGGTGCACTGGCATTTCTAGAGCCAAGTGAAATTATTGAAGCCTTTGCTATAATAAAAGACGAAATTATATCAGACGAAGCAATTGATGTAATAACGTGGTTCGAAAAATATTATATTAACGGATCAATGAGAATTACAAAATCAGTTAGCTCTATAATGACAATGAAACGACTTCCACCGCAATTTCCACCTACTCTGTGGTCAGTACATGATAGTATATTATCATATGTTCCTTTATCACATAACGCCCTTGAATCGTGGCATAATAGATGGAATACACTACTAAATCGACAGAAGTGGAACATATTTAAAACTATCTCAGAGTTTAAAAAGGAGCAAAAGAATACAGTGAACATTATTGAAAGAATAAAATCCGCAGAACCTATGTCTAAGCGAAAGCGTGGAGGTACAGATTATTACAGGAAAAGGATTGAGACACATTTATCTGAAAAGAATCAGATGGACTTAAAATCATATTTAAATGGATGGGCACATATTTGTCACCTAATAAAATCATATTTAAATGGATGGGCACATATTTGTCACCTAATAAAATCATATTTAAATGGATGGGCACATATTTGTCACCTAATAAAATCATATTTAAATGGATGGGCACATATTTGTCACCTAATAAAATCATATTTAAATGGATGGGCACATATTTGTCACCTAATAAAATCATATTTAAATGGATAGGCACATATTTGTCACCTAATAAAATCATATTTAAATGGATGGGCACATATTTGTCACCTAATAAAATCATATTTAAATGGATGGGCACATATTTGTCACCTAATAAAATCATATTTAAATGGATGGGCACATATTTGTCACCTAATAAAATCATATTTAAATGGATGGGCACATATTTGTCA
The DNA here is from genome assembly GCA_947568875.1 of Fissipunctia ypsillon. Taxonomy (NCBI): domain Eukaryota; kingdom Metazoa; phylum Arthropoda; class Insecta; order Lepidoptera; family Noctuidae; genus Fissipunctia; species Fissipunctia ypsillon. The sequence continues at coordinate 22,743,337 of OX387653.1, forward strand.
CCTAATAAAATCATATTTAAATGGATGGGCACATATTTGTCACCTAATAAAATCATATTTAAATGGATGGGCACATATTTGTCACCTAATGAAATCATATTTAAATGGATGGGCACATATTTGTCACCTAATGAAATCATAATTAAATGGATGGGCACATATTTGTCACCTAATGAAATCATATTTAAATGGATGGGCACATATTTGTCACCTAATAAAATCATATTTAAATGGATGGGCACATATTTGTCACCTAATGAAATCATATTTAAATGGATGGGCACATATTTGTCACCTAATGAAATAATTTTATATTATTTAAACCTAGGTATACTACTTACCCACTTATAATAAAACTGTAAATTGAAGATATTTTTTTTAATCACATTGTAATCCACACTTTATAATATAAATAAATACGTTTCATTAATCTTTTGTTTTATTATTTCCCAAATGTTTGCAATAACAAAATAAACGAATATGGATAGGTAATAGATAAATACCATTCATTAAAAGTAAAGGCGGTCTTCCATTGAAACATTTTCTTTCTTCATGTCTTTGTAGCAAGCTAGTAGCTTTTTGGTGGCTTTGTAGTTTAATAGTGAAAAAGCCATGTCGAAACAATCGTAGACAAAACGATCTGACGGCGAATATTCCATAGTTGAAAAGTCCTGTCGTCGAAACTAACAAATGCGAACCATTCTGTCGGCGAAACATCCATAGGTGAAACGTTCTATCGACGAATCTCTCAAAAACGAAACGTCCTGTCGGTGAACAGTCCAAAGGAGAAACGACTGTCGGAGAACGGTTGCAGAATCAAACGCATTAAAGTTGGGGAGTGGGGGCTCACTACGTTACAACTAAGTATAAAATCTAGCAAGGCGTGACGTCATGCCACATTTTAACTCATTGTATCGTCGTTATCTTTTGATTATATAAAGAAATAAAAAATACGTGTCCAATATTTTTTAATAATCTACCCGACGGACAAAAAAAAAATTGTCATACGATAATATTATTACTCCTTACAGTATGAAATGATTACTTATGCCTTGAAATGATTTGGAAGTTGTTGTAGTACCGCCTATTGGCATTGTTTGTAAGTTGCTCATTAATGATTACAATCATGCGTAGGTAGACACTAATTGTCCATTGAACTCTGTTAAACTTATACTAATGGATAACGCAATTAGGAGGAAAGTATTTTTATTGTATAGAGGAAAGTAGTTTATATCCGACCCAATTAAAACGTAATATTTTACCAAATCAAGAGGCAGTGGGTAGTAAAGTTTACACCAACCCCTATTATTGATGTTAATCAAATAAATTGCACTGGCATTGGCTTGCGGCTCCGCCCGCGTGAAGGCCCGAAACTATCCCACGGTAATGTATTACTGGGATAAAAAGTATCCTATGTCCTAAGTTAAGACATAGGATACTTGTAGGACTCCTAACCCAGGCTATGGTCTACCCGTGTACCAAATTTCATCGAAATCCATCGAATACATATAGACAGACAATCAATCTGCCGAGCCTTTTCCCAACTATGTTGGGGTCGGCTTCCAGTCTAACCAGATGCAGCTGAATACCAGTATTTTACATGGAGCGACTGCCTATCTGACCTCCACAACCCAGTAACTGGGTAATACGATACTTCCTTGGTAAGACTGGTTGTCAGACTTTTCGGGCTTCTGACGACCCGTAACGACTGTCAAAGATCCACGAATGACAGCCGGGACCAACGGCTCAACGTGCTTTCCGAGGCACGGAGGAGTCTCGGTATGTAAAGATGGTCACCCATCCACAGACCAACCCCGGCAAGCGTAGCTTAACCTGATGGATCGACCCGTGCGGCTGTTATTACTTAGCCACAAGCGCCTCTATATAGACAGACAGAGTTACTTTATTAATATGGAAATTTTCAACCAACCTTCATTAGGCCCGCGTGGTAGATTACGGCCCACTCCCTCTTGAAGATAGGAGGCCTGTGTCCCAGCAGTGGGAACATTATATTCTGATTACAGCCCACTCCCTCTTGAAGATAGGAGGCTTGTGTCCCAGCAGTGGGAACATTATATTCTGATTACAGCCCACTCCCTCTTGAAGATAGGAGGCCTGTGTCCCAGGAGTGGGAACATTATATTCTGATTACAGCCCACTCCCTCTTGAAGATAGGAGGCCTGTGTCCCAGGAGTGGGAACATTATATTCTGATTACAGCCCACTCCCTCTTGAAGATAGGAGGCCTGTGTCCCAGGAGTGGGAACATTATATTCTGATTACAGCCCACTCCCTCTTGAAGATAGGAGGCCTGTGTCTCAGCAGTGGGAACATTATATTCTGATTATGCTTACGCTATGGATTATTTCAATGGAAATCCAATGTTGAACATGTACTAAAAAGTTCATTAACTCACCACCACATTGCTAACTTATTAAAATTTTAACCCACGGCATGAGCATGAGAGAGAAAAGAGGAAGCAGATAGTATTTATTGCTACAATTATGATGTCAATCCCTTGGGTACATTTTTTTTTTACTGCGGGTTGGGCCTGCTCTTGACCTTGATCACGCCTGAAAGAAAGCGATGGAACGGGTGTGCGCAGAAGATGCCTGTTCACTCTTGCTTTGAAGGTTGACGGGTTACTCGTGTATGGAGGAGAACACAGATACCAGCAGAGAGCTCCACACACAAATGTGGAGGAGAAGCGCTGAGTTCGACTGGTCGGGATATCAGCTAAGTTAGTGCGGATGTCTGGTTATCCGGCAGTAAAATTGAGATGGTGGTGGGTTATTGCATCCAAGGGTAGGAAAAGGATAGCCTGAAACCCACTGATTCTTGATAAACAAAACAACTTCATCAAAACCATCTCTTTTATTCACACATTCTCCTAATCGAAAAGGATTGAAATGTTTGACACCAGCTGCGAAAATTTAATAGAAGTGGTATCGGATTGATGTGTGGCAGCCATTATGCCGGTAATTGGATCGCTCTACACGCATGTTCGCGTTATATCGGACTCTTATTTAGTGGCGCGGGGAGAGAGGTTGGACGGTTTAGGGTTAAATTTATATATGCACTGGAAGTAATTTTGAGTTGAAGGCCTGGCTTGGTCATGTCGTTCCACATAAACAAACTGTGGAATACCGAATGGTTATAAGTTAGCGCGTTTGTATAACTTAAAAAATATTTTTACGTCTAAAAGTGTTTGTTCAAACCTACTTACGGGAATCATTTACGAAGTATAAGTTATAGAGTATTAAAAAGGAAAAACAATCTGAAAGTCTCATTAATTTTATTTTAACGTCGTTTTATTGAAAGTATTTTAAACTCGTTTGTCCCCGATTACACATAATTTAAAACATAACTGGCGAAATGTGGCTGCAGATATCCAACCTAGTATGGTACCTGGCTACTCTTTCGAGAAAATCTTATTTCATGTTCTACGTTTATTCTTGTTTATAACGTATTTATGTAATTGTGTACTTATTCTATTTATACCTAAGTCGTTAAGATATATTTTTAATAGTTTATTTTAAGGGTTCCATACCAAAATGGTAAAAAGGAACCCTTATGGTGCGACTCAGTCTGTCTGTCTGTCTGTCCGTCTGTCACAACTGGATATCTCAAGAACTAATATTGCTATCGACTTGAAATTTGGAACAGTTTTAGATGACATTTGCTCAACTATTTTGCACATAAGAAAGAAATAAAAAATGTATATATTTTTTTGCAAAAGGGACTGAAAGGGGGTCTTAAAAATCGAAGTGAAGCTACTAGGGCATGCGGGTTATCATATGAAAGAGCGCTGTTTACACATTCTCAAAAAATAAATATTTGAATTATTACAATTATTACTTAATTCATTACAATTATGGCACAATCTAAATTTGCATGCTGATTTTAGTAGGCGGAATATGAAGTACTTTGTATTGTATTATGAGATCTGTAAGCACCATATTTCATGCAAATAAACGATATTACTATTACTATTAAAATTTTCTTTGTTTTTAGGCCGCATAGTTTTCGACTTTTGATGAAAAATGTAAAAAAAATACCGTTCCCCCTTATCTCCGAAGTTTGCATAGAGAAAAATCTGAAATTATGCTATGTGATAGAAGTTTATGTAAAGATTACAGGAAAAATAAAACGACGTCTCTAAATAGCACACTTTTTCAGAAATCATTAACAAAAATTACATTAGTTCCACTATCGGCCAAGAGATAGCGCTGATCTAAAACTGCAATATTCTAAACCGCAGTGTTAAAATTCCTACTTTTGAGGAACTGTACGTAAAGCAACATATTTAAAATATTTTTATATATGATGGTACGAAACTCTCGGTGCGCGAGTCTGACTCACTCTTGACAGTATTTTTTTATCACTGTTCCTCTCAAACAGAGCACCTGCCATCTTCACCACCTTTGGTTGACTGGTAGAGAATACCTAAGGCATTAAGACCGCCTTTGTACCTAATTGAGTGTGAAAAGTTTAAATAAATAAATAAAATCAGGCGTCATTTTATGCTAAACCATCCTGTTAAGTAATAAACTTGTTTCCAGGTTTTCATATTTTATTATTCATAACGTTTCACATTTCAGCCATTTGCAAATAAAATCGTTTTCCAACAGTTTGCTTTACTGCTCAAACGGCCGATGCCGATATAAATATGTGTGAATGAAAAATGTTGGCTTACAGATTTCAGTTACCTACGTCATTCGTATATTTTCCACACTCAAGCTAAATAATGAATGTTGGAAAGTGAAGTTAATTCGAAATTCAAAATATTTTATTTCATAAAAGCCAACATGGGCACTTATGAAATGTCAGATGCTAGGTGCACGGTTCCAATTGGTCGTTTCCTATGGAGAAGAGTCGGCAAGAAACTGTACGGTTACCCTTTTACATATTTACTCCACGGTTACATATTTGATTTGGTTTACTTATTAATAAATTAATACCTGCCTGTAATAGTAAAGCGGTCGCAAGTGCTGCTGCTTTGATTGCGAGGTTCCAAGTTCGATAAAAGTTTAATTTTTTTTAATTCATTCACTGACAGACCAAGCACAGCCCAAACCGCTGGGTCTGGAAGCATGAAATTTTGCATAAGCGCTCCTTATAAAAGGTCAAATTAAATTACCTAGCGAAACTCCGCAGACGTGATGGGTATCGATAGCTAAACATGATTAAACAAAAAAGAAATTGATTTGACTATGTTGTTTTTTGGGGACATCAGCCAACGGTAGTGTAGTCACTTAAAAAATCAGTTTATAAATGAGTTTTTACCATGTAAACTCCACAGATGTGATGGGTATTGATATCTCAACATGATAAAAACAGATTTTATCAACTCACACTTCAAGCAATAACACTACCAGCGTCACTGACCCCAAAAAAATCATGAAATCTTTTTTATTTTTATTTTGTCGTGTTTAGATATTGATACCCATCACATCTGCGGAGTTTCGTTAGCTAATTTAATTTGACCCTGTATAACGAAGGTGAGCACTAAGAATTTAAAAAAAAAATATTTTTTTCAAAATTCGCCCCCTAAATGAGTTAAGGATGAAATATTGTATGGAAGTTTGTCATTTTTGCTGATGAAATTCCATCGGCTTGCAGTAATAAGGATCGAGAAGATATTACCAAGACAGCAGATTTTAACAGGACTGAAGCTAGGCTTCGTCACGTCGTAGATTTACTTCTAAATGAGTCCAATCCATATTCCTTAAAATATCTGACTTAAATCCTTAAAGTTCTGACTAAATAACCGAACAAACTGTTAAGCCCACATAATGACTTTTTCATTGTTTCTGTAATTCGGCCGGTTAAGTAAAAAGTTCATTAAGATGAATTTCGCTAAAACCAGAAGATCTATGGTAGTTGGGTAAACAAAATAATATTCTTACATTGTCCTGAGTTCTTAAAAACCTCCTTTCATAGTTAGTTCGGACAGAAGGATAAAACTTGGACAGTTAGACAGACACAGACCTAATAACTTTTCATTTTGTAGGGAGTTTTAAAATGAAAATTAAATTGCTAGAAGAAAATTATTTAGTTGAAGGGTAGTCGGTGTTTTCTTATCATTTCGTAAACTGACATAATATTTTATGGACAATTTTTTCGGCCTAATTAAAGCACCCATACAGTGGGTAATTGACCATGTTACTCAATTTTATTTTATTAATTTAAAAAAAAAACCGACAGCTAGTAGATTTGAGTATATAGTAATATTACGTAGAATATGGCTAATTACAAGTTGCCACTTATAAATATTATGTATATGACGGTGAAGGTACGTCTCTCTCGTTATCATCAGCCATATTTTAACTACTGTGAGCGTACTAAGGGTAGTGTTGGTTATTGCGCAATAGAAAAACCGTTTGCAGCTCAAATCAAATTATTATTTACGATCAAATGAATCACACTAGCAACTCACACACTGTAGGCACACGACACAACTATACGGAACGCGCGACAGTTACTATACGTGTTCACTGCTCGACAGCCACCGAAAAACTGCCTCCGGTCGAGCGTTATGTTGTGGACTCTGCCGAGCGCCGCTTGGTGGCGCTGGCGTCCCGATTAGTCAAACGAGTGAGCAACGTATTTCCGATATATACAATTTTAAAATCTGCGTTAACAGCGTGAACCAAAGATGTATACTTACATACCTAGCTAATATAAACACTCGAACTTAAAAAATAATACAAAACGTTAAAATTAAATATACAAGTTGTAACATAATGAACGCACGACCTCTTAAGGGGTACTCATCATTATGAACAACTTTTACTATGGAACCAAACCTGAAATTGCGAGAAAAAAAAACAACTGTTCCCTACATTTTGACGAGTTATGCGGACATAAATGTAGGGGGCAGCTGATTTTGTTCATCTGTGTATTGATATAAACATTGATCAGGCAGGGGCCATAGTATATCCATAGTCCTAGATAACCAATTCACTTTAATCACTCAAACTCATATCCATTATCTTTGTTGCCATATCCTGCAATAGTCCTACACCAACCGGGGGTTGTCCTTGGGTGCACTTGCACAGTGCGAACAGGGATAATCGACAGTTGGTGCCTCATTTAATTAGAAACGTCTAACAGGCTTCTGCAAGTTGGCCTTGGTCGTACGCCTTCTAAAGGTCCGAGACCTCAGGGTCCCGAGATATATTGAAGACATTTTTATATACATGTATTTAACAAAGGAGGGGAAAGAATCAAAGAGTTTAAAAAAATTCGTCCGTATCGCTTTCAACAGGAAAAGTGCCCAAAAGGCTGGCAGCATTGACAAGTTGTATGGCTGATTCTTTGGAAAAAAATAGGTCAGCCCTCTGTTCATGTGAAGATTCGACCAACTGCTTGGCAATGTCACGAAAAACCAAGTGAGTACATGGGCCCCATGGCCCTAGATCTCAATATAGTAAAAATAATCATCGACACCTTCTCCATGCCTCGGAAAGCACGTTAAGCCGTTGGTCGCGGCTGTCATTCGTGGATCTTTGACAGTCGTTACGGGTCGTCAGAAGCTCGAAAGTCTGACTACCAGTCTTACCAAGGTGTTATCGTATTACCCAGTTACTGGGTTGTGGAGAAATAAAAATACTGGTATTCAGCTTCATCTGGTTAGACTGGAAGCCGACCCCAGCATAGTTGGGAAAAGGCTAGGCAGATTGATTTGAATCATCGACACCTTCTTTCTCAAATGAAAATGAAGCAAAAGGAGTACGTGAGGTGCAGGTGGCATTCTATAGTTTCTGGCTACCCCCCATGGGAATAGGTTTATGTGTGTTTGTGTTCATTCTCAAAATTATTAGAAAGTGTACAACTAAAACAAAAAGGATCATATGTTATTTTACACTAACACGAAATTAACAGTACCTACTGATCAGCAAAAGAAAATTATCGTAATTTTTGTAAATGTATTACATGAAGTATCAACACGAAAGATTGGTCTTTTTTTAAATGTATTCTACAATGTCAGAGTTTTACCTAAGATGCTAAATTAGGCGACTAAAATCTTAGATATTCGCGCGGAAACGTGAAATGGCTCTTAAATGTCGCTTACCTTCTTCTATTAACATTGTACCTACTTCATCATTCTATTGTCATAGGTAGGTACTTCACTTTCTACGAATAACTAGTATTAAATTAACTGTTCATGAATATTTTTTTTATTTTTTTCTTATTTGAGATAGGTTTGCTCTTGACTCTAGTCTAGGTCAGAGATGACAGAGACAAAGTCGACGATGGAGCGAGCTTACCCAGAAGAAGCCTGTTAACTCTCACTTTGAAGAGACCGGGGTTGTATGCGTTCGGAAACACAGACGCAGGCAGAGAATTCCACTCCATTTCCACTTATTTTTTTTATCTAAGTTTATTATAACTATTCCAGTTTTTATTCAAATACCCACTAATTTTTACGTGATAACTGTCGTTGTATATTGTGTAGTCCGTCGCGCTCAGCGGCCTGTACCGCTGAGAGAGTGCACTGTGCACGGAACAATCTGGCTTATCGCTAAGAACAGGTTTTGCTGCGACAGGGTTTCAATATTTTTGTTTAATTTCTGTAATTTTAGTTGATAACTAGTTTATTTATTTATTTATAAGTACAAAAAAATATGTATTAGGTGTGTTGAAACTGTTTGTACTCTCCGTCAGTTTCCCTAAATAAAGGTTCATTAGAAAACTAGCGTCAGACAGCATCTGTCTGGTATTAATGCTGAGATGAACCTTTTGGCGCAGCCGTGAGGCCCACACTATTGTTGTTAAAACATTATTTTCACTTTTTTATTTTGTTATTTGTGTTTCACGAACTGTGTCCAAATATACATTATTCTTTTTCTTTTTATTAAGCGCCTACAGCATTAAAACTATTCTAAAACCTATTCCATATGTTTTAGAATCGTTTTAATGTCCTACACATAATGTTCTTGTACATACGGAGGTTACAGCAAACTTCCCCAGTTATTGTGCCAGGAAACATAACATGTGCAGACATGTGTACACGTCGTCGTACAGAATCGCTGTGTTTTGTCAAAATTATATGACAATGATTTCCTTGTGTTCCCGTATTTTCCTTGGTTTTACTAAAACAAACTTTGATTTAGGTAAATAAAATTTTTGCGTGTAGGAATCATTTGAACTTATACATAAACTATTTTGATCCAATGGTTTTTTTTGGGTTCCGTACACAAAGGGTGCCAACGGGACTCATTAATATCATATTAATAAATAAGGCTCCGCTGTCCGTCCGTCCGTTCGTCTATCACATCGTTGTATCTTTTGTACCGTAATAGGTAGACACTTGCTATTTTCAGAGAGTGAGTACTACTATGATCGCTATAACGGAAAAAATAAAAAAATCAAGGGGGTCCGCATACAAGAAATGTGTTTTCTTTTTAATAATATTGTACGGTGCTGCGGTGGTACGGAACCCTTACCGCTTTTTATCTAAAGACATAAGACAAATTCATCGCTGTGAGTGGTGAAATTAATTTATGACAATAAGACATTGAATGTCTTCATCAATCAGCAAGAATATAAAATAGATTATGATTTTCTGCTGTAAGTACGTTCCAACAATAAAATGAAGCGATTATTCGTACTCCCGACAAACTCACGGGCATCGTTAAGAGATCTATCAGTAGTCACGAACCACACGACAAACAACTATTGACCACAGCCCCATGATTACGACAAACCTGCTGAGTAATCACACAAACACGTTGCGTGAAAGAATTTCACGACACACTCATATTTATTACGCTCACCATTACCACAAAATACCACCCTTATGTCAAGGTCAGTCAACCTTGACCTCAACCTTGACTCTTGAGGGTGTAAAACTAGCAAAAACTACCAATCGTAATTAACAAAATATTGTAACCACAGTGCGACCAATAGTAGCCAACACAGGGGTAATCCCCGTATTTCTAAAAACATTTGCATTCTTATATTTTCTCAAACATGCTTGGAAATTCGAGCATTATTTTGACAACCCTCTTTGAGATAAATCGAAAATGCTGTACCGGTGAAATACATGCGAGCAGGCGGCAAGCAATATTAGTATAAAAATCCATACAAACCTGTCGTTTTTAGCGGCCGAATAAATTACTATGAAAACTCATAATTATCTGTCGTGTAATTTAAAAACGGAACGAACTTTTTACTTCGACATATTGCAACCAAGAAGGTAACTTATCAAAAATTTTATTTAAATTTCGAATTGGCTAGCAAATAGAGCTGTTCAAAGTAAAACAGAAACAAATGAACATGCCGCGTGAAAAATTATCGTTGTTCTTCATTGATTCTGGAATTTATAATAAAATTTCTTATGACAAAAATACGTAATATAATAATAATAATAGCTTTTGACAATGATTGTTGCTGAGATGAGATTGCGACCGGTTTTTGAAAGTTTTTAAAAACGGGAATTCTGCTATCTATACAAATAAACAAAATGTCTGTTTGTAATATCTAAATAAAAGTTTTTTACTAAATGCATAATTATGATAGTATATACGATACTTATAACGAAAAAGCAATTTTTAAATTTTTTATCTGTTTGTTCCGGCTAATCTCCGAAACGGCTGGACTGATTTTGACGGAATCTTCATCGGCAGATAGCTGATGTTATAAGGAGTAAGTTCTGGTACTTTTATTTTAGAAAAAAATAATTAGGGTTTCTCGCAAAAAAATTAAAACCCATGAAAACACACTCCGATTCAAATAGGGAAGTATTGACATCCACGCGGGCGAAGCCGCGGGCAATCGCTAGTGTACAATATGGTGACTCCAACTAGTGGAGTGATCCTTGATATTCTCACATTAATAAGTCCATAAATCGTTACAGGAAAGATGCTGGTATTTGAAGGAAATTTTTGCCTTCTTTAGTATGATCAGGATTGTTTTTAAAGGTCAAGTCGAATGACCTTTTTATTTATGTCCTTCAAAAGGTCAGGAAAGTAATTTCAATCGGAGAATTGCAGGAGGAAGTGGGTGTTAACAAGTGTCTACGTAAATAAGCCTGCATCCGTTTGTGTTATCCAAAGGGCGTACCGAAAACATAGATTTATTAGCTTTGCTGAAACGTCCCGCAATGTACCTACAACCTTTTGTCCATATCAACGAAACACTAGTAAATACCGTCTATAAAACATAAATATCATAACATCACGGCTGTTATCCCTGAACGGTTAGAGTTAGGCAGATGTGTACCTGTAGTTCACCCACATTTCGCCAGTTATGTTTAAGTCTCATTGTAATAGGGGGCAAGGCTAAGGTCTAACCAGCCAGCCAGGCCAGCCTTGTATACAGTCATAAGTCGCTGTAATAATAATAATGATAACTTTATTTCAAACTAACTCCATTATGGGCACACTTCCATATTTTTGTAGGTACCTATTTAATCAAGGTGTAACATAATTAACGCAAAACCTCTTAAGGGATCATTGTACTCATCATTATGAACAACTTTTACTATGGGATCAAACCCGAAATCGCGACAAAAAAAAATCTACTGCTCCCTACATTTATGTTCGCATAACTAGTCAAAATGTAGGGAACAGCTGTTTTTTTTTTCGCGATTTCAGGTTTGGTCCCATAGTAAAAGTTGTTCATAATGATGAGTACAATGACCCCTTAAGAGGTTGTGCGTTATTTATGTAACACCTTGTATATTTAATTTTAACGTTTTGTATTATTTTTTAAGTTTGAGTGTTTATATTAGCTAGGTATGTACGTATACATCTTTAGTTCACGCTGTTGACGCAGATTTTAAAATTTTATATATCGGAAATACGTTGCTCACTCGTTTGACTAATCGGGACGCCAGCGCCACCAAGCGGCGCTCGGTAGAGTCCACAATATAACGCTCGACCGGAGGTAGTTTTTCGGTGTCTTGTATACAGGCTGACTTTGAAAATATGCGACAAACTTTAAGGAGGTGTTTTACCCACCAAGATGAACAACTTTTACTATGGGACCAACTTAAAATTCGCAAAAAAAAATTCGACCTTCCCATATAAAAGTACATACCCGATCGGGCCATTTGTTATAAGAAGGTCGAATTTTTTTTTGCGAATTTTAAGTTGGTCCCATAGTAAAAGTTGTTCATATTGATGGGTAGAACTCCCCCTTAAATTTTGTCGCATGTTTTCAAAGTCACCCTGTATATTGTATACGTTTTCTTTCATTGGTGAAATTCGCACTAAATCATTTTGCCGAACCGTCTTGTTTGTGAGCACGAGCGCAAAGGAAACATTCTAATAGCTACAATTAGGTACATTGGTAACCTGATTGGAGTTCTTCAGAAAGGTCAGGTGCGTAGTACCAGACCATACCAGATGTATGAACGTGACTGAAGCAAAAGGAGTATGTAATGATCGTAGTAAGTGGCGTTCTGTAGTTCCGGCCGCCTCCCATGGGAAAAGCCGTGAGTTTATGTTTGTATGTAATAACTATGAATTATGCAATAGCCACTATACCTAGGGAACTAAGTAACCTACAAGCAATGGAAATTCATAAATATTTCGTAGGCAACAATCAGATAAATCGTTGTCGTTGAGATCTTCCGTTTGAACGGACATTCCCCTCTGACTGAACACTTGTAATGCTATTCGAATGATTCCAGTTGATCGATTTAATTCACTCGCTTTTCGATGACCGCTTAGTCATCTAGGAGGTCGGTAAAGCCGATATCAGACGCTTCACTTTTTGTTCTGTTTGGCATTTAACTGCATCTTTAACTTGAAGTGAAACGTTTGAACACAAAATTAATCAAAAGTGAGAAATAAATCCATAAGTAAACCGATCCAAAGATGTTGGAATTCGGCACTCGACACCTTTCACTTGCCTACCGGATGAAATGAAAGCAGCGAATGAAATTTCGTTCCCAAACAATTTTGTCGGTGTCGTGTAAACGTGGAATGAAAAAACAAAAATGAACTTTGACTCGAGTGAAAGGTCTGATAGCAGCTTAAGACTCGGTTCGTTACATCGATTAACTTAATTGGGGGACTCATACTTTTTCGTGGAACTATTTAGGATGGGACTAGACTCATTTGCCTACCAGTTAAGAGAAAACAAACGACTGAGTGAACTATTCGAAAACAGGAAATATTTCACTTCATGTAATTTATAACATTAAATAGTAAAAGGTGATGTGTGGGGGGGGGGGGGTGTATGGGTGTGTGTGTGTATGTGGTGAAAATTACAGTCAGTTGATCCTTAGGACTCGTACACACGACGATGGTCAAATGGGCAATTCCCGTATTTTTAAGAACGTTGGCATCAGGTGCAGGTTCTCATATCAGTCTCAGTTTATCAACAAAGACCTCTAATTTACCTATTTTTGACACTGACATTGTCGTTGAGATGAGATTACGACTTCAATTGTAACGCTTTCTAAGTTTTATACATATTTTATTAGGTCACATGTCGACAGCCCACTGTTCTTTGAATACGGTTAAAAACAAATGCAGTATGAAACTGCCATATGATACTACTATTTATAGGGATAAATAGTTGTAGGTATTATAATATTTATATAAATAATAATTATAATAAATAATTATTGAGGAGCTCGTGGCTAAGTAATAACAGCCGCACGGGTCGATACATCAGGTTAAGCTACGCTTGCCGGGGTTGGTTCGTGGATGGGTGACCATCTTTACATACCGAGACTCCTCCGTGCCTCGGAAAACACGTTAAGCCGTTGGTCCCGGCTGTCATTCGTGGATCTTTGACAGTCGTTACGGGTCGTCAGAAGCTCGAAAGTCTGACAACCAGTCTTAACAAGGGGTATCGTATTACCCAGTTACTGGGTTGTGGAGGTCAGATAGGCAGTCGCTCCATGTAAAATACTGGTATTCAGCTGCGTCCGGTTAGACTGGAAGCCGACCTCAACATAGTTGGGAAAAGGCTAGGCAGATGATATAAATAATAATTATGATTTCTTTTAAGTCAGTGATACAATTTTTTTTTGCTAACTCTCCATAGAGTAGAGCTAAAATCATACCAATTACATAGTGCGAACTCAGTTATTAAAACAAAATTTGCACAGAGAATCACATTCTGACACAGCTGTGCAAAAATGGGCTTCCAGCAATATGCCACGATACGTCAGAAAGGACCAAAAAAAAAATATAGGGCAAAACTTGGGTAATCGGTGATAGTTTTGTTTTTTACTTGTAAAATTTGATTCATTGATCAGATTTTTTTTAAATTTACTGTGATATAGTAGACAAAAGAAGCATTGCTAACTTATATATAAAAATGTGGCAAATACTATAATGATTGAAAAATATACAGGGTGTTTGGAAGGTGGGTGCAAAGCCTTAAAGGGGAGTTAATACAGACCATCTAGAACATTTTGAGCCATATTTGTCCTAACCAAAGTCTGATATTTATTTTTTTAGAGAACTTTTACGATTTTGGTACCAAAATCCCAAAATTTTCCAATTAAGGCCTAATAACGCAAAGATTGAGTGAAAATTTCTATTTTTTTTAATTTACTTTATTGGCCTAATGTGTGTTTAATGGTACGAAATCATTTCGAAGCACCGTATTTACTAAAAAAATAACTTTCAGACTATTTAAAATAAAAAGAAAAAAAATTAAAGAAAAAAAATGGATTTTAATTGACATTTAAAAAATAAATAAAATAGCTACTGGTGTTCAAATAATTTTAAAAACATGCTGAGTTATTGCTCTTTTTTTTAAGGTATCATTTACTTAGATAGCTTTACAATTTTTGAAGTTAGGGTGCCTGAACCAGTTAAAGTCGATTTTAAGGAGTAAAAAAAAAAGACAGTTTTTGATTTGATTTTTTAATTTTGATGTTCAAAATGGCTTCCGCCACAGCGTATACATTTACGACAGCGATTTCTAACTTCTGTCGTGGTGATTTTAAGCTGCATTTCTTCTTTCATTGTTCTGAAAGCTGCTTCTATTCTTTGAATTAGTTCTTCTCTTGTTGAAATCTCAGTTGTGTATACGAGCTCCTTTGCCTGTCCCCAGACAAAAAATCTAACGGCGTCAGGTCGGGCGATCGCGCGGGCCAAGGAATGGGCCCATCTCTACCTATCCAGCTGCCTGGAAAACAGTTATCAAGATGTTCTCTGACAATCAATGTCCAATGAGATGGACATCCATCTTGTTGGAAAATTATTGGCCTGTCCGTATTTAAAATGGGTACTTCCGCATCATCCAGGAGTGTTGGGAGATCGTTTTGTAGAAAATTCAGATAATTTTCACCGTTTAAATTATCTGGTAAAATGTGGGGCCCAATCAACGTCCGTCCAATTACTCCAGCCCATACATTAACGGAGAATTTTGCTTGGAAAGACACCTGAAACAAAAATTAATTCTAATTAAAGTGTTCTTTGAAGATGTGTTGAACATCTGGACTTAAATTAATAAACATTAATTTGTATACCTGTTTTTTCCAATGCGGATTGTTGTCCTTGTCAGCCCATTCATGTAAATTATGGAAATTCGTGATTCCTTCTCTAGAAAATTTGGACTCATCAGTCCAGAGGATAGATTTTAGAAACCATCTGTCGTCAATGTCGCTATTGAGCATAAATCGGCAGAACTGCATTCTTCTCCCAGGATCGGTTTCTACCAAGCCTTGCACGCCTCTACCGTGAAACGGATATTTATGTTCCCGATGCATGGTACTCCACACTTTCCATATTGAAAGGTTTAAGTTTCTCGCCACAGTTCTGACGCTGGTTGTAGGATCCGCTTCAAAGGCTGCAAGTATTTGTTCTTCAACGTCGGGGTCATGTCTTCCTGGATTCACTCCGGGTACTGCATGATGGATGCCAGATTCCGAAAGTCTGCGATACGTGTTGTAAAAAACTCGAACATTAGGTAGCCTGAAATGAAATTGTTTATTAGTAACGTCAGTTACAAAACAACATGGCAATTGAAGTAATAATGTTAGTATTAGTAGTTACTTTACCTGCGGTTCGGGTAACGTTCTTGGTACAAACGTCGTGCCAAAGCTCCGTTACCATCAGCTCTGCCATACATAAAAACGATATCCGCTTGTTCTTGAGATGTAAATGCAGCCATGGCAATCGTACATACACTCAATTAAAATATCAATTAGTTCAATAGTCCGAAATAACACGTGCAGGAGCGTAAAGCTACAACTGAACACGGTAAATCACAAACGCAATACAAGTAATTCCAAAATTAATAATCAACACGCGCAGGAGCATTAAGCTACGACTGAGTACGGTGAATCAAACGTCTACTCGCAACGCGCAAGGGCAGAGCAGTGAAGGAAGAGAGAGAAAAGATGACATCACCGAAGCGACGGGTCGGGTCCATCTCAGGTACTAACGAATTTATAAACTCAAAAAGCATCTTTACATCCTCGGCAATAAGACCTAAAGTTGTCTTTATCATAACAAAAGAATCAAGAGCCCTTTGTTATCGTACGCCGCCCGGTCCGCCGGCCACCACGGCAGCCTTTGTTTCGTTTTGTAAGGCCGACTTTTTTTAAGTGCGTCTAAAAAATAACCACTTTAGACTTTAGTTTAACCTTTTAACCGCCCGACAATCCTAAAAAAAATGTGCCCCTAGCGCCAATCACGTATTTTCAAGGTCAACTATAGTGATGTGGACCAGTCCCTACAGCAAACAAGATTTGTAAGGTAAAATTACACGTTTTTACGAAAATCTAATGTTTTTTTAAATTCATTACCCTCATAACAATAATAAGATTAAAATTACCCACATCAAAAACCTATAACCATGTACATAGACACTAACAAAGCCAAGATAGAGTTTAGTTCATAATTCTACAAAATTCGGCTTTTGGAATCCCTATTGTTGCATTTATACAACTCCGGCGCTAACATTAGAGATAAAAAAGAGCGTAGATAGTGCGGGGACAAGTGAAATTATTTCCGGTTATCGATTTTATTACTCAAACTATGAATATGTTCAATTTGTGTATGACAAAGGGTAGTAGAAAGTTTTAAGCTTTCCTGTTTAAAAAAAATCTTAATTTATGGTCAATGACAGGGCATTTAATTATCACTGCTTTAACGGACATTGCTTTGCGAGTCTCGAAATGGCAAATACAGGTATGTGTTAATTTTCTTATTTAAATTTTAATTAATTAAAATTTGTTAAAGATAATGAATTGTGTTAATTATTTGTGTTAATTTTCTTATTTAAATTTTAATTAAATATCAATTATATTTGCTTTATGCCATCTAAACCTAAATACTTAAAATATTATATTGTGTAGTAAATTTTTACTTTCTACAAAAAAAAAAGAATAATAATTCGCAATATTTTTACAGCTTCCAAGCGTTCGAGAATGGAAGTGAATGACGATGAAAATACCCAGGATTTGTTTGAAAAACATGTCCAGGCAGAATCAGCCTCAAGGTTGTCGAAAACCAGTATTGGTGGTGCACCGAACGCAAGGCCACAATGTGAGATATGTGCAACGTTTGGTGCAGACCAAAGAAACGAGCATTTCACACATCTAATTCTTGAAGAGTTAAAGTATATAGCTCCGTGTATGCGTAGCCGAATTCATATAAAAATTTTAAACTTTTTAAACACAATAAAAAATTGTCACATTGAAGACATTGATTTAATGGAAACCGAAAAAAATTAACATAATTACATATCTACATACCAATAAATAAAGCAAGATTTTCAAATTATTGAATAAAACACTTTAATTATTAAATCATGGATTTTATTTTACATATTACCACCCCTAGGCTTTCTATGAAATTCTGTGATGCAATTCTCTAAACACAAATAAGTGTTACACTGTTTGCACATATATCTTGTATATTTTGGTTTTTTTTTCAGAGCGCAAACTCTGCAACGCTGCCTTTTCTTATTTGGTATGGTCACAGGAAAATGTTTGAGAACATCATTTGGTAAAAAGCGACAGGGATCATTCTGAACGCCACGCGATGTCGAAGGCACCGGTTCATAATCGTGTATTTTGTTTTTATTAATGATTTGCCGTATAACTGCCAGCTGAAATTCACTTAATGGTTTTGTGGGACAATTATTAATTTTTTTGTATGTGTAGAATGCATTCAACATAGACATGTCGATTATACGAAGGGCTAGTTTGAAGGACCATCGTCTCGTTTTCCTTATGCACGATAGAGTACTCATCATCATGTCTGCGGTGTCAACCACTCCCATGTAGTTATTATAATCAATTACACATTCAGGTTTTAATTTTGGCAGACCAGTAGCTCTGTCTTCCTTATTTGAAGGTAATATTTTAGCATCGTGCATGGTGCTAATCATGGTTACAGCTTTTTTATCCTGCCATTTTAAAGTCATTAAAGGAGGGGAATAGTAAGCATCCACTTCTCCTTTAGACAACTTCTTAAATTTAGGCATGCCTTTTCTATTTTTCTTAACTGTACCGCATGCATATATCCCGTTATCTTTCAAATAAAGGAATAACTTTGGACTCGAGTACCAGTTATCCACAAAAAGTTGTCTGTTCGTGTTAAAGTACCTATTCCTTAAGGAGAGCAACCACTACCGACCCGCTCACCCCCAAATCAGAAATCTGCTCAATATCCGTTTCAGATCCACAATAGACTATAAAGTCCAGTATATATCTTGTTTCCACATCGCACAATACGAACAGTTTTATTCCAAAGCGATTTCTCTTTTTAGGCAAGTATTGCTTGAATACAAGACGGCCTTTGAAAGGGACAATACTCTCGTCGATACATAATTTCTGGTGCGGTGTTAAGCCGCTTTTAAATTTGTCCCGTGCATGATTGATTACAAATTGCAGTTTATGTAATCTTGGCAATCCGGTGCCGACGGAAAAAACATCAGTGAAATGCATCATAGCCAAAATTAAACAATATTTATTTCTGTTCATGGTCTTTTGAAAGATTGGGGAACTCAGCAGTGGGTCCGTGGACCAATGTTCTTCAATGGATATCCTTTTGTTCCTGGTAAATAACATTGTTACCGCAAAGAACAAATAAATGTCTTTCGCGTCAACGTCACGCCAACCATGGGTTCTCGAATGTTCTCGTATTTCGACACGTCGAACGTAAAATTGGTAATACCTGTTAGTACACCTCACTATCTCAGCCACCAAACCATCATCGACGAAGTATTCGAAAAAGTCTAGTTCATTAGAATCTGTCGAAAGGTTTATTACTGATGAAAAACCAGCAAGAAAATCATTAAATGGTTGTATGATTGGCGACGTTTCTGCCGCAGTCCAATGGAAGTCACTGTCACCGCTTTCCTAAAAAAACAAAGACAATATGTTGTGAGTTGGAAAAAACAAAAGGTATTGTATTTTTAGAATCATAAGAATAAATCAAATTTGTATACATACCACCTCTTCTTCTAACTCATTATCGGACACAAATTCTTCTACATCTTCCTCAAAACCTTCTAAATAAAATCCTTATTAATTCCTCTGCACTCGAAATTTTGCGATACAAACACAGCCACAATACCCATTGAAATAAATTAGATACCCACTAATTCATTAAATTTTTTAACAAATAAAACAGATGTACCCTCACTATTATCATTATGAGTTCGCTTATGACGTCACAAGCGGTTGCATATATACAACTCCGGCGCTGGACTCTTTTGATAATATTAAAGTGCTAGGGTTGTTACTAAAATACGATTTAGTAAAAACCGTCGCTACAATTGTAATATGAATCTACCTGAAATCATGTGAAGTTTTAGATGTTATAGTTAGAAATAGAATCAAACAGTAACAAGCATTGAATTACTTTCTAATTCTGAATGGCTAACTTATTTGTATGTTATTTGAATAAACTAAAGTTGGCATTAATGAGCAATAAATAAACTCATGTGTTACATCACTACTGTTGTATTTATACAACTCTGGCGGTACAGGTTAAGGTCACACTTGCATTTTGCGATGAGTTTTATTCGTTTTTTTCACCGTTAATTTGGCGCTCAGCATCAGTGATTTTAGGGAAAATGAAAGAAATTCCTTGAATGGCAAAGGTGGTCTTTATAATTATTATGAAATTGCTGCTACGTAAATAAAAATATGCTTGAAAATCACTTCGTAGACTTTAGTTGCGAATTTACAACTGTGGTGCCAGGGGCTCAAAAATAATAAGTTGCTTATATACAACTGCGGCGGTTAATAGGTTAAAGTTATTTGAGGAAAAATCAGGTTGATTTTAATTTTATTGAAATTTGAAATTTCTTACCCTTAATTGGTCCAGGCACCCTAACTTCAAAAATTGTAAAGCTATCTAAGTAAATGATACCTTAAAAAAAAGAGCAATAACTCAGCATGTTTTTAAAATTATTTGAACACCAGTAGCTATTTTATTTATTTTTTAAATGTCAATTAAAATCCATTTTTTTTCTTTAATTTTTTTTTCTTTTTATTTTAAATAGTCTGAAAGTTATTTTTTTAGTAAATACGGTGCTTCGAAATGATTTCATACCATTAAACACACATTAGGCCAATAAAGTAAATTAAAAAAAATAGAAATTTTCACTCAATCTTTGCGTTATTAGGCCTTAATTGGAAAATTTTGGGATTTTGGTACCAAAATCGTAAAAGTTCTCTAAAAAAATAAATATCAGACTTTGGTTAGGACAAATATGGCTCAAAATGTTCTAGATGGTCTGTATTAACTCCCCTTTAAGGCTTTGCACCCACCTTCCAAACACCCTGTACATTTACCAAGTCAGTAGTAACTTAGTTATAAAACACATATTATCTATCACCGAATAGCTGCATATCACGAATTAGCCAACTTTTGCCCTATACGAAAATTGAGTTACCCAATTGCCTGTCTTCAATGGCCTTTCGACATTTCCAAGGAATTTGCATTTATTTGGACTTTGGTCGTTTCCTGATTTGTATTTTTAGTTTTATTTTTGAAAGGTCAAACAATAGTTTTTTATAGCATGGCTGACGAGGGATCGGATAAAATAAGTTTTTTTTTTTAATATTTGAATTTTCTTCTTATTTCATTTCAGTTCATTAATATCTGCCTACCTCGTTGGTCTAGTGGTCGCAAGCGCTACTGCTGAGCACGTAGTTCTGGGTTCAATTCCCAGGTCGGGAAAGTGTTATTGGGTTTTTCCATCTGGAATTTCTCAGTAGCAGCCCAGAGTCTGCATTTGTGCCCGGTGGATTACAATAGGCTCGCTCCCTATTACATGGGACTTAAACATAACTGGCAAAATGTGGGTGTACTATAGGTGTACCTCTGCCTTACTCTTCGGGGAATACACAAGCGTGATGTTATGTTCATTAATAAATGAATATCAAGGATCAGAATCTGATTTCTTTCTAGATTTCCCAAGTCTTTCATTACACAACCCTTGTGCATTCCATAGCGCCGTGCAAAAACAAAATTGGTAATACTCGTAATATATTAAATTCATCCGTTGTAGCCTCACAAGGTATGTGTTCTGTGTGGCATAGTAACAAATGTAACAATACAGGCCACTTATCATTAACGAAATATATAACAGGGACCTAAATAAATATTGCCAGTACCATAAATAAATACAGTCCAGTCCTTTGTGGTTAATATGACTTACATTTATATCAATTCATCTCGTTCCTATGTAGTAAAAGGCTAATGGATAATGTCAGGTGGGGAGACAGTTAAGTAGTATCTTCCTGTGCACTGAACCTTAAAGACTTCTTACGAGAAACTATTCAATTTCACACATGGCCACATCCTTTGCAAATATAGAAATGTCATATCATATTCTGATTACTCACTGATTTTAACTTCTTCCATTTTTAAATTTTAAGTTCTTATTGATTTCATTTGTTTAACAAAAGACGGTGATTCTGTTTCAATTTTCATTTCAACACTGTCTTTGAGTTTTTGTAGGACCATGCCTGAAGCAATCTTATTTGACTCAACATTGCACTTCAAATACTCTTCATCATCACTTTAATCAAGCCAATTGCAGTTTATGACACTTCGCACGCACTGATTCATATTGTGCGAATTGCTCATTGTTCTGAAGATTATTATTACACATGCTAGTTCTAGAATTTCTAGGTCGTTTCTTACATCACCTGAAGATTCAATAATCCACTGATTTACTTCTTCACCGAATATACAACGAATTCTAGACTTGGAGTACTTGCTGCCATCAATCAATCTTCTCTGCCTATCTATTTACACTTCCTTACTGGACACTGGACAGTGGAAATTCTTCGTCCTGTGTGTTATTAGTTTGTCCTTTTGTCTAGTTCCCTGTTCCGTTCAAATGATTCCAGTTTGTTTTCCTATCATCATTAGTCCTTATAATTTTTGATTATTCCTACTTCTCTGAACGTATCATATTGTTTTTCGTTATAGAATTTATGTGTTTAGTCTTCGAGGGGTTATCTCGGGGGGTGTCTTCATTGATATAATATTTTGCCCTGTTGCTAGGGCACTAGGCTTTTGGACTCAATCAACTCAATATTACTTTAATAGGTCACTAACCGCAAGGCAACTCTTGTGTCAAAACTTGTATATTTACTTTATGGTACCTTTCTGTAACTTTTACGTGATTTTTCCACAATTAATGTTAATTATAAACATGAACACTAACACTTCAGTCTCTATAGCTTTCCTAGTAATATGGTTTCCAGTCAATTCAACTTTAAACACGACTAATACGACATCACACGTAACTATTTCACTGAATCCATTCCCTGTCGTTGCATTTTTAATATTTAATCAGGGTCTACCTCTAGGAGAGGTAAAAAACTGTGCGCGCCGGGATCTCCGGTACAATTGAATTAGCTCTACTGAGACACTCTTAATGGAACACTGTCAGGATTGGTACAGTTGGGTGGACAAGTAATAGACAAAAAAAAAAATACATAGAGGACACGTTGTCTTTTTAATGTTTTGTAAAGTTTTGATGGTCTGTTTTGGTTCGATCCATTAATGATTTTTGTGATGTAAATTTATTGCTTGTTAATAATATAATCTTGAAGGTCTAGATTGTAGAAATAATTTCCAGTAACTAAGATAATCCTATTGTGATTTTGTTTTTTACTTAATTAATTAAACTTTCCAATGTAAATTAGGCTAATTTCTATTCCGTAAACAGACGACCCGGATGTAATTCAGTGTCGTACAATTTGCATATTTTATTAGCGTTGTAGGAGAAAAAATTGGGCAGTGTGATATAGGGTAGGTAGGTCAAGTAAAATATTTTGCATAGGTACTGCATTCAGAATTTCTTCGTGTCACGTTCATCGATGAGAGCCGTCAGGTACCAATACCCTACTACATCTGTACATGTAATAAAATAGTAACGATGTCAAAACTGTACAGTAAATATAAAAAACAAGCAATTGGAACGAGTTTGATGTCGAAAATATAGTTTTTAGAATTTTTGTCCGTCTCTCTGTTTGCCTATAATTGTTCCGGCTTGGTGTAAAAATGGCTGAACGGATTTGGATGAAATTTGGCACGCAGATAGTGCCAAATCTTATAACCTCAATTGACACATAGGGTACATTTAATCCCGGGTAGAACGTTCCTGTGGGATATTTTCCGACATCCACGCGGGCACGGCTCTGGGCAGAAGCTTGCAGTATATAACCAACATGCCTACAATATAACACAAACTGACACGTGTAATCTAGCCTATATAACGACGTGACATGCGGCTGTCAGCGACGTCGTAGATCCTGTATGCCGAGATACCGGAGTTTACACAACTGCTTGCATTGATAAAAGTTCCTGATATTAATCGTGGACTGCTATTGTTTGTTCTTTTACTTTATCGAAGTTATTATAATTTAACTTCAGCTAGTTCTAGCAAAAAGAAAAAACTTCGCTTGCATAACTATTTATTGAACAGTAAATAATGAAGAAGGACATTGTACTAGCAAAACCTGAGGCCATTTCTGGGATTTAGGTAAAACCTTCGGGTTATCGTCAAGAAATTGAGCAGCTAGATTCTCCTGCAGTTGTACTATTCAATTTAGCAACGTTGTAAACGAATTACAACGTTGCTAAATTGAAGAGTACAACTGTGACGAAGCATGATAATTGAAGTGACTGGTATTACGTTTAGTCGCATAACCACGTTACGTGGTTTTTTTTTGTTTACCTTTATTAAATGACCTAAACCAATGGTGTAGGTTTTATTTCACTACCCTAAAGACACTAAAATAAAACGAACACCTTCAGCAGTTAAAAGTAAATTAAACACTATGTTGTTTTATTTCTTCTCTCTTGTTAGCTGTAAATAAGAAACAGTGAAAACGCTAGTTTCTTGCAAATAAAAAATTAATTAAAACGCTTTTAAAGGAAGCGCAAATTAGGAGCTTGGTGAAGGAAAGAAAAGTGTTGGTAATTTTCTGTTCTACAATATATTTTTATTAACCGGAGGAGCTAACGTTGACATGGTTTTTTTTTCATTTGCAACGATGAACTTGTTTGAGCTTTCCGTCGTTTGAGAGTAGTTTTGTAAAAGGAACTCATTTATTACTTTTTTAGGGTTCCGTAAGTCCGAATGAAAAAACGGAACCCTTATAGGATCACTGGTGTGTCTGTCTGTCCGACTGTCACAGACAATTTCCTCCGAATCTACTGGACTAATTAAGTTGAAGTTTGATGCACATTATCAATTTCTGGGGTCACTTTTGGGGGCAAATAGGAAAATTAAAACTGTACCGTGTGACTTATCAAATGAAAGGGCGTATTGTGAGAATCTCAAATATATAGTTATAAAGTTATATAAGAAAATAGATGAAAATTGACCATTCCTCCTTATCTCCGAAACTACTCAGTCTAAAATTTTGAAAAAAATACAGAGAGTGGTTATTTTCTTATAGAGAACAGGAAAACTTATAAGAAGTCTAGGGTCTTAAAATGACATGGTAAATCTCTTAACATTGTGCGTACAAACTTACATTTGCAGTTGGAATGTATGCTTTTCAATTACAATGTTAAGTTTGTTATTGGGATAAAAACATGGCAGACAACATATTCGTCGTACGGAACCCTCACCACGTGAGTTCAAATCGCACTTATCCGGTGTTTTATAAATAGTTCGAGAATTTTCTAAATAAACGTCTGCTTGGACTGCGTTTGTCAAAAAAGCTATGAACTTGAATTTAATGTCAAGAAATTCAGATTTAAGGAAATATTGGTTTATCTTCTAGCTATTTTCAGGATTTATTATTATACTAGCTGTGCCCCGCGACTTCGTCAATGTGGAAGTCGTAAGATATGCAAATTATTCTAAAATAACAGCCTCTTTATAAAAGTCCCTCCCCGACCCGCCGCATTGCATCGCCCGCCCGCGCTACTTCGTTTTCGCTTAGCGTTCTTTCCGGCTTATTTTCTTTTTGCTCGGCTCCTAAGGGTCGTAACGTAACGTAATGTTAAATATTTAGCCTATAACCATCCTCCAGCCATAGGCTACCAAATACAAAAACATTTTGTAAAATCGGACTGGTAGTTCCAGAGATTAGCGTTTTTTTTTTGCGCGGAACTCGTAATTCTTTTTCTAAAACAAAAGTGGCCTTAGTTACTCTTTATAATATCAGATATCTGCCAGTGAAAGTTCTGCCAAAATCGGTCCAGCCGTTTCGGAGATTAGTCGGGACAAACAGACAGACAGATAGACAAAAAAAATTAAAATTGTATTTTCGTTCTATTTACCGTATATACTATCATATGCATTTAGTAAAAAGCCGTTATTATGACATTATAAACAGACACTTCAATTTTATTTATTTGTATAGATTGGAAGAAAGTTAGTTTTGGGGTGAATTATAATAATTTTGAATGCTGAATTTCAATCCAACTACCAACTAAATAATGAGGTTCGCATTACATGTTTTAGAGTAATGAACACTACTTTTTAGCCATGCAAAAATGATGTTAGTAATTTCGCCAACAAAAACGAAATGTGTTTATTTTCATGTACCTACGGGGAGGAGTTTCGAACCATTTGTCATGTCGGCCATTATAACAACACAATCATGAATACATCGTGCTTTGCAAAAAACATAGTGATAAAAATGATAAGTATTTTTAATTATGTACCTCGGTTCAAGGTCAATATAATACAAAGAAAATCCTTTAATTCTAGGTTTTAGACTGTGCTTGTAATATCTGTTGAAGGTCTACTGCTGGTTGAAGAAAAATAAACCTTGGGTTAAGAAGGCGAAAGTAGTAATTTGCGTAAAAAGGTACATTTGCGTACAAAGTGTTCTTATAAAACGTTTACTTAAATCATATGAATCATTTATCAAAACCTCGCTTTTAATATGGGTGTGACCTTCACAAAAATATTCCAGCCGGTACTGGTCCACACATGCCTTTAGTCATCAGCTCCAATCAGTTTTTCGCAAAGGAGACTGAACGAGATTACTAATGGCCGCATCTCCCCGTTACCGATGGGTGTACAATCTGGTCAAAATATCTGTGCACCTGGTGTCTATGACGTCATATCGGCGCTCTGGTACGGTACGTATGGCGACGGGGCGAGCGCGGTGAGGTGAAGGGGGAAGCGCGAGAGGTATTGCATTCCAGCGAGGTGCACAGATATTTGGACCGAGATATAAATTCAAAGCCTATGCTTACGATGCGTTGCGGCGCCGCATCGAGTGCATACCCTCAGGGAAATTAATGACTAACAACTTAAATTGACCGTATATTCAAATCACAGTTATAATTATTTGATAATCGAATGGCTATTACACGCAAATTGACGTCGGATGTCATTTCGCTTAGGTAACAATTAATTTCTCAGACTGAGCATCGCCCTACAATCTACTTACAAACATTTGTTTGAACGCTATATTAGTCGTTCTGCTGACGTCCCGCTCTCAGTCTATTACAGATCACGCTCTTAAAATATCGCCCAGACAGAAACTATTAACACTCCATTGTCAACATGTAAATTGATAATAAAGGAGCATCGCTACGTTTTACTTAGTTTTTCTTATATTTTTTCTTGAAATAAACTGTTCAAGTAATTTCCTCCGTGGCGAAATTAAATTCCTCTTTGTGTATGTTTTGTGTGCGAGCGAACGAACAATGAGCTACTGTTGCATGGTTTAGGATACTTCATTGAGAATGTTTTAGGGATCAAATAACTCATATACAAACATGAATGTGTTTCTAAATTGCAATCGTTTTGTTGATTATTGTGAACTGATTTCATGTTTCTGAATTATACATTCTCATCATCAATTTTTTAAATACTGCCTTTTTTTAGAAAAAAAAAATGTCTTCACCTCCCTTTTATTTTCATGGTACATAAATTTTAACAAAAAATGTTAGTCAATCCGATAAAATAACTCGTACATAAGCTTTTAGAAACAGTAAACAGAATCCAAATCGAGCGAATAACATCGGAGATATGGCAAAAAATGTAAAGCAAGGTCACAAATGCTACTTAATGAATCGAAAAAATTAATAACATGAAAAGACAGACCCCCCTTTTAAAATTAATATTCCATAATTTTTCATGAATATTCAGAAAAAGGTCACA
Source organism: Fissipunctia ypsillon (assembly GCA_947568875.1). Classification (NCBI taxonomy): domain Eukaryota; kingdom Metazoa; phylum Arthropoda; class Insecta; order Lepidoptera; family Noctuidae; genus Fissipunctia; species Fissipunctia ypsillon. Next base: position 22,770,873 of record OX387653.1, read on the forward strand.
TGGCCATGGGCGGCATTGTGTAGTAACACGGATTCTGTAAAAAAAAACCGGCCAAGTGCGTGTCGGACCATGCACAATAAAGGGTTCCGTAGTTGGGATGAATTTATCCCAAAACAAACTTAACATTGTAGTTGAAAAACATGTTCTCCAGTACATACATATACGTCACGGTCAATTCTCCAACTGCAAATGTCAGTTTGTGATTACAAAATAGATATGTGATAAAACTACAAATTGATGATTTTCGAAATTTTTCCTTGTGCTGGGAGACCTTGCTTCTTGCCAAATTACATTATTCTAAGTCCGTCCGTTCCGGTTTTGATTTATTTGCGTGTATCAAAATATGTCGCATAACTTATTTATCTACTGCAATTCTTCCCAAAATAGCTCCATCAAGATTGTGTCGCATCAATTGTAATCACAAAATGGATGTTTTGAAGTCACGAGCAAATCAAATGGTCACCACACACACAATATCCCTTATAAAGTGTTCGGTACTTGTCTCGACATGGTAACTTTGTACAAGTCTGCAGAAAGATCGCATTTTAATATCGATCATGCATAAACACCATTTCAATAGTATTTTAATTACACGTTGATAACATGTATACATAACGCACACCAGTTTCCTAGTATCCTGTAGGGCTAGGCAGAAACTGCTACGTAAGCTACGTTGAATTTAAACCTATCTAAACAAACGCTACAAGCTCAAACTCCCTAATTTTCCCCACCGCATTCCTCCACCTGATTCGGAACAATGACAGGGAGTCACGCGGACAGTATCCGTAGGCCGCGATGTACTTTTATATGGCCGTATGTTTTTATTGCGTCGACTTAGAAGCTTGATTTTTAGAGCACCTCGGGACCGTTAGACCTACGTATTTGATTTTAACATCAACTTGATACCTCCACGAGTTCCTGAGAAAAAGGGTCTTGACATACTGACAGACAGACAGACGGACAACAAAGTGATTCTATAAGGGTTCCGTTTTATCCTTTTAAGGTACGGACTATTAGGTTCTTAGAAAAAGCTCTGTGTTGTGACAGCGACATTGATAGACAGACTGCGGGTGTAAGTTAGGCGGCAAAGAGGTTAAGGGGGAAGCGCTAAGATAGCCCACGAAATTCAAATTTTCTTACGATTTTTGCAATTTGCAGCTCAGTTTCTGGGTGTATGTTGATTAAAGTATGATTCGCAACCGTAACAAATATGTATATACAGAATTATAATCATTATAATCAGTAATACAATTCTTTAAGTTAGTATAATCCTGAAATGTTAAGATTTCATGAAATAGAGTTACTTGGTCTTAGAGAGTTGTATTGATAACTTTAATTATTACAATTCTATAAATACATATTTGTTACGGTCGCAAATCATATTTTAATCAACATACAACCTAATACTGACCTGCAAATTGCAAAAACGTAAGAAAATTTGAATTTCGCGGGCTTCCCTGGCGCTTTCACCTTTACAATAAAGTGTGTAAAATAAATAATAAGCTAAGTAATAGGGTCCCGTTGGTACCCTTTGGGTACCGCCCTAACATTCTTTAGTAAGTAACTTTTGTTACAAACCACATCAACCTTCATTTATTATTATTATTCCTGTGAATACTTACATGAATAACTGTGTACGTCATGATTATACTCCTTGCTTTAATTAAGAGTAACTTAGCAGCGTGTGGTGACCCCAGTATGTTGTTATACCGCAAAGGGAAAACGCTGTTTTACATCCCTTTGACAATTAAATAATTTCTTTACGAGAAAGATGCACAATTAAAAAACACACGACCATTAAGAAAACTTAGCTATTTTTAAAATAATCCTTTGCGAAAGATGATTTTATTGTTCAATAAAATTATGTACATACATACGTATAAGGGCGGTTGCACATCTGACCGAAGATGTGTGTTACATTTCAATGTTACGTTTCACCAATCCGTATCCGGCATTAAATGGTGTCTAATAAATCTTATTTTTTCTTTCTCTTTGAATCTCACATCCACACGAAAGAAAATAACAAAACAAGTCACTTCATTTTAAATTTTCCATCTCATAGCAACTCTGTGCACGAGCGTACTCACAATTGAGCTAGCATCTCCTCTGATTGGGCCTGTCTAGTAGCCGGCAGATATTGATGAATGGTACTTACATTACTACCGCCACAGCTTCCTGGCTATGACGTGAGACGTAGTGGCCGTTTATTTATATTAAGATGTTGAATCAAATGTCATTCACCTGTGATCTCCTTGTAAACACTGTAATTGCTGGTTTGGTGGTGTTGGTGACTGACAACAGGCTGAACCCCCTGAAATCCTGTACCATACACACTGTGAACCCCTCCTATGACGTTACAGAAGGGGCAAAATGGGGTCCTTTTTTCGCCAGCGGACAATTACAGTAGGAATCGGTTTCATTCTGACAGTTCAACATACATTGCGTTATTTACGTTTTTGAGCAGACAAATTTTTCAAACTTGTTTGTTTTTGACTGCCTCGTGGGTCCTGTGGTCACAAGCGCTACTGCTGAGCTTAAGGTCCTGGGTTCGATTCCAAGGTTGGGCAAAGTGTTAATGAGTTGTTCCATCTGGAATTTCTCAGTAACAGCCCGGAGTCTGGTTTTGTGCCCGGTTGATGGCAATAGGCTCGCCCCCCCCCCCCCTACAACAAGCCGCCCCCCCCCCCCCCCCTATTACAAGGGACTTAAACATAACTGGCGAAATGTGCGTGTACTATGGGTACACCTCTGCCTAACCCTTCGGAGAATACAGGCGTGATGTTAAGTAATGTTATTGTATAGATAAGAAAGACGCAAACATGAAAAAGATATACATATCTACTAGAATTTCAGAGCCCTAATGAAATGAAATTAAATGAAATTGTTTATTCTGTAAATAGAATAAGCGGAATTACTTTTACACGTCATATTAAAATAATAATAAAAGGCTAGGCAGATGATGATGATGATGATTAAAATAATAATAATAAAAAAAAAAGCTAGATGTAGTCGACATTTCATAACTGACCACTCCTGAGAAGAAATGGCGAAACAAACTCAGAGGTCACAGTCTCTTTTAAAGTCCAGACATAATCTTGGTCAAATCATGTGAGGACCATGTAGAATCGAGTCTGAAATGGTCTTTTGAGGAAAGATTCACACAAATTTGAGTGGACCGGTCCATTACCAAGCTTGTTTCAATATCAAATAAGAAAAACATGCAAAAACAAGAAATCGCATTGACAACAAGTTATTGGAAAATGCTGAAGGAAAATCAAAGGTTTTAAATTACGTGGAGGTAATAATGTGCGAGTAGAAGATATTGCCATAGATTGAGTTATCAGGTTTCAGCATCTGATTCCTGACTTTATTGAAAGGGGAAAATATTGTTGAAATAATAGGCTTTTCCATAATCCATGGTGTTGTTTAAACACCTCATGTTATTGGTAACCCAAGAGTCTCGTAATGAGGCTGTGATTGCCAAGTCAAACAGCCTAATGATTGTTCAAAAAGCATGATGAAAAAGTTAGGCAGCGGTGTACCTCGGAGCACCGCCGTGTCCTCACGGAAGCGATCGGCGGTGGCGATCTCTCGCGTTCGGCCCTGGTCCAGGCCATGGTACGGAGCGAGGTTATATGGGTTGCCTTCACCTCCTTCTGCGAAGCAGTAATGCTCGCGAAGAAGGAGGCGGAACGCGTGAGTGAGAGGCAATCTTTGCGGCCACACGTCCCTAGTGGCCGCAGGAGATGCCCAAGGCGTCGGGAATTGATAGCCGATTCTCAGCCACCGTACGCGTAGGCTTGCGGACGGCGAGCAATGGGTTGCTCGCCAGCCGATAAGGACCAGGCCCGGGTCGACGACGCGTTGTGTTCCACGCACGCCTCAAAGAGATTTCAGCGCTAACTGATGAGGTCTGCTAGGGCCGATACCAGCCAGGGTCGCGGGATGTTCGAAAGAGTTACCGTGGCCTCGGCACAGGCAACTGAAGGAACACGGGTGGGTTTTAGTCAGTAAATGTCTGACACGCCCTCCCGCACCGCCCAGAGCGGGAGAAGTCATTTGATGATTTCCCACCCAAAAAGAAAGGCAGAGGTGACGTGACGTGGGGTGAGGTGGCAGGGGTGAGGGGACGTATTTTCTTTCTTTCTTTTTCTTTCTAGGTGTACCTAAGTACACACACATTTCGCCAGCTGTTAAGTCCCATGTAATCGTATACGACTCTGTAAGTAAAACTATTTTGTGGCAGTGGACATTATACAGGCTGTCAATGTAGTTACGGTCTGCATCTGTTAAGTAAGAGATAATTCTTTAGTACATTATCGCTATAGTTTTGAATTGTTTGGGGCTAAATGAGGTGCTATGATTTTCCATCTGGAATTGCTCAGTAGCAGCCTGGAGTCAGGATCTATGCCCGGTTGATGGCAATAGGCTCGCCCCCTATTACATGGGACTTAAACATAACTGGCGAAATGTGGGTGTACTATAGGTACACCTCTGCCTAACCCTTCGGGGATTACAGGCGTGATGTTATGTTTATGTTTTATGTAAATGAGGGGCTCGTGGCTTAATTATATGCAGCTGCAAGGGCCGATCGAAGGTTTAGCTACGCTTGTCACGTTCGGTTCGAGGATGGCTAACCATCCATTAAATATCGACACCCCTCTGTGCCTCGGAAAACACGTTAAGCCGTTGGTCTCCGATGTCATTCGTAGATCTTTGACAGTCGTTAGGAGTATTTGGAAGCCCAAAAGTCTGACAACCAGTCTTACTAAGGGGTATCATGTTACCCAGTAACTGGGTTGTGGAGGTCAGATAGGCAGTCTCTCCATATAAAATACTGGTATTTAGCTGCATCCGGTTAGACTGGAAGCCGACCCCAACATAGTTGGGTAAAGGCTAGGGATATTGATTAAAGGTGATTCTTTATTACATTATTGCTATGTTTTTGAATACGTATTATAAACGACTACTTTCGTTAGACACACTTCAGTGGATTTAGGTATTTAAGAATGACGTCAAAGCATGATAAAGCTATTTAATTTCTCGTTTGACTGTAATTTTTCCTGAGCTTTAAGGTCGATATCGGTCGAGTGTTAAGGTCGATAAGATACTCAAACTATTGACTTTGAATTAATTTGATATTATCATGTAATAATCCGATTTTAATTTAATTCTCCTTTGGACAAGTTTGGTGTTGTTGTTGTACCTGTATTCAAATTATGTTTTTCAATTCTATTCTATTTCCAACACTTTACTGAGATCCAGTTAGAAGGGTTCCGGATTAAATGCAACAAAACTTATTATGCTAAAGTCCAAAGTAAAAGGGGGTGAGCCTTTTGTCATCAACTTGGCACAAATCCAGAGAGAAATTCCAGATAGAAAACCCCAATAATACTTAGCCCGACCCGGGAATTGAACCTAGGACTTCATGCTCAGCAGCAGCGCTTGGGACCTTCCTAAAGTAGGTATTTAAGAGATCTTGTTAATAACCGAGCTGAAACAGAAAACATGAATATTATTCGCTCCGGAATTGGTTGGCAAAATTCATTCGACTGATCATAAATTGGCATGTAGAGATCAGATATGAATTTCAAAGGAAATATTAAATGTCTACGTCATACGAGCACGGAACCAATTTAACGGATCATTGAGAATTGGGTATTTATATAAAATACGCCATCTGTTGAGCATTTCTAAAGGTGGAAGTATTTTAGGGTTATGATATACTGCTATCATGTGAGCTAATATAAATAGGTTAAAATTGACTTCCAAGATTTTTTAACATTGGTAGTTAGTTACAAGTGAAGCTAATAAAGCGTGTTAAAAATAATCATGGACAAGAACTTTATCTACGAAATATTAACCCTTCGGGGAATGCTGACGTCATGTTATGCGTAATAATTATGATTGTTACTTTGGTAACGTTTCTACCCTCTAGAGTCAATTGCGACTGTAATATTTCTGAATGTCAAAATTCATCGAAAGAAAATTCGTATTTCGTATTAGAAGTCACGTTTTGTACATTTTTGGAGGCTCTCGACATTGTTGGAGCTTTACAAGAGCGATGAGAGTCGAATTATACGAATTAGTATAATTATTGCAGCCGAGAGGTCGCCATATTGTTTGATCGTTAAATCTAAATGTCGAAGAGATTGTAATTTATCTTATGCTGACAACAATTACTTAAACACAAAAAAAATCAAACTCAAAAAAAAAATTAAACTTTCAAATACAAAATTTCAATATCTACTCGACCCAAATGTATGAGACGGCTGATGGTTTTTTCGCTATTACGATGTTTGTCTCATGGAAAAAGTTGTACAGTTTGATGGTCTGTACCACACCCTTAAATTTGACCACATCTTTCTGGTACACCCTGTATTTATAATGAAATAGAATGCGAAATAATAAAAACAAATAATTTGGTTGTTAAATGGGTCTGAACAGGACACTATTGTCGCGTCTCGGATGATGGCTTTAGGGCTTGAAATCAAGAAAACGTCCGTATTAGAAAACTTCCAACAGCACCGGTTGTACCGTTCTCAATTCAGTTCAGAACGTGGTCTGTGTACGTATTCCATTTTAAACCCAAAAGGGGTACCAGTACGTTTCAATGGAGTAATGAGGGCTCTTTGCATGGCCTGAATACGGTCACCGTGTGAAGAATAATCCAGCACCGTAATCTTACAAAAAGAACGAGATAGAATACGGTTCCAGTTCGGGTGAAATAAAACTACCCTTATTTCTGTCGTTGGGGTTAGATACTAGAGCTATAACAATCCCTCAAACGACATAACGATGACACATCTAGAACACATAATCACGATTTATGGTTATTCGTTATTTCCTGTCTCCATTCTGCCTCATTGTTTCTTCTCCACAATAATTCTCCAACTTTCTTCAATAAAAGCGCAGTGTTCTCCAAAGAGTTCTTTATGGTAAACGGACGCAATTTAACCCCTCACAAGTATCAACCCTTTGAACAATAAATCACTGCTGAGCGAGTCGTCAAAATATGTTGATACTTGAACCACCGCGTAGATAAGTGCAGAAGTTAACGAGCACAAACAGGACTACATAATCTATATATCCATTAAGCAGTTTAGTGTCTTAAAATTCAGGCACAATGGAGCTTCGGGATTCAGTTTTCTCGAACATTATCTAGGTTTGAAAAACAAGACTCAAAAAATGGTAACCACCAAACAAGCTGGCTTGCCAAGCGTGAAGATCCTTGCCAAAGTTGAATCATTAATGATACTCTCTTTTTCCCGCATCTTTCTAGGAGATGTATTGACGTAGGATTCCTTGGATAACTCCGTGATTAGCTGATCACTACTTGTTAAGTTCAATCAACTCAGCCGATCGCAGTCCACTGCTGGACACAGGCCTCTCCCCGGCTGCGCCACAGCACCCTGTCCTCAGCCTTCCGTATCCAGTCTGTCCTAGCCACCTTTTTAACGTCGTCGGGTACCTATTAAGTTGCTTAGCTTCAAATCGTGAGTATAGTCGACGCGCAGTTGGTTTGGTGTCATGGTTTGAAGTAGGATTTCTGTGCCATTTTGCCATGTATCCAATCTGACCTACTGACCTGTCAGAGCATTTTCCTTACTCTTTGATTCTCTTACAATGTTTGCCACGTGACGTTGAGATGGAAATTATAGTTATACGCTTGTTGACGTCGAGATGAAAGGGCAATGTACTGTAATGGGAAAAAACCAGTTTCTTATGACGTTCTTGATAGGTACACTTTTGTGCATTATTTTTTCATTTTGGTAGAGCACAGGAAAACAGTAATAAAAATATAAAAGGGTTGATTTTATTTTCATGTAGGTACACCAAAAAGTCAGCTATTATAATTGTCATTACTGGCAAGGCGCTGTGATGACAGGTGGAGTAAGCTATGAAAGAGTGGCGTCCAAGGCCTGCAAGACGAAGTGTCGTCCAGCAGCGGGATGGGCGGACGATATTGTTACTATCCTGGGTAGAACCTGGATGAGGCTGGTACAGGAGCGTGGGGATTGGCACATGAAAAGACATGACGTTACGCTCAGCAGTGGATGAAATCGGGCTGTGGATGATGATGATGATAATCATATTTTTTTGTATTTTGTGTTAAGCAACCAACAGTTTCTGAAGATCTGTTAAGGGCTTTAATTATACATATTATTAAATCAGCTGTCAAATATTTATGAAAATATATTATTAGGTATTTATTCATCAAATAATGACATGAAAAGATTTGTTTACTCGAAAGAATAACATAAATTTCTACATTATATCTGTAATATTTATGGTGTGTATATCCCAAGAATAAATTTAACTTTGTAGTTGAAAAACATAGTATTACTACATACAGAGACTATTACTCGTTAATTTGTGAAGTCAACTTAGCTATGATAGTTTTCCTTGTATTTTCGTTATATATATTTATTGTAGTGAATTTTTTTCACGTATCCAAAAACAACCATTTAGTTGGTAGGGGAGGGGGGACACTTGACTCCAACAAAAATTTTCACTGTAAAATCTTAATATTTCGCAAACAGATCGCTGAAGCGAAAAAATGTTTATCTACTCTCTTACCATAAAATTCGAATTATAAACTTCAAAACGAGGTTATATTAACGTACTTTATACACAATACCGAAATTTAAAAATAGAATCATTAACACTTTTTCTCTAACAAAATAATGTTTGAAAATATTTTTTTTAACATTACGGCACAGGGCAAATCCAAGAAGTTTTTTTTTCTCTCTTTATTTATTTAAAGAGGGTTTTAATCTAGACAGATTATGCCACCCTCATCGATACAAATCGACTTTACATACTACTCCTTAATCATAAATTATCTTACACCACCTCTGTGACTGATACCAATGTTTACGAGCCTGCACAGCATCCTGGCTGCTTTCGAAGCAGGAGCAGCAAGGATACTATTACGTACCCCAGGCTCGCATATACGATTAAAAACTATTAACACATCTCGTCTTTCCGGCTCATTCCGGACACACTCCATGATAATATGATAAACATCTTCAATTAAGTTGCATTCCACACAATTTGGTGACTCAACTTTACCCATTAGGAATGCAGATTTATTTAAGGGTGTGTAGACGGACGGGTGTGTGACGGAAGCGCAGAGTTGTTATGATGGCCTTTTTTTTTCTTTTTATGGTTACTGACTAAAACCCACCCGTGTTCCTTCTGTTGCCTGTGCTGGGGCCACGGTAACTCATTCGAACATCCCGCATTGTTATGATTGCCTGCCTTCCCATATTGGCACTGTCTATCCACGTACATTTAAAGACGTTCGGTTGTATAGTGGCATACCATATACCTTTACTGCAGCTCCTTTCATTGAAGTATTCTTTCCAGCTGTCATAACAACGGTGTTTTAAACTATAGTAAAGTTCGGTATAATACGGGACACATAAATACTTTTCCAATAAATTAATCTCTTAAAAAATCACCAAGGAGTTCCCATCAATATTTTTTTTTTCTAACGGAACGCATATTATGCGGGGCGCACCATTTTTATAGCATTACCAAAAAGTTTTGATTGTAATTTTTACTTGTGTGTCGCAGCGCCTGGGTTTTAGCGCCATACACGTTTTGTTGTACTGGAATTCGTGGGAAAGTTTTTATTCTTCGTTAAAAATGTCTGCTATCAGTGAATGTGAAGAAAATTTGACCCCACCCGATATTTTAGATGCAGCGACGGAAATGACTAAAAGCCAGCACAGGAGAGAAAATTACACATATGATAAAAAATGCTATCAGGGCTTTATGGCATGGCAAATGCAAAAATAGGCTATGATCTTTTATTTAATAGGTTCAATCCCAATGTATGAGAGTAGATAAAATAGTGTATGAAACTGCACATAACTAGGTATTAAAACAGTCGTGTGATACTATTACAAACCTTGCCTAAAACACACACTCGTGTTTTAATACCCCTCATTATGCAACAGTTTCGTAAACTACTTTTTTCACACTCCCGCAATATTTTTGAAGCCGTCTATCCAACGACACCCCACACCATGGGGTCTTAGAGCATTAAACCAACATGGGGTAGATGAGAAAAAAAGTCATCCCCACTTTACGTGTAGGGGAGGCACACAAAAAAATGTTTTTTCAAGATTTTATTTTACCACTTTGTTGACGTGATTAATATGTATACCCGTGCCAAATTACAGCTTTCTAGTACTAAGAGTCTCTGAGCTAAGGCTCGGAAAGACAGACAGACAGCCAGACGGACATGGCGAAACTATAAGGGTTCTTTGTTGACTACGGAACCCTAAACAAACAATGTAAAATATCCTATCTATCTAAAACCGCAAAAAAAAATCAATAATGATGTATTACTTATGTAATTGTGTATTATTATTTTAATATCAATACAGATATACCAGTACGTATGTAATATTGCTATTTTATAGCCAACACAATTTGTCCAACATTTAGTTTTCAAGTGAGAAGCTAGCCTGACCCAACATCTCATAGCAAACGTTCAGTCTCTTCAAGTAAACGAAAAACTTTCAGTTGATTCCTTGAAATATTACTTCGGAAACTTTAATATGGTTACTGTTCGTGTCTCGAGCTGAGAAATGAACTTTTGTGGTTCTTATAAAGATAGTAGTGCAGCAACTTGACGTTTTTGTTTAATTCTACGTTAGCACTTTAAACATTGTTCGAAGGGGAAGATGCATAGAGTATTTTCATACGAATATGAAACTTATTTTTACGCAAATAATGTCCGTATTCGGATGTAAAGTCAGTGTACGATCTGGGAATATTGCCCTAAAAGTCTGAGAGAATGGGAATATCTAAAAGTTTGAAGATGATAGAAGACATGCAATTTATGGTTATAATAAAAAAAAAAACTGTTCCTTTTAAGTCCACCCTGCTTGCAACTACATTACGTTTCACTATAGCTACGATTCTCGCACCTATCTGGCATTAAGATCGCTAGAAAATTCGATAAACAGTAAACTCGGGAAAAGAGTACCGAGTAATTAACCTAAATGAACCAACATTTGCACTGAAGTAAACAGCTTTAATAGACATTGTTTTCCTTTTTTCCTATTTTAGATCTAGACAAAAGTGCTCTGAATCACGCAATAACATTACACCTCCTAGCCGCAGTAGGGCAAACAAACAATGCTATTAATCAGTACTCCTGTTGACAGTAAATCCAGTCTGAACCGGTTTGTTTAACTTGATTTATAGCCACCATCTTCGTTCGAGTAAATTAGTGTTTACTGGATCCCATAGGTGGCGTGGTTCTGAATTAAGTACCCTATTAGTTCTTATAAGTGTCTTGAGGTAATGAGGTGGTTTCCGTTTCATTAGGAAGCTTTACAGCATCTGCGGTGGTAATTGGGTTGTGTCGTTACGAGTTAGGTTTGCTCCGCTCTTCAATAACTTGTTTAAACATCGGCAGTGTTAGTAAACTGAGACCTTTATACCCACAAATATACAAACGAATGTATATAATCATCATCATCATCTGCCTGCCTTTCCCCAACTATATTGAGGTTGCCTTCCAGTCTAACCAGATGCAGCTGAATACCAGTATTTTACATGGAGCGACTGCCTATCTGACCTCCACAACCCAATTACTGGGTAATACGATACCCCTTGTTAAGACTGCTTGTCAGACTTTCAGACTTCTAACGACCCGTAACGACTGTCAAAGATACACGAATGACAGCATATTGCATTTCTTTTACTTCTACACTTTTTTGTAAGTATGTGAAGAACTAAGTCTATAACTACGACAATTTATCGTCGTACGGGACATAAAAAGACCCATATTTGTAGAATAATTGTCTAATTACAACCTTTTTATTTAATTAAAATTTCAGTATCCTTTCAATAGCCAATGTGACGGAAAAGATTTACGTGGTGGAGATATAGGATCACGACCACGTATAGTGTCAGTATAAAAATTATATGTTTGTAAAAGAAAGAGAAAGGGGGTAGGTAGGTTTATGTGACGGGTGTGCCACGCTGCAGACGCCAGGGATGGTGACGGTCGGCGGATGGAATCGCCAGACCCATCTAACATTTTTTATATTTCTATGGCCAGATCCGTGATGAGCTGGACGTGGCCACGCGGGTACAATATATACCCGGCGCTGAGCTCGATGTTACTCGGATATGACAGAAGGTGGTGGCCCGGAACCCAGTGTTCGGATGCCTCCGATACTCCCGGATTCAGCTTTGGTGTTGGTAAGCCGGAACTTTTAAATGGCACTCCTTAAAATATCTTGATAAAAGACCGATGGCACAAACAACCATTGAGCAACATTTTGTCCCAATAACCAATATACGCGAACCCTCATCGCCACATATTTCCGTTCGACCCCGAAGCTATTACAGCGACCACACTGCTGACCCCAGCGAATCAGAGCGTGAAAATAAAACAATTTTACACGCCACAAGAGCCTTTTAAGGGGAATGCGTTAAGGTAGCCCAAGAAAATTCAATTTTTCTTAAGTTTTTTGCAAAATGCAGCACTGCACATGTCATATGTTGGTTGACCCGTCTGTGATCTGCGGCAGTCAAAAATCATCAAAATATTTCTGTAAGATATTTGCTGGGAAACGTAATATTTTCCATGATTAGCATATCACAATCAGCCTACAATATTCTTAGTAATACAGGGCATACGCTTCCTCACTGTGAGACGGATCGGGCCGGTACGGGTTGGATTTCATGTCTTCTGATTTTTGGTTCTAGGACATGCCGGTTTCCTCACTATGTTGTCCATATAATTGGTAATATGTCCCCGCAAATAGGTTACCTACAGTAAAAGGCTACCGCAGGATAATGTACCGACGGTACGCTTCTATCTGTCAAGATCACGCCAAACTGAGCAGATGGTTAAAAGAAAATTGTTTTCATACATTACAAGAATTTATACAAGATAGAGAAAAAAAAAATGGTTAAAATATAATAGGTATTTTTTTTTTTATGATAAGGTAGTTTTGTAATTTATGCTAGTATATAGTTGTAATTTTTACTAAAATAAGTAACTAAGTAAGTATTATTAATGTAAAACTAATTTGCATGCCCTAAACAGGCAAAATATGGACTTCGCATTAACCACCGATTTATACAAAAAAATGCAAAAAAAGCTGTATTTTCAGCAAATAAATTATTCTTATTCTTATTCAAAATGCGCCAATATTTTGAAAGATCGAAGCGTAGGTAAGTGTCACCTCTGTGTCTTACCCTTAAGGCAAGGAGTGTCTGAAAAGCTTTGTATTTAAAATCTCTTCCGCAGAAAGTTTGTTTGTTCTCAGAGTAAATGTGAGGCAAGTTAGATATTAAACCTTCACCTGGCGTGGCAGGAGTTTAGATCGCAACTGCTCTAGAAGTATTGCAAGTTTATATTGAAAGGGCTTAATGTTATTGTTTGAAGGGAAGTGGTGGTGGGGTGGTGGGGTAGTGGTGGTGGGAAGGGTATTGGATTGGGTAGGTAACGGGGTTATTGGTAATATGTCGGCAACCCATTAAGGGGATGTAGGAGATGTCATTTGCAACCAAAAGACCTCGTATGACTCCTATGCAAATGTTAATCATTTTCGAGTAATTTGACATTTTGTGTTTTTAATTCATTCAATTTAAAATATAAAATGTCAAATTACATAATGTGTGTAATTTGACATTTTTGACACACCAAAACAAGTACAGTCACGAGCACTAATTTGTATACACCTAACTACTTTCAAAACTGATTTTCTTCTACAGTATTGATTGTAATTTTATGTTGTTACCAACATAGTGTGTTGGGACACATAGAATTATGAAATAGCTAGGCATCTCTAAGTTGCTATCGTTATTCCACGAGAAATTAGCTTCTGAATTTCCCTAGGTGTATACATATTAGTGCTCGTGACTGTACCCTAGTCCGTTTCATGAAAAATTATTATTCTTTTACAATCTAACTTACTGACTGTGTTTTGATTTATTTTAATATGTTCCTCTTTGTCAAACTGTACACGGCTACTCAAGCTATACATTTCCAGTATAAACTGATCTCGAATTGTATAGCATTTCCGTACAACGAGAGGTCAACTTATACTGGAAATTTATAGCTTGATTTACGTAGCCGTGTGAACCTGGATTATTAGTGAACGATCTAGTCTGCTATATTGGAGGCGCACACTCATATTTTGTTCCGATTCTTGTAAGCTTGTATACAATAAATTGATAACAATAAAACAGATATAAATTAAAAGACAGATTTACTAAATTTTTAGAAACATTGCAAATTGATTTGCATTGCATTGCATTGCATTGCATTATAAGAAGATTCAGAAAGAGGAAGTACACATAATAATATTGAATTTGACACTTCTCTAGACAAATTTTAGCATAAGCATAATCAGCCACTATTGTTCCCACTGCTGGGACACAGGCGTCCTCTCAGTGAGAGGGAGTGGGCCGTAATCCACCACGCGGGCCCAGTGCGGGTTGGTAGATGTCACATGTCTTCGAATTTTCTGTTCTAGGACATGCCGGTTCCCCCACGATGTTTTCCTTCACCGTTTTGAGAGCAGTGGTGATGAAATAATTTACACAAAGGAAAGCGCTTGTCTGGGTTCGAACCAACGATCTACACTCGTAACTCACGGCCGTTACCAGACTAATTTTACTTATAATAATAATTCATCGGCCGTCAACTTGTACCGTGCAAAAAATTTAATAACAAGCAATTATCGTGTCGACTCAGCATTACTCAGCTCTGAGCCACATATTAAAATATATTTACGCGCGGAAGGCTCTTATAAAATCATTTTTGTAAGGGAAATCTTACTCAAGCTTTACTCAAGGAGGCAATAAATTTATTGGTTTGGGAGAAGTTGATAAGGTAGGTTTGTAAATGTTTAGTGGTGATGTTGTACTTACCGTATTTAATTTGATAAATTGTCCACGTCAACAATTACGTAGACAATTATCGTAGAATGTATACAATGGTTTGTTTAAAGAGAATTAGGATTAACACAACATAACATCACGCCTGTAATCCCCAAAGGGTTGACCAGAGGTGTACCTATAGTACACTCACATTTCACCAGTTATGTTTTAAGTCCCATTTAGTAGGGGGCGAACCTATTGCCTTTAACTGGGCATAAATCCAGACTCCGGGCTGCTACTGAGAAATTCCAGATAAAAAAACCCAATAACACTTTGCGGACCTGGGATTCGAACCCAAGACCTTATGCTCAGCAGAAGCGCTTGCGACCAACTAGGCGAATATTAAGACTAGTAAAAAATAATTAAATAAAAAATACGTTTGGTAAATAAAATGTCATCAGTATTTGTCCAGGAAAAAAAAACAGACATTTTTTGGTTCCATTTCTTTATGCCAAAAAATAATGTCAACACAATGGTGTAAGTACTCTACCTACCCTATACGATAAAACAATAATAATTATATGGGCTTTTATTTCACCATTTATTTGTAGGAAACATTGTCCTGACGAATCTACCAAAATCATTCCCTAATTTTCTAGATTAACGCAAACACTCCAAACGAAAACAAGCTAACTTAATTACTCATTTCTGACTCCCGATAAGAGCAAACCCGACATAAAATAACGAATTATCCAACACTCCACCTGGACCCAACACTCCACCTGGACCCAACTACGGTCTACCTATTATTTCATTACATTTCGGCCCTCACATTATGAGGGGTCCAAACAGGCCCCTGCTTTAATAAAATTGTTAGGGTACCTTTTCGATCCCTTTGGAACGGAAGGGGTTAATTCCTACCCGCGGTTGTAGAATAATTATTAATTATTACATAATCTCGAGAAGTGTGGTAGGTGTTTTACTTAGTTGCTTTTCACTGATTCTCGTGGTTAAATAAAATGTTTGTTTCGCCTTCGTTTAGATACGTTTTGTTCAAGCTAAATGAGATGTGACGTGTTAAATGTTTTTGCGAGATAATATGAAAGTTAGCATACACGGTGGCAGGGGCATCGATGCGAATCGGATTCAGTACTTACATGATTCCGGACCGCCTGCGTTGCAATTTTTCGTCGGTTATTAATAAAAAAAATCAGCTGTTTCCTACAAAAGTGCAATAAATACGCGGTCAAAATGTATGGAACAGCATTTTTTTTTAAAATAACCGACGAAAAATTTCCAGAGTCCCGAATCATGTACTGTCCATGGTAACCAGATTCATGCCGATGCCACCCTGTATAATAATCTATGCTATCTGCGTGTGGTCAATCAATCTCATCAAACATTAATTTGGTGATTAGATACACTACATACACCTAGTAAATACTCTAATTTGTAAAATAATTTAAAGAATATAACAAACATTTATTTATTTATAAAAAGTACTCAGCCTATAACTTTCCCATTGCTGGTATAGAGGCATGAGGAACAGGGTGTAAAGTTCACTCATCCTCCATAGAAAAGGGAGGATCCTCCGACCAGACGGGTGTTGTGTCTGGTGGGCTACTGCCCGACGGTTGATGTCGGGATGTTGTATATATGCTAGTCGCGCGGTAAACTCTGTTTGCGCGATGCAGGATTTTGCGTGACGTCAGTGTGACGCGTTCCATTGTGGCGATGCCGCCACATCACTCCCCTCCGGAGACCGGAGGTCGATAGTGGGCTGAGTCGTGTATCTTGCGATGCTTGCCAGGGCCAGTTGAGGTTCCAATGAGTCGGAACCGGGTGCCGCATAGTTCACCGTGAGTCGGAACTGTCTGCGGAGATGCCCCCATTGAGTCGGGGTGGCGCTGCGTTATGCTCCAATGCGTCGGATGTGGTACAGCGCCGGGTTGAGGCTGACTGCTGGCGTCGACCAGGAGAGGTTTGAAGGGCTCTGCTTGTTTGACCGGCCGAGAGTGCAGTGTGCTGTGCCAAGGTTGCTGATGAGGCTGAGGGTGATGACCAGGTATGCGCGGTCGCTGCATGCTTGTGGTCAGGATACCCGTTGAAGCCGTGGGTGCTGGCTGGCTGTGTGACTCGCTGCTCGAAAGCTCGAGAAAGTGATGCTGATGACGTCACGCTGTAGTAGTTGCACGAAGGCTGCGCTGACGTTCATGTTCGGGGTCACCAGTATAGAGGCATGAGGAACAGGGTGTAAAGTTCACTCATCCTCCATAGAAAAGGGAGGATCCTCCGACCAGACGGGTGTTGTGTCTGGTGGGCTACTGCCCGACGGTTGATGTCGGGATGTTGTATATATGCTAGTCGCGCGGTAAACTCTGTTTGCGCGATGCAGGATTTTGCGTGACGTCAGTGTGACGCGTTCCATTGTGGCGATGCCGCCACACTGGGACACAGGCCTCCTCTCTGCGAGAGGGAGTGTGCTGTAATCTACCACGCGGACCCACGTGGGCCCAGCGCGGGTACTAGATGTCACATGCCGGTTTCCTCACGATGTTTTCCTTCACCGTTTCAAGAGCAGTGGTGATGAAATTATTTACACAAAGTAAAGCGCCTGCATGGGTTTGAACCCACAACCTACTTACTACTCGTAATTCGGGGCCGTTACCACTGAGCCACCACTGCTCTCTTTAATATACCTATTATATTTTACTCCAGAAAAATACATAACAAAAAGAAATAAACACTACAAAACATATGTACAATGGGTGGTCTTATTCGTCTCACTTTGTTATAGGGATGGTTGGGTACAATAAGTTGGAAGTAAGGCGCAGCCTCGCTCTTGTAAAACATGTTTTTATGGTTTTTCGCGGTATGTTGAATAATCCGCAAATATTGGAATCGTTGGGATTGCTCGTTCCAGACAGGAGGCCACGGTTGGGCTCGAGGGAGGGACTTTTTTAAGTTCCGGCAACCCGTACAAATGTATTAAAGTTTGCACCAGTGATTCGTGCAGTAAGGATACTTAAATAGTGTCTCTGTGCGTTTGGACATATTTTCTTGCTCTTTGGTGGAATTCCAGAGGGTGACAGTATGTTGTCCACTGTGTAACTTGTGCTCTACCCAGACACGATACTCGGGACTGGACAGTTAGCAATTCATGACTACTTTTGTTAGCTTGGGCAAGAACCTGTTAAAAACAAATGTATGTGTTAATAAATAATAAATAAAATAATATGACTTTCTTTAGTTAAAATCACATTAATATATTCTTTAAGTTTCGCCGAAAATTTGACTACCCAGTTTACCCTTAGATATCGGTATTGCCAAGAAACTGAGATATTCAGGTGCATAAAGAAAAGAAATAAAGAAAATAAATTTATTTGCCCCAGGTTAAGGCACACAAAAACAAAAAAAAAAAACAAAATTTAAATGGTATTAAGTGTGCTCCACGGCTAATAAAATGGGGGCACGAGAAATACATAAATGTTTGTTCAATGCATCCTTCAATGTGCTCCATCTGCTTCCTACGCAGGCGCTAAGCTTTTAATATAAAACTGGTAACGTTGCCTATTTGTATGCGTTGTGTGTTGCTCTAACAAGCTGTCAGTGTAATGGACTGGGACCTTTAAACCTGACACTTTATTTTCTAAGCCCGGCGTGAACCTCATTTTATACGGGGACACTGAAAAACTAGGAGTACTTGCAGTAACATGAAAGGCTAAGTTTGCAGTGTTAGGAGACAATTAATGTCAAAATAAACAAGGTATACGTACTCGGAACACGACGCTGCGTACCAAAACCGGTCTAATGGACGTAGGCAAGAAGGCTGCCAGGCTCAAATGGGATTGGGCGGGTCACGTCAGCCGCGTGCACAGTGACTGCTGAGCAAAAGTCTTCACACAATGTCTAAAGACCACAACAAACTCAGAGGTCACAGTCTCTTTGAAATACATTGGTACCTGTAATGTAGGTATCTGTATAAATATTTCTTTGTGTCAGTCGAACATTAAACTTAGTACCGTGAATACGTTGTTTCCTTATCCCGACTTACCAACAGTTCAGTGGCGACGAGAACTAAAATATATATTCAGCGTGCGATAATTTATAATAAACTACAATAATGACGATCGGTAAAATAACACAATTCGATGTGCATAAAGACGATTGGCGGTTATACATCGAACGGTTGGAACAGTACTTCGTAGTGAACGAGGTGAAAAGTGAGCTGTTTGTACCGACGCTAATTACGCTTATGGGCGCGGAAAGTTATGAACTATTAGTGAGTTTGTGCACACCTGATAAACCTAGGACAAAGTCGTTTACGCAAATAGTGGATATCATGGGAAAACATCTCCAACCCAAGCCGAGTGAGCTGGCGGAGAGGTACAAGTTTAGGAAGAGGACTCAACAAAGTGGCGAATCTATAGCTGAGTACATCGCTGTTCTCAAGAGAATGACCAAGACTTGCGAGTTTGGGGCGTGGCTGGAAGAGAGTTTACGAGACCAGTTGGTATGTGGTATCAACTGTGAGACGATTCGCCAACGGTTATTCGCTGAACCTAAGTTAGATTTTTCAAAAGCCTATAGCTTAGCGATTAGTTTGGAGGCAGCGGAAAAAGATGCGGCGGCCGTAGTTCAAGGTCAGAAAAGGTCAAACGGGGAGGCGACAGCGGCCGATTGTCTGGCAATAGAAGGCACAAGATGGCAAAGGAGGGATACCGCGAGTGGGGCAGGTGAGAAGACAGCCACGCGGTACGCAAGAGGTACGACCCGGGAGGCCGGGCCGCGCGGCGAGCTCGGGGGCGCGCGGCCAGCACGGGGCGCGCGACGAGCACGGGGCGCGCGGCGAGAACAGGGTGCGCGGGCACCGTCGTGGCACTGGAACGAATGCGGAGCGCCGTCATCATTGTCAAGCTTGTGGCGGGGCACATGAAACGTCCACTTGTCGGTTCGGCCGATACGTATGCCGTGTGTGTAACAAGTCAGGTCACATTCGACGTGTGTGTCCGAATATAATATCGAACCAATATTACCTGGAATCAGAACAAACAAACTGTAGTGGAGAAGGTGAAAGTGATCAGAGTGAAGAGGTAATTGACATTAATTTAAATCTCTTAGCGTTAAGTCAGTGCAAACCGTTTATGATGCCATTAAAGGTACATAATATACTGCTAAATATGGAATGTGACACAGGTAGTGCGGTGTCGTGCATTAGTTATAAAATGTACCAGCAAGTATTTAGTGATTTAACCATTAACAAATGTAACATTGTCTTGAGATACTATACGGGCGAGATAGTATATCCTGTGGGGGTAATAACACCGTCAGTTATGTATAATAATAAAGTTAAAGAGCTCGATTTATACATTATAAAAAAGGGTAAAATGGCTTTACTCGGTAGGCAATGGATGTTAGAATTAGGTATTCAGCTACCTACTGTCAAATTAACGACAGTAAATAAATTATCGGGAGAGGAGTTTAATGTAGAGGAATTCAGTTCCAGATATTGTAATGTGTTCGCGGATGGGCTGGGCGGCTTCACCGGCCCGCCGGTGAGCATTCACTTGCGGGAGGGAGCGTTCATGCGCGCGCGGCCGCTGGCGTATGCGCTGCGCGAGCCGGTGGAGCGAGCTCTGCAGCAGCACGTGCGGGACGGCATCCTCACACCTGTCGAGCGTTCGGACTGGGCAACGCCGATCGTGCCAGTAGTGAAGAAGGACGGTAACATAAGAATTTGCGCAGATTATAAATTGACGTTAAATAAAGTTTTAGAGGTTGACCGTTATCCACTACCACGGGTAGAAGACTTACTGGTTCGCTTGCACGGGGGCCAAAGATTCAGTAAAATTGACCTGTCCCAGGCTTATGCACAATTTTTCTTGGATGAGTCTAAGAAGTATACGGTCATTAATACCCACAAGGGCTTATTTATGTACAATCGTCTCGTGTATGGCCTGTCGTCTAGTCCGGGCATTTTTCAGCGACGCCTCGAGGAATTATTTGCAGATTTACCCCGGGTGGGGGTATTCTTAGATGACGTTATAATTACAGGGTTAACGACCAGTGAACATTTAGAAAACTTGCACAAGGTTTTCCAACGCTTGGAAAAGTATGGTTTAAGAGTTAAAAAAGAGAAATGTGACCTTTTTGCAAGGTCGATTAGCTATTTAGGATATATAATCAGTGCAGAGGGCGTACATACGTGTCCCGACAAGGTAAAGGCAATTGTCGATACACCGGCACCCGTGAACGTAGCGGAACTCCGATCGTTTATAGGTATGATTATGTACTACTCCAAGTTTATTCAAAATTTAAGTACAATATTAGCGCCATTATACAAGTTGCTAAAGTCGGGTTCGAAATACGACTGGAATGATAGATGTCAAAGGGCATTCAGAAAGGTTAAGGACATGCTAACCAGTAGTGAAGTCCTCATGCACTATTCTCCCGAGTTACCGCTGATAGTAACGGCGGACGCCAGCAGTGTCGGGGTGGGCGCGGTACTGTCACAGCTTACGCCAGCTGGCGAGCGGCCTGTCGCGTACGCCTCACGCTCGCTTATACCGGCGGAACGTAACTACGCGCAGATAGACAGAGAGGCTTTAGCAATAATATATGCAATACGCAAATACCATCAGTACTTGTACGGAAGGAAATTTACAATCAGAACTGATCATAAACCCTTAACGTATATATTCGGTAACAAAGTAGGTATTCCGGTTATGTCAGCGTCTCGGTTGCAACGTTGGGCAGTGCTTTTGTCTGGGTACAATTATGACATTGAATATGTTTCGTCTAAAAATAATTGCGCTGACGCTTTGTCGCGATTACCGTCCAGAGTCGCTAACGTGCGACATATTAAAGAGATTACGTATGTTAATTTTGTGGAAAACTTTTTACCAATAACAAATTCGGATGTTAGTGAAGCCACGGCTGGGGATGTATTCTTTAGTAAATTAAAAGTTTATACAGAATCAGGCTGGCCGCATTTTTGTAAGGAAGAGGAGCTAAAACCATTTTTCAATAGGCGAAATGAGATATACATTGAAGGCGGCTGTATTATGTGGGGTTACCGAATGATTATACCAAAGTCCTTAAGGCAGACGGTATTGAAACAATTGCATAGTACCCACATGGGCATAGTTAAAACAAAGAGCTGGGCTAGAAGTTACGTGTGGTGGCCGCGTATCGACGACGAGGTGGAGGCGCTGTGCCGCGCCTGCGAGACGTGCGCGCGTGAGGCAGACGCGCCACCTCGCGCGACTCCGCAGCATTGGCCGTATGCGCCCCAACCGTGGACACGCTTACATATTGATTTCTTAGGACCGACTAAGGGAAACACATATTTAATATTAGTAGATTCGACATCGAAGTGGATCGAGGCCTTCGAAACAAAACAAACCAATGCCACAGTCATTATTAAAAATCTGAGGGCTACTTTCGCGCGATTCGGGCTTCCGAGGGAGCTAGTCTCGGATCAGGGTCCTCCGTTTACGAGTAGAGAATTTTCGGAATTTTTAAAAAACAATGGAATTAAGCAGTCTTTTTCATCAGCCTACCACCCTTCTTCGAATGGCGCAGCGGAAAACGCCGTCAAATTATGTAAACGTACGATTAAAAAAGCATATAGGGATAACGTTGACGTAGATCTAGCCCTTCAAAACTTCTTATTAATCTATAGAAACACTATACATAGCACTACAGGCGAAACGCCAGCTATGTTGCTACAGAAACGTAGATTGCGCTCAGGTCTGGACCTATTAAGGAACGACCAAACCTTGCTGGACAAAGTACGCTCTGCACAAGACAGCCAGGCACAATATGCAGGGGGAGTCAAGCGTGATTTTGGGCAAGGCGATCCAGTCTGGGCGAGGGGTTTTGGTCAACATGACAAATGGGTTAAAGGGCAGGTACAGAGTAAAGACGGCTCTCGTAGGTTCATAGTGGAAAGCGATAACGGTCAATTAATGAAACGTCATATAGATCAAATGCGTCGAAGACCGCGATTTTCAGATGTTGCCTGTCCTGGGGTTGATACGGGAGAATCATCGACGACTGGGGGTGAGAATGCCGTTTCACCGGGGAAGGAAGTGGAGAAGGGGAGTAGAGAGGGTAACACACTACATAGAGAAATGGTTGAATCTCAATCAAGGGACAAACAACCAACACAAGACGTGGTCCCACCCGTCGTACGAGACGATAGTGCAAGCAACCCCACTACACTCGGTTCACCACTTCCAGAACTGTCACAATCACGTCCTACGCGGAAAAGGAAACCCGTGATTAGATATGGGTCTGAGTTTGTTTAGTGCTAAGTTCCTATTATTGTTAGTATTTAAGATGAAATTATGTGTTTCACTCGATTATAGCTTTAGTTTATTGGTGGAGGTGTAATGTAGGTATCTGTATAAATATTTCTTTGTGTCAGTCGAACATTAAACTTAGTACCGTGAATACGTTGTTTCCTTATCCCGACTTACCAACAGTTCAGTACCGTACAAAGTATTTTTTTTTTAATTCCGGATAAATAAAATTCCATTGTAGACATAAAAGTGTAATAAGTCTGAATTTCTTGAACATATTAGTTAGAGGTTCGTATCAATATTCAAGCGTACAATAAAATAAACACAGAGTTAGTGAGATTATCAAACGAGGCACGTTCGCACGTAAACAGTGAACTATTGTGGCGACGCTTTCGTTTGTGCTCCGTTCATACGGTGTTGGTCAGTGTGCTAGTAGATTAATTTTAGTGGCTTCTTTAGAATGATTCTATTTTACACAACATAACATCATGCCTGTAATCCCTGAAGGTGTACCTTTACATAAGTATACCTTTTAGTAGCAACCTCATTTCGCCAGTTATGTTTAAGTCTCATGTAATAGTGGGCGAGCCTATTTCTATCAACCGGGCACTAAATCAGACTCCAAGCTGCTACTGAGAAGTTCAATCTTAACATGACATCACGCCTTGTTTCCCCGAAGGGTTGGGCAGAGGTGTACCTACCTATAGTACACCCACTTTTCGCCAGTTATATTAGGGGTTTAAATATGAAATTGCCGTTTTGTACTGAAAAATTCAAACAATTTTTTTTTATAAGGCAATTATATATTTATTTAATCAAAGTATGTACCCTCATTGTCTATACATTTCTGCCATCTTATGGGAAGGTCATTTATGCCGGGTGCGGTAGAACTCTGGGGATCTGGACTCAACAAACTGTGTGAAGGAATTGCTTCCTGGGAATACATTTTTTTACCATGTAAAAGATTGTCCAAGTCGCGGTAAAAATGGTAGTCGTTTAGGGTCAGGTTCGGCGAGTACGGAGGATGACGGATGGTTTCTAACTGTAGGTCCTGTAGTGTTAAAACGGTTTCTCGAGCAGTGTGAGATCTTGCGTTATCATGGAGCAATAGTGGTGAAGATCGGTTGACGAGTCGGGGCTGTCTCGCTGCGAGTTTCGCCATCATTGTTCGAAATCCTGTACAGTAGACATCTGCTGTTATTGCTTGACTAGATCTGAGGAAGCTGTACTGAATTACGCCATGAAGAGACTACCAACAGTTACCATCACTTTTCTATGGGTAAGCTTCGCTTTAGGGCATTGTTGCGGCTTTTGACCTGCAGTCAGCCATTGCGCTGTTCGCTTGCAACTATCGTAAAGAATCCACTTTTCATCACACGTCACAATTCGCCCCAAAATCCCATCATTTCTGTACCGGTTCATCAAGGTACGGCAAACTTCAACGCGCGCTTCTCTCTGCAGATCAGTCAAATCACGGGGCACCCATTTCTCAAGCTTTTTTATCTTACCGGTTTGATGAAAATGGGTCAATATTATGGGTATGCTAACATCAAACCATGCCACTAATTCACTGGTAGTTTGATACAGTTCGGCTTCCACCATTGCATTCAATTCATCGTTATTTACCTTAGTGGCTGGTCTTCCTCGGGGTTCATGCTTCAAGTCAAAGTTTCCACTACGGAACCAAAAACGTACGGTGCGTTCATTAGCGGTATCCTCCCCAAACACAGCATTGATATTGCGAGCTGTTTCTGCTGCGTTAGTTCCATTTCGGAACTCGTATTAAAAAATTACTCTATTTCCAATGTATCCATTTTTACTTTTAAAGATGAACGAAAAAACAATCGAAGGCCAAACAATCGAATGTTGTACATTTTTCAAATTTAGAATGTTATAGTTATCGTGTGAAAAAGTTTCACTCTGGAATCTCAC
Organism: Fissipunctia ypsillon; assembly: GCA_947568875.1. Classification (NCBI taxonomy): domain Eukaryota; kingdom Metazoa; phylum Arthropoda; class Insecta; order Lepidoptera; family Noctuidae; genus Fissipunctia; species Fissipunctia ypsillon. Next base: position 22,795,976 of record OX387653.1, read on the forward strand.
ACCATGGAGGTTTAATTTTAATTCAAGGCGGCCAGGACATTAAAAAGGCGATTTCATATTTAACTTCCTATTATTTAAGTCCCATGGAAGGGTTCAGCCAAGGTGTACCCTTAGTAGGTACACCCACATTTCGCCAGTAATAGGGGTCGAGCCTATTGCCATCAACCGGGAATTAATCCAGACTCCGGGCAGCTACTAAGAAATCCCTGATGGAAAAACCCAGTAACACTTTTTCCGATCTTGGAATCGAACCCAGGACCTTATGCTCAGTAGTAGCATGGCCACTAGACCAACGAGTCTATCGACTCAGGCATTTTATTCTGTCCTAGCAGTTTACTACGAATACGGTTGAGAAAAAGCCCTTGGTGTCAAATTATCTGAAGTGAAAAACGTCTTTATCTCGATTCTCGATTGAGACTAAGTTTTTTTTTCATTAGCAACTTATTCTGCGTTAATGGTTAGACGAACTCATTAGACAAATTCATGAATTCAGCGTATTGCACAGGACTTAACGCCATCAGGGCAGTACCTAAATACTCTACTAGAAAAAACGGTGCAATAAATCTTGATGTTTTCTTGTTAAGATGGTAATTAATAACAAGTGTAAGAGTGCATAAGAAACAATTAACCTGCAGTACACCACAAATTAGCTAAATAACAATACTTGAATGATCGTGAATGCCACCATTTTGTGGTGTAATTAAGTGAAATAAATTATGTTAATTCTATTTTTCGTTAAGAAGAGCCTCCCGCTTTCATAATGACTAAATGAGTTGGAGCAGTAATTAAAAAGTTAAATAATGAATACGAAACAACAGAAACCAAAGGAAAATATGAAAGTTACTTATCTAAATGTGGAATTGTAAATGGAGAAAAAAACAAGAAAATAATTTATGTTTTCTGGTGTGATAGGTTGGAGGGGCTCGTGGCTAAATTATATGCAGCTGCACGAGTCGATCGAAGGTTAAGCTTTGTTTGCCGCGGTCGTTTCGTAGATGGGTGACCGTTCATTACATATCAATGAAAGCACGTTAATCCGTTGGTCCCGGCTGTCATTCGTAGATATTTGACAGTCGTTACGGTAGACAGAAGCACAAAAGTCTGACGACCAGTCTTACCAAGGGGTATCGTGTTACCCGGTAACTGGGTTGTGGAGGTCAGATCGGCAGTCGCTCCATATCAAATACTGGTATTCAGATGCATCCGGTTAGACTGGAAGCTGACCCCAAATAGTTGGGAAAAGGCAGGCAGGTTGATTGGTGTAGCAGAGTGATAGGTTGGAAAAATGACTGAAGTCCAATAAAAACTTTGCCCGTACAAATTTGATTTGGTCACCCGCATCCACTAAGGTAATAATTCTGTCACCGTACACAACTTTTCATCGGAAACTTAAGCAGACATAGAACTACTTCAGCCTATTTCAGCCTGGTATTGTTGGGTACGCAGATGACAGTACAGTTTCAGAGAGATACTTGTCCCGCGCAAAAACCGGCGGGGCCGAAGTTCGTTCCTTGAGAGAGGCCATGATAGAGCGGACAGATTTGACCTTGAGCCTTGTCTCCTAGTAGGGTGATGATAATCTGGTCTCTTTTAACGCCACCAAAACACAGGCGTGTCTTTTTACCGCTAAAAGGAGTCGTTTCGACCAAACTCTTACTTTTCGGGGTACATCTGTTCCTGTAACTGATCGGCTCGAGCTCCTAGGCACGGAGTGGACATCATGTCTCAACTTCAGTGCCACCATCGAGTACAAAGCCCAAATTGCGGCCATGAAACTGGGCATCCTAAATAGGGTGAAGCGATACTTTACGCCTGGACAGCTTTTAATTCTCTACAAAGCGCAAGTCCGATCCTGCATGGAGTATTGCAGCCACCTTTAGGATAGCTGAACTAAATACCAACTTGCCACGCTTGACTCGGTGAAACGCAGAGCTAAGAGGCTCATTGGCGACGTAAGACTGGTGGATGCCAAGCTTCACAGCTTGGCTCAACGCCACAAGATTGGCTGCTTGTCGGTCTTCTACAGATTGTACTTCGGTGAGTGTGCTCAAGAACTCCACGACCTCATTCCGCCGGCCCCCTTCTACCATCGGACATCTAGACGCACTGCAATATACCATCCCTACCTAGTTGCTATTTCACCAATTCGCACTAAGCGTTTCCAAATGTATTTTATGACGCGCACAGCAAAGGAGTGGAACTCTCTGCCTGCGTCTGTGTTTCCGAACGCATACGACCCCGATCTCTTCAAAGTGAGAGTGAACAGGCTTCTTCTGGGTAAGCTCGCTCTATCGTCGACTTTGTCTCTGTCACCTCTGACCTAGACTAAAGTCAAGAGCAAGCCTATCACTAATAAAAAAAAAACAACGTGATTATGTGTGGTGAGTATAAGGTGTCGCCTGTGCTTATTTGTCGATGCATTCTCAACTATCTCGTGTCTATAGCATATATTTCTTACAAAACTGGTGTCCGAATTTATCCAGAAGGTATCTATGAGAGATGATCAAAAGAGCGAGCTTTTAAATAGCTTGTATTTAATCGAACCTCTAATTATTCCCATTTTGCGTCCCAAAAAATATTATTGAACACTCTAATAAAATGATGGCTCCTCTTTTTGTAAACTTCAAATAATTCCTATTTTGTGGTCCTCAAAATACTAAATAGCCAAGCAACTGCGACAAACTTGGATGTAGCAACGCGGTTGGTCACAGTTTTAACCTAACCGTCACTATTTGGTCGGGGCGCCCCAACTTAAGTTAAAGAGACTCAATTAATTAAAAAAGTGTCCATCATTAGGATGTCAATAAGTTTTTAGAGGATCTGGTAAATGATTCCCCCTTTAAATTATCTCAAATTTATTAACACGAACACCAAGAGCTTGTAAACAGATAGGTAGACAGCTGCTGGCTCAAGTACTCGCCTGAAACATTCACACAATCTGTACAAGTACTGCGATAACATTGATAATGGCGTAACGTATCAAATGTTTATTGGGTTACAGGGTGGTAAACATACGGGTTGGTGCTGCGAATGCTCACGAAACAGTTTTATTGGTGTCGTAAAGACAATTTCAGAGGGTTATCTCTGAAATTGTTTTTATAATGATAGGTAAGGTGGGTAGGGCAGTAAGTACTTATCACTTATACCACGTGTAACAGGAGGATTGACATTCCTTTAAACCACGTAAAGAGAATCATGTTCTTTGTCCGTATACAAAAAATCAATCAAATCCAGTGAATACTTTAGCCACAGGATATTATTTTTCATTTTCTTATTTTTCAACAATCATGATGTAGATCTCAGTCCGTAATAATAGGCAAACATTGCCGCCGCCGCACCCCGCACCGCACCGTTGGTCAGTGACTTTACGTAGATAAAGCGTGTTTACTTTTTATGCAGTTGATTCTACTATTTATTTTGTTTGAAAACTGCATTTTTTTAATTTTCCGTTAACTACTAATATTCGTGTTTTAAAATGTTTCAATGGATTACTACTGTGCTCGTTTTCATTTAATGTCGTACATCCAGAAACACGTTGTATAAAAACCTACATTTATTCTGAGAATTCTGAGTTGTACAATCTTTTATACAGTCGTCTCGAGGTCGTCGATTTCGATTTGAAACCTTATGTTATCATTTAAAGCCACATTGTCGTGTATCAAATTAATAAGTTCAATAGATCATATTTGTTCAGATTTAATAATTTACAAACACATAAAAAGAAAATCTGATTAAAATGATTAGTTACCAAGCAAAGTGGACATCACACCTAACGCTTCCGCCCCCACATAATATCAACCGTATATTTCCACATTCCGATTCCCGCCGATCCCACCGATGGTTTACGGTCGTTTCAGGGCTTTTAAATTATTCAAAATGCGTCACCTTCCCCAAATTCCTATTACTTTGCATTATCCTCCACTGAAAGCACTTCTAAGGGACTGAAATTGGATTTTGGTTAGGTGGCCATTGCTCCTAGCTGGTTAAGAAAATTTCGTTTTGGAATTACGTTTGGATTAGCACTTCTTTGCGTAAGTAAGGTAGGATTGGTAATGAAATTGATTAAGCTATCACCTTTCACAGTCATCGGCTTTCTTGCCTTCCGACCTTGTTATAATTATATTTGGGATTGGCACGTCATATCTTGTAACTTCTGTTACAATGGGACTATGCATTTAAAAAAAAATTTCTTCTGTGTATCAATGTTTTCTACTCAGGTGAACCTGTCCACTTCACTCCATGTAAGCCATACTTGTGCAAGAAGTCGGTACACGTAGGTTAAAGAATTTTATTTCTTATAAGAACTTGCATACGTAATAGTTCACTTATAATGGGATACAGTGGTTACATAAAAATAACTAGCACTTCCCCCGCGATTTCGTCCGCGTGGATTTCGTACTTTAGTACCCCGTTAGGGGAGATTTTCAAAAAACCCTGATACACGTTATTCTTTATTTTCGATCTTAATTATAAATACCGAGTTTCGAGTTAATCGGAGCGCGCGTTAAAATTCTTCCATACAAACTTTCACACCCCCCAATCCAAATTAGTTTAGAAAAACAAACAAAGGAAACGAAAGTTTAGAAAAACAAACAATGACAAACTTCATAATTTACTTAGATAAGCATTAGTGTCAAGTTTCAAGTTTATTAACTCAAGAAATAAAAATTTTCATACAAACAAAATCCTCCTTTTCACCCCTTAAAGGTCGAATTTCCAAAAATCCTTCCTTATTGGATGCTTATAACATAAAAGGCATTAGCTGCGAAAATTTGTTAAATAAGTTTGTAGCCGCAGCGGTTTAGGCTCTGCGTTGATGAATCAGTCGGGACAAGTGAATTATACTATGTTTATACATATGTATAGTTCGCAACTTGTAAACTTGTAAATTTGCCTGTAGGGAATACTCTCGCCTGTCCACGTCTTACCGTTGGGCTATTGCCGCTTTGAATTATTATTTCTTAGTCCAATAAATCAATACATAAAATTATTTGTTTTTCACCTTGAGTAAAACGTACAAATTGTAATAATAAAATTGTTCACGAGATGATGGTGGTGACAACACAACTCAACATAGCACATTTACCCCCTTATTCATTAACGTTGATTAAAGTTAAATTATGTTTTAAACATTACTTAACTTTAAGCAACGTTTATGAATAAGGGGGTTAACTCCCATGGGTCACAGTCTCATAGTTTATATTTATTGCAAAGCAAATGGAATTAAAAAATGTAAAATGTTAACGTTCACACTTTGTAGTACGTACTTTGTATCCTTGCTCCCAACCTGTGAAAGAAGCGTAAAATTTTTATAGCTTCTTCAAATAATAACTCTTTAAAAGGTCCGTAATTGAGGAAGCTTTTAATCAATCTCTTATTATTTTAAGAACTTTTTAAGAGCCACGGGATTAAATTGGCTTTAAGTAATTTATTACTATTTTTACTTGTTTTTCCATTTGTTGCCGAGCCACACAATTAGGTTCTTTTCCTTTCATGACCATATTTTTATGTCATCAGCAGAATAGCCCGTACTAATTAGCATTTCAAGTTGAAATTACCACAGCCAGCTCAGTTCAAAGGCAAATTGGGCATCTGTGGCTCTTTCGCCGTAAATTTCTTCAGTAGCTATGGGTTTTGAAGGCTTTCCTGTGTGATGTGCAGAACTATTCAAAATTCTAATAAAATGTACTTATATTCTCAAATAATATATTCGTAAATAATTTCTTGCAAAGAAAACATTACACGCAAAATTACATTACCCATCTCTTTTAAAAACCTTCGATCCAGATTCTCATTCAGTAAAATAATTACGGAGATTGGTTAAACCAACAGAGTTTGTTCTTTCATTATTCCGTAACATTATTGCACTGTTTGTCGATGAAAAACCGAAATCCCATTTTTCAACCTCAGGCTGACGAGATAATTGGAAAAAGTCTTAGAGACGAGGCTATGATGTGAGATGAGCGAAGGTATTTCTCGCTTAGCTCAGCTGTAGTTGATAGACCTCAAAACACTCAGCATAAAGGTAAATGGCTAACTAACCTACTGTATATGTTTGTTGCAGGGGCGAAGCCTTCATACAACCCGATTCCTATCGGCTTCCCTTCGGAACAACCACTCTTCTTAATGTCTACTATTGCCAAATAATATGGTACACTTGTGTGTGTAACTGTGTATCACATCACATTACATAATTATATTTAATACCAGTTTAATACATCACAAGATGTTAAACCTACAATTTTTGTCTAAGTTTATGAGAACTGAATAATTTTTTCTTTGGCTTCCCTTTAATGATGATTGTATCTGCACCACTGGCTTGTTGGTACCTTCTTCAAAGGAAAATAAAGTCGTTTGTCCTTTCCTAAATGTAAATGAATCAACAACATACCTAATAAATACCACTATTATGTTGTTATTTTCGCAACGCGTAGAATTATTCTCAAGCTAGTGCAAAACGAAATGTTTTTATTGAAAATAGTTTTACATACTGTCTTAAAGTTTTCAGAAATAACAGTGTTTTTAAACACGTCATGGAATTGTGGCGGCATATCTACATCGCCACAATGGAACGCGTCACACTGATGTCACGCAAAATCCTGCATCGCGCAATCAGAGTTTACCGCGCGACTAGCATATATACAACATCCCGACATCAACCGTCGGGCAGTAGCCCACCAGACACAACACCCGTCTGGTCGGAGGATCCTCCCTTTTCTATGGAGGATGAGTGAACTTTACACCCTGTTCCTCTTGCGTCTATAGAATCTTTATTAAAACATTCAAACTCAAACTCATAGAATTGATTTCAATTAAACCAATTACAGGCACTTTTGAATTATCAAGGGGTCGGTCAGTCAGACAGAAAGATGAAGTTAGTTGCCCATTCCAAAGTGTAGTAGGTTCCTATGGAGAAGAATGGACAAGAAACTCCATGGAAACTCAATTAAAACAAAATTAAAAAAAATAAAAATACCTTGTCCGCTCGTCTAACGATGGGACCTCGCCCAAACATAATGAAAGGACCCAATCATTTGGGATAGTGGAGGTCTTATCAGGGACAAGGCCGAAACCAGCCAGATTGGTCTTGATTAATGTAATGCAGTGAATATTGTTGTTAAACCTGGTGATAAAGGGTTAATCTGTGAATAGTTCGGACTCGGTCCACTATATTTGGTTGGGGTCGGTAATAGGATGTATTGTTTTTAGTTCATTTGTTATTAATGTCCTAAAAATATACAGGGTGTAAAAATATACAGGGTGTAAAAATATACAGGGTGTAAAAATATACAGGATGTAAAAATATACAGGGTGTAAAAATATACAGGGTGTAAAAATATACAGGGTGTAAAAATATACAGGGTGTAAAAATATACAGAGTGTAAAAATATACAGGGTGTAAAAATATACAGGGTGTAAAAATATTTGCTGTTACCTACGTTTTGACCGTGTAGGTATTGCACTTTTGTATGACTAAGTAGATTTAAAAATAATCATGTTCTGAATTCATGGTAATAGTTTGCGCGTGGATGTCCCTTAAATCCTGTATTCGTTTTAGAAGTTAACTTTTTATTTATTTTTATATTGGTGTACCAATACAGTCTTTGATAATATTATATGCATCTCTTTTAGTATGACGATTTTTTGAATTTGGCTTTCTAAAAAGTGCCATATAATTTGTAAGTAGGTATATTCGTTTATAAATCATGTTGTCATGCAGCTAAGGATAATGACCATACTAGACTACCTAAGTCCATGTTCCCAAGAAATTTTGAATAGGTATTAGTTTACCTTCTCGGCGTTCCTGTCCTCGATCCCCTGTTCCATAAAGTACAGGAAAATTTTAGCTCTGTCACTAGTTGGTTGAATCTGAGTGTAATTAACAGATGATGTTAACTTCTCAAAACTACCTTGCACAAATTAATTATAAAAGAGTTTCCTGTAACCCATGGCTCACGAGAAAATTCTTTAGTCCTCTTTTATAGCCCAAACTAAACACATATCAAGCAACTTTGAAGGGAATAAAATCGTAAAAGATGGAGGACCCTTACGCACTTTACGAGACCTATCGAGTAGATAAAAGAAACTAACAATATCAATAGTAAGTTACAGCACTTATATAAGTTCTGAAGATGTTTTGTTTGATCTTTTATCTCAATGCCGACGGGGACAAAGTTTTTACGTACTTACATAAATGTTCGTAGAGGTCGAACGATAATTGAACTAGAATATCTTTCTATTATCATAAATATAAATTATTATTTTAAAATTATAAATCCCGGATACAGATCGGCCCGTAAACCCATCTTCCCGGAGACAGTAGGATGAGCCGCTCTGCAGTTTGGTAGGGAATAATTTTGCTGCTGAGCGAGCCAGCCTGCTGGCTATGGGTGAGTGGGAGTCGGGCCTCTGGCTTCAAGCACTACCGTCAGCCATCGTAGGTACTATGCTGGGTGACACCACCTTCCGGCTCGCTACTTGTCTGTGTCTGGGCGCTCTTTACGGTGCTCCGCATAGCCAGTGCGGTAAGCTGCTCGCTCGCTGTCGACTGCCTCGGACACCATGGGCTATCTTGCAGTAAGAGCGCAGGTCGGATAGCACGGCACGCCACCATTAATGACATCATCCGTTGTGCTCTTGTTACCCGCTGGGATGCCAGCTGTTTTAGAACCCAACGGCTTGGTACGCGACGATGGGAAGAGACCAGACGGAATGACCGTAACGCCTTGGAATTGAGGCAGGCTTTTGGTGTGGGATGCAACGTGTGTCGAAATCCCATCTTCCTAGCACGGCGGGCTATGCTGGTGCGGCTGCTGCGGGTGCGGAAAACTTCAAACGGCGAAAACATTCCAATCTTATTGGGACTTACCTATATATATTCGAGCCGCTTGGGGTTGAAACACTAGGGCCATGAGGTCCGAGTGCCCACTTGGTTTTCCGAGACATCGCCAAGAAGTTGGTCGATTCTTCACGGGATCAAAGGGCTGGCTTACTTTTTGGCCAACGAATCAGCATCGCCATATAACGCGGCAATCCTGCCAGCATTTTGGGCACTGTTCCTGTTGATAGCTTTTTAATGTCTTATGATTCATTCCTCTCTTTTTTATACAACATGCCGGTGACATTAATTTAACAAACGGGTAGGGCCAATGGCCAGTAATCATAAAAATTATAATAATATAAAATAATTCGTAAACTAAAAATATAAAATTTTTCAAACAAACGCTAAAGCATTAAAGCTCTCTATTTCCATCAATTCGCCTACTCTTTGCACGCTATTAATTTTAATTTAATGACTTATTGATGCGATATGATCCGTGACCCCGGCAAATGACCTCTGCGCTACAGTTATTTAAATACAGGTTGCTCCAAGATGCTATTTTAGAAAATTGAAAATAACTCAATAAATAGTAACACTATGAAATTAAAATATCTTCATAAAACGAAAATGTGAATCCGTATACATGTGTTAATGTTGCCATTAGAATGGCACGCTGTATACATATATGTACATATTATTATTATTTCCTTTATTCCATTTTTATACATATATCTTACATTTTTAAATATTTTTATAAAAACATAAAAAAAAACATTTAAAAATATAAAAAATAGTAGCCCACCGATATCGGGAATAGGATCCAAGCTACCGGTGGTCAGGGCTCCTGAGAGAGGAACCTCCTGACGATACGTGCCGTATCGAGAAGTACCGCTTTCTGGATCAAGCCCTTGATCCAGCTGCCTAACGAGAGCTTCCTCAGATGTTGGTCGAGACTCTTGGCAATTAAGCCATTGGCTGATACGACTATCGGCACAATGACTGCTGTATCCACATCCCACATGTCGACAACCTCGCGAGCCAGGTCAAGATACTTAATCTGCTTATCTTTTTCAGCTTTCACGAGGTTCTCGTCATGCGGAACCGCTATATCAATAATCATTGTGCGACGCTCTATTCGATCTATCACCACTATGTCTGGCTTATTGGCAACAATAGTCCTGTCAGTGATGATAGATCGATCCCAATACAACGTAATATTGTCATTTTCGAGAACTGGGTCGGGCACATACCTGTAGTACGGTACTTCCGATTCCGCAAGGCTGTATTTCAGAGCAAGTTGCTGGTGGATAATCCTGGCTATAAGGTTATGCCTATGCAAGTAGTCTCCGTTAGCCAGATGAGAACAGCCAGAAATAATGTGTCGGATTGATTCCCCGGGACGGTGGCATGCCCGACAGATGTCAACCGTGCCGTCCTTCACAATATATTTCCGGTAGTTGTTCGTCATCATAACTTCGTCCATAATCGCAAAGACAAAACCTTCGGTTTCCCCAAAGAGGTCTCCGAATCGCAACCAGGATACGGACGCTAAGAGGTCTACATCGGGCCCATGTAGGACCCGGTAAAAGCGCCCGTGAAGCTCTTTACTCTGCCATACCTCTCTGCGGTCATTAGTATCTAATACTATAGGTTGGCGCCAGTTCTCGTTAGCCAAGGAGAGCGGGGTGAGGCCCTTGTCCACTGAGACCACATCTCGGTGCATCCCCACGTTGGCTTCTAGGAAGTATTCCCTGAGACTGCATACTTCACGATTGTGCAGGGTCTTAGCATTTAAAAAACCTCGACCTCCGCACTTCCGCGGGATATACAGTCTCATCACCGATGACCGTGGGTGATGCATCCGGTTTGCGGTCAGCAGTGTACGGACCCTCCTATCCAGGGCGTCTAGTTCCGTCTGAGTCCATTTGAGTATGCCGAAAGAGTACATCAAAACCGGCATGACCCAACCGTTGAAGGCTCGCGTCTTATTTCCGCCTGATAAAAGACTGTTTAATACTTTATTCAGGCGGCCAAAGAAGCGCTCCTTCAACGATTGCTTCATGTCAGCAGCATTAATGCCCAACGCTTCCGACATACCCAAATACTTATAGGTTTCGGTTGCGGAGAGGGCTCTAAGGTTTATGGAATCCGAGAGTTGCGTTCCCACGGATTCCATAATCCTGCCTCGCTTTACATGCATGACCGCACATTTGTCCACACCAAATTCCATCCTGATGGCGCTACTGAAAGTTTCGGTTACCTTCAGTAGCTCCAGCAGTTGCAAATTGTTGGGGGCAAAAAGTTTCAAGTCATCCATGTAAAGGAGGTGGGATATGACCTGACCACCTCTCTTCAATCGGTAACCTAGACCTGAATTCTCCAGCAGTGTACTTAGAGGATTCAAGGCTAGGCAGAACCAAAGTGGACTCAAACTATCACCCTGAAAAATACCTCGCTCGATCCTTATTGGTTCGCTATTCCTCTGGATATGTCGACATCCTGGATAGCGGAGAACCGTCCTCCATTGCCCCATACACGACTCAAGGAAGGTGCGTAGAGTTGCATCAATCTTGTACAACTCCAGCACCCTCATGAGCCATGTATGTGGCACTGAGTCGTAGGCCTTCTTATAATCTATCCAGCATGTCGACAGATCCTTGCGGGATCGACGAACCTGTTGGCTAATGGCCATGTCGATGAGGAGCAGCTCCTTAGTACCGCGGGATCCGTTCCTACATCCATTTTGAGAGGCAGACATGATGGAGTTAGTGTCTATATGTTTGTTAATTTTAGCTCTCAAAATGGATGTAAAAACTTTATAGACCGTTGGTAGACAAGTGATCGGTCTATAATTTTTAGGTTCCGCAGTACTACCTGATTTGTGGAGCAGGTGGGTTATTCCTGTCGTTAGGAACTGGGGCAGCGATCCTGATTCTAAGGCTGACTGGAACTGGGATGCCAAGCGGGCGTGCGACCTTTGCAGCCACTTTATCCAAAAGTTGTGTAGCCCGTCCGGCCCTGGAGATTTCCAGTTGGGCAACGGACGGACTGCACGAGCTACATCTTGGGGGCTGATAGTTAGTGCCCCCATTTCTGATATTTGATCGCATGCTCGCTCGAGCCCCCCAGTCCAATCACCTTCGGTGTGACTGACAGGCACCGACCAGATGCTTCGCCAGAAGGAACACATGGCGTCATCATCCGGTAGGCGCGTGTCAGTCACACCTTGGTTCGATTGCTCCCAAGCCCTATAGACCCACCTTTCATCGCTCTGGAATGTGCGATTCTGAGTGTACCGCTCCATTCTCCGCCTGTATCGACGAATACGGTTTGCCCATGCACAGATCTTCTGCTTCAGGAGGTCGATACGCTCTGTGACGCGGCTCAAATAATCTCGAGAACTAATATCCGTCCCCGAGAACGCCCGCCTCACAAAGCGCATCACTCTAGGGCGAGTGTTGCCCTGCCTGAAGGAGATTAGCTTGCCGATGAGTGCTCTAGCCTCACCGATACGTCGCTCAATCCTGCACTGCCAAGCTGGCACAGTTGGTTTTGGTCGTGGAGCTCTGTCACTGTTAGGAAATTTAACTTGAGCTACACGACATGCCGCTACAGCTGCACAGTACAAGATTGAGTGGGTGTCGGCGAGGTCTTTGCTGCCGTCAAAACAATTTGACAGCTGCGAGTCTAGAGCACACACCAGCGCCCTGTTTTTCTTGTGCATGGGCAAACGAGGTAAACGTGGTCTAAGTCCAGGCGGAGTGGAGCGGTACTCCCGGAAAGCATCCTCCAAAGCGCTCCTCAGTCGTACATTGCATTGGGAATTCACGGATATAGCCCCGTCATCATCCACTTCACCAACGCGGTCGGGTCGCGGTGAAGCACTGGGGAGATTTTGCAGTTGCACCGCGACCGGTGGCAAAGCCGGTGTAACATGGCTATTCCGTGATTCGAGACGTAGTCGATCAAGCACGACGTCATCCAGCATATGGTTACGCTGGATGACCCGCACCTGATCCGACAGTCGTTGCGCCGACACGTTGACAGCTGGCTCAAGCACCTGAAACAGAGAGAGCATTCGACCACGGTACGCAGTCAAGTTACTTCCCCCCTCAGTAGCCCCAAAGTATGCGCGCATGACATTTTCGTTGACTGTTTGTGTCCATCTCATGCGCTGCACACTTCCACCGGAAGCGGGGACCCTATCAGAGGCCGATGGGCCTCGGAGTCCTAAGCTGGCCGGTGGTCGGCCTCTTCCACGCCGACGTACTGGTGGTGGTGTCGTCGGCGGCGAGAAGTATTCGTCGCTCGAGCTCGACGCAACTGCAGCGGCCGATATCACTGGACTCACATCTGGAGCAGGTTCCGGTAACTGCGAGGCGGAGCTGAGCGACGAACCCGAAGATGTTGGGTGTGTGTTTAGGGTCAATTGTCGTGCCCGACTTCTTGTCAGCATTGTACTATTGTCCGTGTAACATTTCGCTCTCCGTCTTAAGTCGTTTTTTACTTTGTGAGCCTGTTATAAAATCAGGCTCAAAAAAACATCTCTATAAATGGTGTAGACACTCACAACACAACATTGTTGCATGTTTAAAGTTTAAAAATACTAAAAAAAATTACACGGACTAAATTTTTTCGGCCGTCAGCTTGACAGTCGGGCCACAGACTATTATTATTATTATTTTTAGTCTGTTAGTTTATATACAGGGTGGCCGGGACATCGACGCGCAACATGTTACCATGGATTCAGTACATGATTCTGGACCCCCCTTTTTTTGGGTGGGAAATCATCAATTGACCTACCGCTCTGGGCGGAGCGGGAGGGCGTGTCAGACTTTTACTGACTAAAACCCACCCGTGTTCCTTCTGTTGCCTGTGCCGGGGCCACGGTAACTCTTTCGAACATCCCGCAACCCTAGCCTGGCACCGGCCCTAGCGGACCCCGTCAATAGTGCTGACATCACAATTCTGGATCGCGTTGTAATTTTTCGTCGGTTATTAAAAAAAAAATTGCTGTTCCATATATTTTGACCGCATAGGTATTACACTCTTCGATTTTATTAACTATATACATAATATAGGTAATAAAATATGTAATAGATATACACAGTCTGAAAGCGTTTACGGCACGTCTACACCGGCCCTCAACGCTTTCAGACTGAAGTCTGAGCTTCATTCATCCAATAGAGAGCCCGAGGACTGCGCATGCGCGCTGACTACCCACGCGGCTGGCCTTCCACACAAAATTGTATATACGAAGGTTTACTCTTTTCAAATTCTATTTTCTGCTCGGGCCTAGGCTCAGCACGACAGCGCGAAGTAACCGCAACGTCAATTCATAGCTCATTGGAACGATTTTAAAATAACCCTCCTTTGGCTTTGCCGTAGTCGGGTAAATACTAGTTTTGCACATAAAATTGTACGAAAGAAGAAAGTCGCATGGAGGGGCATAACGTGTATGTATGAAGTATGAACGCTTTTTCGCGTGACGATTTCTACCAGTTCACTCCAACCGCACGCCGCGTAGAAATTCGTTCCACAAAAATATTATAAAAGTCTTACTAATATTATCAATTTAGTCTTTCTTTAATAAAAATTAATGTAGGTAGGTACGTGTGCGCTCGGCTCTGCGAAACATTTCACGTACGTAGGTAGGTACGATCATAATGATAATAATATTTTATCGATAACAATTAGGATTTATCTAGTAACGTGCTAAATTGGAAACGCTTTAATCTATACAAATAAATAAAATTGAAGTGTCTGTTTGTAATGTCAAAATTATAACTTAAAAGTTAACTAAATGCACAAGAAAGTATACACGGTACTTATAGCAAAAAGCCAAATGTAAGAATTTTTGTCTGTCTGTCTGTCTGTTTGTTCCGGCTAATCTTCGAAACGGCTGGACCGATTTTGACAGGACTTTCACTGGCAGATAGCTGAGGTTATGGCGGGTAACGTAGGCTACTTTTAATTTAGAAACATAATTAAGATTCCGCACAAAAAAAATTATAACCCATGAAATTGTGAACAAAAAGTCGGATTTGAAAAATTATTTTTGCATTTGGTAGCCATATTCTCGAGGATAGTTATAGTCTATTTAACATCACGCTACGACTCTTAGGAGCCGAGCAACACGAAAAAAGTCAGAAAGAACACTAAGCGAATATGAAGTATTAGCGCGGGCGGGCGATGCAACGCGACAGGTCGAGGGACGAGGGAGTTTTATTAAAATGTGGCTATTATTTTAGTATATTGTGTATCTTACGATTTCCACGCGAATGAAGTCGCGGGGCATAGACAGTTAATAATAAAATTGATAACTATATCAAGTTATAACGTACCTACCTACATAATATCCATTACTTATACACGACCAATAAAACACATTCGAAAAAATAAATTTCTAAAGTACTTATTAATTAAATCAAAATTCATAGAAATTGACTAAAACGGTGTTGAAGATTAAAATAAAAATGCAAAAAGATTCTCTCCGGCGGGGAATCGAACCCCGGTCTCCCGCGTGACAGGCGGGGATACTTACCACTATACTACCGAAGACTTATTAAATGATGCGAAATATCGGTTTTTGTTCAACAGATAGTCTGGTGCTACCAGTCTCACATTGATAAATAATGGAAAGATAAAAAATAAATTAATTCATATCAACTGTGAATATTTACACGATTGTGTGACCTTGTTCGTGTAAACCACTTTCTTTTTTAAGTGGTGGGTATCAAATTCGTGTTAGAACTTATGTTATGAGAATTTCTTGATCACAATTCAATTCTCGATGAATAGCAATAACATGCTTAATTAATTAATTTTTCTTTGCACAAAATACCTGTGTCGATGTTATCATCAACACAGGTATTTTGTACAAAGAAAAATTAACAAGAAAAAATACAACTTATTAGTTTTCTGCAAATAATACTTCTAAGTTTTACTTTAACAAACATCCTTTAACTTCTTACTCTCAACAAGAATACTTAGGTGTACTCTAAACTCCAAGAAACGAACTCAGAGTAAACTAATTATACGGAACCTTTGTTACAAAGTTGCTTGTCTATATTGTTGAACAAAACATTGCAGTCCTTATTTAGTAACTAAACGTACATTAACTTGCTGCACTAAGACCTCGGTGCTCACTGTTGTGTCTTATTACTTTTATAATTGTTTGTTGTAATTAAGAGTGCTATAGGAAAGTAATTGAAAAAAAAAAATGGAAAAGGTTAATCAAATAAATAGAGGGGTTGTAGGTTAGTCGAACTCGTAACGGCTAGTGCAGACTCGCGCGACACGACACCGGTAGAACAATTTCTATGAAAACTTCATGGAAATTGTTCTACCGGTGTCGCGTCGCGCCAGTTTGCACGAGCCTTAACTGGTTTGGCACCCTAAGGTGGTGTTGTAAGAAACTCGAGGCCTAAGTCTTACAATAATAATCAGATTTGAGTTCATCATGGGCGCCATCGGTGCGCCGCCATTGTGTGGACAAGATCAAACATTAACGTGTTTAGTATTGCACAGCACATCAGCCCGTTACAATCTCCGGCCGAGTTCTAGTGGTCGCGTCGAACTTCTCGAAACTTCGGCGGTCGGAATGATGGCGCACGCGCGCTCGGGTGACGGAAGTGTATGTATTGTAGCGAAAAAAAAAATAAAAAGACGGAAAATTCACTTTTCTGCTACGACACGTTTAATTTTGTTTTTAAAATAAAAATAGAAAATAACATTAAAAGGTAAAAAAATGAATATTATTGTATCAAAAAGTTGCAGGTTGACTTGTGTGAAGGGAATAAAATAGAGAACTTTGGTCCGATAGGTACGCGAATAACGAACGAGAAAATAAACGTACTATCTAGTCGATTGCAATCACTAATTAGTAACGCTACCAAAACAAATCGTTATAAAAAAATTAGAGAACCAAGGTATCTCGCATTTTACATTTTTGAAAATAAAATTAAATAGTTAATGAATTAAAAAAATCTGCAGTGGATTACTATCTACACTATTAAATTTGTACGTAAAATATCATAAAAAAAACCGTGGCATAAATAATTGCGTCCGGCGAGGTGACGTAGACTGTAGGTTGTCGCAGGTTCAGGAACTGGCGTTGTTTGTGAAACCTTCAGCGGTCAAAATGCGGTCCAACTCTCGACGTTGGCCAAGGACGTCCAGCGTTATTTTAGGCCAAAACCTGGAGGCCGAAAGGCGGCCTGTTCAAAACTGTTCAATCCTAAGACAAAATGAATTAGGGTTAGACCAGCGTGATCAGACTGAACTTCCGATTGAGGAAAACTGTTAAAAGATACGTACCAGAAAAAATAAAGATGAATGCTTAAAATAAAACTTAATATACCATTCTCAATATAGTTTTGCCATAAGGTATTAATAGGACGGCGGAGATAGTGTGGTTCACTTGAAAAAAACTCGATAATTTTCCACAAACTGGGTCCGTCAATTGATTCAACTTTTGCAACTAAGAAAAAAATGGGGACCCATCTGTCAGAAGAAAAATAATTCGAATCACGAAATAAAAAGATAAAAATCGACCAGGCTCAAATACAAACGAAAAAAAGGTTGATTATAAAGAACCAAAAAGTTTTGACATGCAGAGTTATGCTGCATTACCCCCTTTCCAACAAAAAAAAGAAAAAATACATACAACAGAAATGTGGCAACCCTAAAACAAAGTGACAACCCTATAAAATAAACGATTGAACGAGAAAATTAATTAACCTACCTATTGCAATCTAGAACCTAGAAGATACTTAAAATACATATAATAGACGACATCGAAGTGCAGCAGATACAGAATAAAATCGAAAAGCGCCCTCCAACTTAGACGTTATCAGCGCGATCTCCAGATGCGTCCACTAAATCTGAGTAACCTAGAGACTTAAAAGCAAAAGATTAAAAACTAACAATCCTAAGGACAACGACTAAAAACCTTATAGAGACTAATTACAACTATATGTACCTAACTAACCTAAATATGAAAGGAACCCTGAAAAAATTAAAAACATGAAACAACCTTGGCGAAAGATAATAGCCTCAGTCAAAGACGATACAACATCAGCCAAAGATGATGACATCAGTCAAAAAAAAAAAACAAAAGTGACATCAGTCAACAAAAGTGACATCAGTCAACAAAAGTGACATCAGTCAACAAAAGTGACATCAGTCAACAAAAGTGACATCAGTCAACAAAAGTGACACCAGTCAACAAAAGTGACACCAGTCAACAAAAGTGACATCAGTCAACAAAAGTGACATCAGTAAACAAAAGTGACATCAGTCAAAAAAGGTGACATCAGTCAAAAAAAGGTGACATCAGTCAAAAAAGGTGACATCAGTTAAAAAAGGTGACATCAGTCAAAAAAGGTGACATCAGTCAAAAAAGGTGACATCAGTCAAAAACGGTGACATCAGTCAAAAAAGGCGACATCAGTCAAAAAAAGGCGACGTCAGTCAACACAAACTTCTGTCGAAAGAGACTTCAGTCGAAACATGTCGACAGAAGTCGAAGAAAGTCCGTAGGACTAAGTGGTCTTAGTGATATTACTAGTAACACAGCCAAAAAAAATTAAGCGAGCTCATACGCTCGGGTAAATAAGGGGTAAAGCAAAAGAGGGATTGATAGCGATGTTAACACAAAAACTCAGCAATGAATGAAAGGTAAGACACGAGTTGAGTCCGACTTTCAGCTAAATTAACGCTTTGAGTCTGACAATCCCGCCTTAACCTCAGCAAAGGAAGAAAGATTCGATGCCTGTCGAGCCCGACTTTCAGCTAAATGGATGCTTAGAGTCTGACCATGAGCACAGGTTGAATCTATAAGGACTTCCCTGCTAAATCATTGGAGTTACCAACTGCATTAATCAAATAGAAACGTTAACAATATTATGGTAAATTGCTCCATTGAAAACCCAGGATGATCGAGACAAGACTTTGTTAAACCACTTGGTTTTATCGAAAAAAATTATCGACAATGGTACACACTCAAAACAAGAAGTAAGCTGTAAATAAGACGTAATCAAAAAGTTCCACTTGTGACAACTAGATGTCGCTGTGGATGCTTTTAGAAATGGTAGTTTGTCGAGATATTTACGTAATTTAAAAAATGAGTTTTTTGTTCACGTAAATATTTTGTAATTCATGGTTACAAAGGATAGAAATGTATGTAAAACTAATATTCCAATTGAATTCATGTAAATCGGACAACGCGTTTTGAAGTTGTGAGAAATTATTTAAGGATATCTTTTATATGATATGTTCCGGAATGGGCAGAATCATAATCTTGAAGGATATAGGTGGTTCTAGAAATAACTCTAGTCACACGATACTTAATAAAGCGAGGAGCAAGCTTTCCCGAAAAATAATCTGCTCCAGAGGATCTAGCAAAGTTACGTCTCCATACCGTGTCACCAACGTTAAGAGTAACAGCCGTGCGGTTCGTATTATAAGCCCGAGAATTACGGAGGAAAGCCATAGAAAGATTATCAGCTACTTTCGCATAAACCTCAACAAGAGAGGAAAGATTCGACGCGTGCTGAGCCCGACTTTCGGCTAAATTCGTGCTTCGAGTCTGACTATTCGCACGAGAAGAATTCATAAAGACCTCTCTGCCGAACATGAGAAAATTTGGAGTAAAACCTGTAGCTAAATTAATACAAGAGTTGAGATAGAGTTTGACTTTTGGAAGCATTTTCGCCCAATTTCTTTGATTTTCTCCGACTAAAATACTTAAACATGTAACCACGCTCTGGTTGTAACGTTCAACAGTGTTGGCTTGAGGAGTATAGTAAGGAGTGTAAGTAGGTGAATCGATGTGAAAAGAACTAAGGAAGTTTAAAAATATATTACTACGAAAAACAGTAGCATTGTCACAGAGAATAGCACGTGGTACACCAAAATTGAAAAATAATTCAGATTCCAGAGCTCTAATAACAGAACCAGCGTCAACCTTCTTAAGGGGAAATAACCAGACATATTTCGAAAAAACGTCTACCATGGACAGAATATACTTAAAACCATAGTAAGCAACAGGCAAAGGTCCAATGACATTGTTAGAAATTACCCGTAGGGGCAATGAAACATCTTTCGGACAAATCATTTGGCCTCGTGGTTGAGTGTTTGCAATTTTATGAGCCTTACAAACCTCACATTGCCTCAAAGTTTCAGAAACATCACGAAACATGTTTGGCCGATAAAAAATCTCCTTGATCTTAAGGTAGGATTTGTGACACCAGGATGTATAGAAGGAAAGTTGTTGTTTGTATATAGGACAAATAGTTTAATATGAAAACGGGATAGTTTAATCAAAATTGTAGGGATATAAGAATAAACATCTATGAAAAATAAAAGCTCAAAAAGGGAATTAGTGAAATAAAAATGTTCAGAGCTACATTTTTTGAGTTAATGTTTAACAAAACCAAAATGTATGAAAATATGTCAAATATTATTGTTTAATAAGATAAAGGGATAATTTAATACTAATAGGAGGGAAACCAGATGAAAATAGAAGCGAAAAAATGTTTTAGGCTGTATGATCATGTTGTCTGTGCTTTTGTTGAAAAAATGTTTTGTGCTTTTATGTCAAAGGCATAGAATTAGAAAGTATTACATAATAAAGTTCCTAGGACAAATTGGAAAGGAAGAATTCAACAAAATAAAATGCGGAGTAACCCTGAATGAAATAAGTAGAGGCCTGCAAATAAAAAGACTTCCACATCAGAGTGTCACACACATTGAATTCCTCCATCTGCTAAATTAAATCATGAAAAAAACCAAAACAGAATAAAACAATCCATGTTTACCAGTAGTTGGAAAAAGTTATTTAGTGAGTAATATGGCTGGTGGATGAATAGAAAGACACGCATTCGGCAAGCTAAACGGTCAGGCTAGGAGTCAAAGAAAGATAGGAACCTATTAGAAAAACAAAACGTGAAAGAGGACGCTTTGGGCTAATAGAATACCAAAAAAAAACAAAAACCAAGCACACAACCGCATAAAAAAGCTTACCTATGAAACACGACGCCTATACATTCACACACCAAGCATTCTCTACAGGGAACTACAAATACAGGCATTAAAATAAAACTCGGGATTAAAATATATTTGTTGGGAAGAAATGAAAGAGTTATTAATTTAGTATTATTATGGAATTAAAGTACAATCACACACAACATCCAACATTAAAAGGTGATCATCAATGGTATCATTGTATTGTAATGCATATTCTGCTCCATCCATGACACTGGAAAAAGGACAAAAGGAAAAAAAAAATGGATTATATTTGCTCGAAGAGCATCACACACAAAATAACAGAAAAAAGTATATTAAGTAACCATCAAAATTACTTACTTTAGTTCGGGCGCCATTTTGTAGCGAAAAAAAAAATAAAAAGACGGAAAATTCACTTTTCTGCTACGACACGTTTAATTTTGTTTTTAAAATAAAAATAGAAAATAACATTAAAAGGTAAAAAAATGAATATTATTGTATCAAAAAGTTGCAGGTTGACTTGTGTGAAGGGAATAAAATAGAGAACTTTGGTCCGATAGGTACGCGAATAACGAACGAGAAAATGAACGTTCTATCTAGTCGATTGCAATCACTAATTAGTAACGCTACCAAAACATATCGTTATAAAAAAATTAGAGAAGCAAGGTATCTCGCATTTTACATATTTGAAAATAAAATTAAATAGTTAATGAATTAAAAATATCTGTAGTGGATTACTATCTACACTATTAAATTTGTACGTAAAATATCATTAAAAAAACCGTGGCATAAGTAATTGCGTCCGGCGAGGTGACGTAGACTGTAGGTTGTCGCAGGTTCAGGAACTGGCGTTGTTTGTGAAACCTTCAGCGGTCAAAATGCGACCCAACTCTCAACGTTGGCCAAGGACGTCCAGCGTAATTTTAGGCCAAAACCTGGAGGTCGAAAGGCGGCCTGTTCAAAGCTGTTCAATTCTAAGACAAAATGAATTAATGAACCAGCGTGATCAGACTGAACTTCCGATTGAGGAAAACTGTTAAAAGGTACGTACCAGAAAAAATAAAGATGAATGCTTAGAATAAAACTTAATATACCATTCTCAATATAGTTTTGCCATAAGGTATTAATAGGACGGCGGAGATAGTGTGGTTCACTTGAAAAAAACTCGATAATTTTCCACAAACTGGGTCCGTCAATTGATTCAACTTTTGCAACTAAGAAAAAAATGGGGACCCATCTGTCAGAAGAAAAATAATTCGAATCACGAAATAAAAAGATAAAAATCGACCAGGCTCAAATACAAACGAAAAAAAGGTTGATTATAAAGAACCAAAAAGTTTTGACATGCAGAGTTATGCTGCAGTATGTACCGCTACTTCGCCGACGTCATATCGTTCTCGGTGACGTCCCGGTGACGGCTGCGGTGGACAAACACACTAAAGGTGAATGCCACTTGCAGCACGTCAAAAAATCTGCGAGCTGCGCATTGAATTGTAGCTACAAATTCAATGCGCAGTTCGCAGATTTTTGCGATGCGATTTCACAGTTTTGTGTGGGAGCCCTAAAACGATGGGGTCTATTTGTCTATGTGACAGCTAAATAATTTCAACCTCAGTGAAGTTTCGATTTAGTGAGAATTGTTGTCAAAAGTGATAAAGCAATTATTAAATCGACTATACTTAACCAAAAACTTTTGAATGTTCAGGTACTATACCGTGAGTTCCGTCGAACAGAATATTTGCATGATGCAGGAATCGAACGTGTAACTGCCTCGGTGAATCACCCGCTCTGGTGTAATTTATGCGTTAGTGCCGATTTTTCAATCATCAGATAACTATAACTGAATAATAAATATGGCGGTTTGACAGCTGACATTATTGTGAAACACAGATTGTAGACCATCAAATGAATTCTTGTCGATGTACCTGTGTATACATCTTTTTGAGGTTGACTGTACAACTGTCACTCTCTGGCAGCCGGAACCGAGTGATGCCGACGGCTTATCGGCTTCGTTTCTCCGAGGCTGGTGGAGCGGAGGTGTCGCGATCGTATCACCTGAACAAACTTACTCAACCTCGACGACCGAAGCCATTATTAATCACTTAGAGTATGAAATATAATGAATTAACGTGATTTTATATTAAAAAAAAAAACGCTTAGACCTAGTTTCACCATACCATGTTTGTTAGTCTTCTGTTAAAATATTAACGGGACATAGCAGAAGCGAAGAGTAGTGAGTGTTTCGTCATGCGCAAATCTGCCTTAATCAGGTGTTAAATTTTATTGCTACCCTAGAGGTCCGTTAACTTACTAACCGACATTTGTAGTCAGTTGTCAAAATCATCGAAATGAAAAACGTGAGTCTAACTATAGGGCTAGCTAAAATAATGCATTGTCAGTGAACATTGACACGTGTGCAATTGCGACTTTTTTATTTTGGTTGCTTTGACAGCTAACCGATATAAGAGTGAATGATACATCCTATAACGCCAGGTTTTTTAATGTGGTGTTATTTTTTCTGGTGGAAAGCAAATAGCATTAACGTGGATGTTTATTTGAATGGCTGGTTAACTAATGTCCGATTGTGAACAGTTTGGTAAAATTAGCTCTTACTCTGTTACATTAGATAATCATCAAACTCACATAAACACTCACGAAACATCAACATCATTATCATCGTCATTCGTCGTCCTTCTGCAAATTGAGATAACGGCTATCTCAATTTATTTGGGGTTGATGCTGCACGTCTGCATGTCTCGTTGTTCTAGTGGTTGCAAGCGCTACTGCTGAGCATGAGGTCCTAGGTTCGATTCCTAGGCCGGGCAATGTATTATTGGGGTTTTCTATCGGGAATTTCTCACTAGCAGCCCGGAGTCTGGACTTGTGCCCGGTTGATGGCAATAGGCTCGCCCCCTATTACTTGGGACTTAAACATAACTGGCGAAATGTGGGTGTACTTCGCCGCAAGGTTGCCTGCTTGTCGGTCTTCTACAGATTATACATACTTCGGGGAGTGTGCTCAAGAACTCCACGACCTCATTCCGCCGGCCCCCTTCTATCAGTGGACATCTAGACGCACTGCAGGTTACCATCCTTACCTAGTTGCTATTCCACCAATTCGCACTAAGCGTTTCCAAATGTCTTTTGTGATGCGCACAGCAAAGGAGTGGAACTCTCTGCCTGCGTCTGTGTTTCCGAACGCATACAACCCCGATCTCTTCAAAGTGAGAGTGAACAGGCTTCTTCTGGGTAAGCTCGCTCCATCGTCGACTTTGTCTCTGTCATCTCTGACCTAGACTAGAGTCAAGAGCAAACCTATCTCAAATAAAAAAAAATAATAAAAAAAAACTTATTATGTAGGTACATTTCTGCCTAACCGGATAGTAATTACAGGCGTTATGTTATGTTCACCCGATTCATCCCACGTTTTCCTGTAGTCACTATTTTGTGATATGTACGAATATTGGATTCTTAGGGCTTCTATTGCTAAAAAAAAACTGCACTTACTATTCATAATGGTACTTAAGAGGCAGATACATATATGCCAACGGCCTTGAGTGCATAGTTTGCGTGTTCTGTGCTGAGCTCACGCAACGCGTCGTACGTCCACCCAGTAATAGGACTCGCCCATCAAGGAGCGCTATCCCAAATTAGACGTATTATTAATTTATTATACATCAAACATAAGGTATTATAGTAAAATACGTATATACCAAAAGATGAATAAATAATCTTTAAAAAATGTTGAAGATTTCATAAAAAAATTGCTTGATAGTTTTTGCGTGATTCTCAGTTTTTTATCCGGGCTGGATATAACTTCACAAATTAATTACACTATGTAATATAATATAAACATAAGTAATCTAAAATATTCACTTATTATGTTGTTAAAAAAATGCTCTAATTTTACATATATTTTTTCCAAATCATTAACACTACCTACTCGTTTAGACGTGATATTCTGTTTAAAATCATTAAAAGTAGGTTATGGTCGCCTTAACTTTCACATAAAACCCTATTCCTAAAAAAATCTCGAGTCCTTGACCCTTTGGAATTGTGCTCACTCCAAAATCAAATTAATTTCACTCACCTCATAAAACCCGTCACACATGATTGAACGTACTTATTACATCAAAGTTACAATGGGGGACATTTTCTCCCATAACATTATACTCCTTAGTAAGTATCCACGGTCATGGTCAGTTTTTATGGTAAGCCGTAGAGGGGACATCGACACCATAGAAGTTACGAAGATGATATATATTATTGCTTTGGGATATAAATTGGGGAATAGAATATATAGAGTGGAAGAAAGTTGAAGGGTCCTTCGGTAAATTTCAGGGGCAAAGGAAAGTAGTTTTCCTTGTGAAAGAACAGATAATAAATATACAGTACATACAGGGTGGCAGGGACATCGCTACGCAAATTGTTACCATGAATTCAGCACTTGATTCTAGGTTCACCGTAGAAATTCTTGGTCAGTTATTAAAAACAAAAATCAACTGTTCCGTACATTTTGACCGCGTATGTGTTGCATTTTATAGGAAACAGTTTTTTTTTATAAACGACGAAAATCTGCGGTGTCTAGAAGCATGTGTGTTTGCGCGTCGCTGTTCCTGCCACCGTGTATACATGAATGAAATGTACTTTAGTGCGTTTTCTCACGAGTCACCGCACGACACGGCAAAATGCGGTGACGTCTCCGGGCACCATACATTTCTAAGAACCGTTTACTCACACAACGACACGCAGAGAACGACAGACGTATTTCAAACGTCAGTTCGCTATGTGTATGACCAAATGTATGAACGTAAACGAGGCAAAAGGAGTATGTAAGGATCGTAGTAGCAGGTGGCGTTCTGTAGTTTCTGCCTACCCCCATGGGAAGAAGGCGAGAGTTTATGTATGTATGTAGTTCGCTATATGGTTAGCTGCTGCTAGGTTGTGACGTTTTGTTTTGCGGTGACGACATAGCCACTACCCGGACCCTGTATGAACTTGCTCACGAGTCATGACACGACGGACCGCACGACGTGACACGACCGTTTAGTTTAGTTTGTTTTCACTGTAGGATTGCTAGGCTGCGCGACTGGTGTGTTGTTGCTGGAATCGGCACTATTGGAAAAACGTACAAACGACAGGCCGTGTGTCGTGCATCGCCGACTGTAGTTTCACGACACACCAAAATCAAAATCAAAACTATTTATTTGCAAGAAAGTACAAACGAATTTCAAGGAAAGATCTTAGGTAATACGGGCTGGTGTCCGCAACTCCACGTCAATGCGCGTATTTTGCGTGATGGGTGGGAAAATCGATTATTCGATCCACCCCAGCTCCTCAAGGAAGGCCAGCAACGCCTAGGTGTTACCGACAATCTCACGTAGGGTACCTGGGTTACCGAAGTACTTTGCCCTGTATGTGGCGAGCACTTGGCAGTTTAGTAGCACATGAGCTGCTGTCTCGTCGTCCTCCATGCAGGCCCTGCACAGCGGACTGTCTGTACTCCTATGACAAAGAGGTGTTTATTAAATGACCCGTGGCCAGTTATGGCTGCTGTAATTATACGCAGCTGCTGTTTATTTAGCCGGGGAAGCCGCTTCGTGAGGCGGCCATCAATTGCAGGGACTGCTTCCTTGGCCTGCCTACACTCAGCCTGCTCTGACCATTGCTTGTGTAAGGAAAGATCTTATATCCTAAATGAGGTAAATTCATGTATATTGGTACTACTATTCGAAAACTTTAGCAGCGTGTTGGGTAAACAAACTTAGACCTTACATCTAACGGCCAAACCCAATAACCTATTTTCAGTAAAAGACAGATCGCTATTGATGGTAGACAGTATAATTCTATCTGTCCTTATGTCAGGCCGGTAAGATTCCATAATCTCTTAAAGATTATTGGGACGTTAAAACCATGGATAGATATGTTTTTCTATCTCCAGTATGCCAAAACTGGTGATAGATAGGTTATTATTGGGTTCGGCCGATAAACGAATTCTTTAAAACTATATTTCTATTTACAGGTCAGTGGCACCTACAAGCGGGATGTTAACCTCTCGGAAACAATTATTACTATTTATTACCTAATAAATCCTACAAACCATTTCCGAAGTAATTGTACAAACATTTTACCATACACACCAGGGGCGAAGCCTTCATACAACCCGATTCCTATCGGCTTCCCTTCGGATCAACCACTCTTCTTAATGTCTACTATTGCCAAATAATATGGTACACCTGTATGTGTCACATCACATTACATAATTTTATTTAATACCAGTTTAATACATCATAAGATTAAAAACCTACATATTTTTGTCTGATTTTATGAGAACTGGACAATTTTTTCTTCGGCTTCCCTCTAATGATAATTGTACCTGCGCCACTGATACACACGACTATATTATATTAGTTATAAAACAATCTTATCGTTAGAAGCACTTCATAAAACCATATTTATGAACCTAAGTATTGTGGACTGTTTTTGTGGAGTGAATGGCCTCTGTAATCGTTCCCTAGAGGCGTAGGAAGGAAAAGAAAGAAAGGAGGAATGTATTCATGTATAATTTGGGGTTGTTTTCTGAATCTAAACTGCCACTTATGGTGTTATGTAAGAAACAAGTGACAAACTCATACATATAGTAGGTATTGGAAACGAGTTTTGGGGTGCAAATTGGGAGACGTCTATTTTTTCAAGGGAATTTTGCCGTATTTTTATTTGATTGATTAGTATAGTATGATTACATACATAAACTCACGCCTTCTTGCCATGGGGGTAGACAGAAATTACAGAACGCCACCTGCTACGATCCTTACATACTCCTTTTGCTTAGTTTACGTTCATACATTTGGTCATACACGCACGCCAGTAGCGAGTACTACGCACCTGGCCTTTCTGGAGAACATCACGAACATCACCACTATGGTCACTATAATTATGCCATAGGGTGTCCCCACCCGGCGTTTCCACTCACATCTCACATATACCTACCTATGAGTAGGTTGATTGTGTAGTAGTTATTCTTTCATCTTTACGCTTTTTGTTTTAATCAGCGGCGAGGGGTGATTTTTTGTAAGAGAGAAGCCGAAGCGAAGCCAATTTTAACTTACCTACTAATCAATAAAAATATTAAAATAAAGTCTTTAAAAAAAAAGTTTTTTGTCTAAATTTATCGCCATCTATCGTGAAATAGCAGAACCAGAAAGACGCTATCACAACACAAACAAAACATTCAATGTTTTAGAGAAATAAACTCAAGTAAACAAGATACTTGCTATTATTCTAAAATGGCGTTTTTGTTAGTTGAATGTTATGGTGAATTAAATACATGTAGTGTAACTATATTTTGGCGATAGTACATTATTGACTGTGCCATTTTTCAATAGCGGTAGAGTTGCTGATGCGAACCTCCAAAGGGAAGCCGGTAGGGATCGTGTTATATGGTGCTTTCGCCACTGGTAATTATGCTTTACAATAGATTTTTTTCCGGTAATCTATCTCATGTTGTCATCAAGCGCCTAATATTACTGTGAGTTGAGAGTTATGGATGTCGGTGAAATCAAGTTACATGATACATCTCAGCATTGGTTCTATGATAAATGATTTTATTTCTGTAAGTAGGTTTGTACATACACTTTTATACGTCAATCATATTTTAAAAACTACATAGAAGGGGTGACGTTTTCTATCTGACAGATCGGAGAAGAATGACCGAAGCAAACTCAGAGGTCACTCACAGTCTCTTTAAAAGTCCAGATTTGTTGGTTTGTTGGTTGGTCAGATCAAGTGCAAGCCATGTAGATTGGTGTCTGAAATGGTCTTTTGAAAAAAGAACCACACAGATTCAGTGAACCTGTCCAATCACTGCACGCATTTGTCAGTAATCGTACAGTTCAAAGATTGACAATAGGTTTATCTGATGTCTAGGTGTTTCGAAATGTAAAAACCGTTTACTACGGGGGATGAACTGAACAGCACATTGGCGGTGCTGTACCGCCATTGTTTTGTTCATCTTCCTTATCTTATTTCGCACTATATCCAGTTTTCCTTGATTTTAATCTGATTCCTATCTAGATATTTTTCAATAACACCCCAGATACCATTCAACTCTATACAGAAACGTATTCAACATACCCTCGCCCCCATTTCCCTACGCCAGAAGTTTTCAATTCACATGTATAAGCCTTGGTTTTTCCGTATTTCCTCTGGGACCATATTGTAAACTGTTGCGTTTAGTCTTCACAGTTTTCTTTAGGAAAATTTTGTATTTTTACTTAGTTTGAATATGGGTGGTGGGATTTGGAATTTAATTCGAAAAATTGCTTGGTGCAAAAATCAGGTTTGGTGAAAGGAATCGGATTATTTCCCTAAAGCTTGGAATGATTTTGGCGACATTTTCTTCGATTTTAGGGAAATGCTGTAAATAAATTCTTAGTGCGTTGGTGCACAGCAGCCGTCACCAGAACGTCATCAATAATGAGATGACGGCGTCGAAGTAGCGACACAAGCATTCACTATGGCCGCATGTCCGTCACTCGAGCGCCGTCATCCCGGCTGCCAAAGTTTCAAGTAATTCGGCGCGATTGCTAGAACTCGGCCCAAGGTAGTGACGAGTCGATGTGCTAGCAATACAAAATAAAGGAGAAACCCAAACTCCGTAGAAACTTGGGCCTGGGGTTAGAGGGCTGGAACTTAGCTATAAATTAGAGCATCTAGGAAGGTCTCACGAGCCCAATTTTCACGTCTCCTAGCAATGGCCAAATTGGTAAAATCAGACAATGTGTACATTTTACGTTTTTATTATTATTTGAGTTGTTTAAATAAAACATGATATTTTTGAGGCTGTTTCCTACGTAAATCTGGAACGCACGTGCGCTGTGCTGCAGCGCCTGCAGCCTATCACGATGACGCTTAGGGGGTGACTTCAGATTTAGGATCGGCGCGACCCATTTCTGTACAATTGAAAGAAACATTTCATCTTCCAATCTTCGCCTTCCTTCGTATTGCAGCGATCTGTTGCTATTCCGCCTATTATTGCATAAACTCATGATGTCGTTATTAACCAGTCGTCAAAAGAACAAAACAGATCCGGTTTTCCAGCAAAGGACAGCAGGGGTGGCAAGGTACGGTGTCCAATGTCCAAGCGAGAGTCAGTCAGAAGGCAATCAATTTCGGAGTCCAGTATTCGAGCAGAGGTGTTATGAAATAATAAATCCCGAGAAATACGGAAAAACACAAGAAAAACACATTCACCTGCACAAAAATACGAAAAGCTAATGACATTAAAATGACATGACATTACAACCACGACAATTGATAGACGTCGACATTGAAATTTGCCATTTACAAGTGCAATCTGTGGTGCAATCGATTTTATCGATTATGTATTTCTTTTAATGATTTTCCAACAGTGCTTAGGTTAAAATCATTTAGATTCCAGATTTATTTTTTTATTTTACATTGATTTTAGTACCTAAAAAAACAAATAAACTAAAACAACGGAGTATTATTTAATTATCTGTAAATCGATTTCCACTAAATTGATAGTATTCGTTTGTGAAGTTAGTGACGTATAATGAAATAAGTATTGTAACAGTTTACAAAGGTTGTTTAAAACAAAAAATAGAAATATACTTAATTTCTACACGTGGCCATTGTTATTGAGGCTATGGTTTAAATAAGTTAATTAAGCAAAATAGATTATTTTTTTGGTACATATCTGATTCGTGTAACGGTTAGGCCCAGAAACGGGTTTCTCCTTTGATCTTGTCATAACATCATAACATAATGAACCACTGAGTTCGGTTGCGGTGGATACACGATCGCCATCACCGGGACGTCCCACTTGGTTCGAATAATCTCGTTTCTCGGTGACGTCCTGGTGACGGCTGTGGTGGACAAACGCCCTAAGGGACGATGATGGGTAGGTAGGTAACTATTGCCGTTCCTACTGCAAGTCAAACGCTTCTCGTCATACAGAGAAGAAATGACTATGGTTGTTTGCCAGTTGGCAAATTCAAACTATAACAATTCTTCAGTTCTTCACACGGTGTTCATTCGCTAAAAGTTAGTTGTGTCTTTAAATAAAATGTTGTCAGTTCATTTATGACATTGCTAACACGAAGGTCACTTGGTTGAACAAAAGCATTTTTAGTTTTCCTTTAATTAATACTGAAGTGTGATAAGTAAACCATTACTGAAGAGATATTAACCATTTTATACCACTTAACTTAGATTTAATGCGTTTAATTAGACCTTAGTTTTATTGAGGGGAATTAACGGCCATTAATCTTTAACGAGAGGTAACAAGTTTATACGATGTGAGGATTAAAGAATAAAATACATTGTTTCAGATAAGCGGCTCTTTACAGGGATAAAAGTCTCTCTTTCAATACTAAAACTAAGAAGAGACTGGTACGTATTAAAAGAGTACCTAACCAAAGAATTTAACATACTTAGTCGAAGTTAGTCTTATGGTGTAAATAGTGCAAAAACACTGTCTTAGAATCTATTTACATAAACGATGTAAGCGTTACATTTTTACGGACCCCGTCGACCGGTCCCTTGGTAGATTTACACCCTTTTTCTTCAAGCGATTCTTCTGTTTTCTATGACAAAATAAATGAAGTTCTCAACATCTTTCCACTCACAAAACACCTGTGTAAGAATGACTTAATGGACGTCTCATGACTCTGGACTACGACACAATTGAAAATCTATTTTCCCAAAATAGTCACCGCATCCCGTCTATGTTTACCCCTACCACAGGCACATATATACTACTATGGCACTCAACAAACAGTTTAATATGCACCAACTTGTCCATTACCCACACTCACACTCGCACACCCACTCACTCCACACGAACACGCATTCCTGTAAGTCAAATGTAAAATTATTGTCTAGTTTTGTTTACGGGAGACCACAATTATGTACTTGGGGCGGAGACCTCATCATCTGCCTAGCCTTTTCCCAACTATCTTGGGGTCGGCTTCCATTCAAACCGGATGCAGCTGAATACCAGTTTTTTACATGGAGCGACTGCCTATCTGACCTCCACAACCCAGTTACTGGGTAATACGATACCGCTTGGTAAGACTGGTGGTCAGAATTTCGAGCTTCTGACGACCCGTAACGACTGTCAAAGATCCACGTATGACAACTGGAACCAACGGATTAACGAGCTGTCCGAGGCATGGAGTTGGTATGGAAAGATGGTCACCCATCCACGAGCTAACCGCAGCAACCGTAGCTTAACCTGACTGATCGACCCGTGCGGCTGTTATTACTTAGATAGACCTGGTGGCTTTTTTTTTTGGATGGGAAATCATCAAATGACTTCTCCCGCTCTGAGGGGAGCGGGAGGGCGTGTCAGACTTTTACTGACCCACCCGTGTTCCTACAGTTGCCTGTGCTGGGGCCACGGTAACTCTTTCGAACATCCTGCGACCTTAGCTGGCATGGGCCCTAGCGGACCCCGTCAATTGGTGCTGACAGCTCTTTGAGGCGCGCGTGGAACACAACGTACCGTCGACCCGGGCCTGGTCCTTCTCGGACGGCGAGCTACCCATTACTCGCCGTCCGCAAGCCCACGCCTACGGTGGCCGGGAATCGGCTGTCAATTCTTGACTCCCAGGGCGTCTCCTGCGACGACTAGTGGCGTAAGGGCGCAAAGATTGTCTCTCCCTCGCGTGTTCCGCCTCCTCCTTCGCGAGCATTACTGCTTCGCAGAAGAAGGTGATGACTTCCCATGTACTCACGCTCCGTATCATGGCCTGGACCAGGGGCGGACGCGAGAGATCGCCGCCGCCGATCGCTTCCGCGAGGACACGACGCGCGGTGCTCCGCCCAAGCAGGGCAGACCTCCACCGTATGTTCCACCGTGTCCTCTGGGCGATCAACACAGTGGTGACACCCGGGCGTTTCCTCCAGCCTGATCTGGAACAGGTACCTCCGGAAGCACCCGTGTCCGGTGACGACCAGTGTCAAGCGGAAGGTGAGGACGCCGTGGTACCTCTCCAGCCATTCCTCAAAGAGGGGACTTATCGCCGCAATTGTGGCGTGCCCAGCGCTGGGTTGCGACAATCGCACTCTCCATGACGCCATGAGATCCCGCCGAAGATCTGTCCGCCGTGCCGCGATTTCTTGCGGCAGCGGAGTTACGCCCTGGCGTTTTGCCTCCTTGCGCCACTCCCACATGTGCGCAAGGATTTTTGCCACCAGATCCCATGGCGGCAATCTGGCAAGAACGTTCGCCGCCTCACCGGAGACAATGTGGTAGCCCGGGCTGGCCGGATGGCTATGACCCTCTGGGACGCATTCAACCGGCGGGCCGGTCGCCGCCTCACGGAACGCGCCCACATCGGAGCCCTGTAAAAGGCCATGGGCCGCACGACCCCCGCGTAGAGTCTCCGGCAGGAAGAGTTTGGACCCCCTAGATTGGGCAGGAGCCGCCTCGAGGCAGCCCCAGCCCGCTCCAGTATGGGAGCCAAACGTCGGAAATGCCCCACGAAGTTCCACAGGCTGTCAAGGACAAGTCCCAGGTCGTCGACTTGACGCCGATGTGAAGACCTGGTGGCTTGAAATACAAACTTTGGTTTAGCTTAGGTACCAGTCTCCCACAATATTTTTTTTGAGCCCATCACTGGACAAAATTGTTAATTCTTTGTTACTATTTCATAAGAATATTGCAGTGAGAAAATAAATACATAATTAATTAATAATCCCCCTGATATCCCTTCTTTGATAGCCTTCTCTGATATTTGCGAGCTGTCAAATACAAGCTGCAGTTTTAATAATTTTATCCAGTGAACTCAAATAAAATTTACAATATCCTTAACGAGGAAACATACAAGAAAACATGATGATTAAGGCATATCACCACCTGCTGGTAAAATATTTTACCTAAAGACAAAGACATTCGTCGGATATGGTAGGTACAAAGTTGGCTATTACTATAAATACGTTCAGAACACATCCGCTGCTAAAAGCGGCAAACGAATTGTTACAATAAGTATTACGTAAAGGCATAAAACTTAATTTAATATATTACATCATATACTCTGAAAAACAATACAAAACACTTAGACATAGACAAAAAGGTACAATAACCACTCTAATAAACAACATAAAATTAAAAAAAATACACAACAACCACAATATTTTTAACAGAAAGGCCGAACAAACCAGTTTTAGTAGCTTTTTCACGTCTTCTAGTAATGTTATAAAGCCGTCATTTGTATGAAAATTAAACAATATTTCAGCGACACTAGCTCACGTATCTTATCTATATTTTACAAGTTTGTTTTATTAGGCCTCTGAAGCCCTCAAGAAGAGAGGTCTCAACAGTATGATGATATTGTCCTAGACATCCACATGATATTATTTCACAGTCTACGTTTACGACGCTCAAGGGAATTTGGCGTACACAGAATGATATTTCAAGTTATACTCATCCAGTATAATCTGACCTCTCATTATAACGGGTGTATAAATATCCTTAAGGCGACGATAACCGACTTTTAATTATTTTAAACTAAAGATCACGTCTAAATGAGTAGTGTTAATGATTTGGAAAAAAAATATGTTATATGTGAATATTTTAGATTATATTTACATTACACACATATTGTAATTAATTTGTAACATTATATTTCACACGGATGAAAACTTAGATTCACGCAAAAACTATCAAGCGTATTTTTATGAAACCTTCACCATTTTAAAGATTATTTAATTATTTACCATTACCTAGTATACATGTTTTAATATAATACCTTTTGTTTTAAGTATAATAAATTAATACTGTGTCTTATTTGGGACAGCGTTCTTTGATCGGCGAGACCTATTACTGGGTGGTCGTAAGACGCGTTACGTGAGCTCAGCACAGAACACGCAAGTTATGCACTCAAGGCCGTTGGCATATATCTGCGTATTAATGAAGCCAAGAGTCACTTGTTCTTCCTGTTATTACGATATATTTTTATACTGGACCTTACCTGGGAACCTCCTGGTTACGGACCTAGCATAAGCATAATCAGCATATAACTATTTCACTGCTGGGACACAGGCCTCCTCTCGCTGAGAGCGAGTGGGCCGTTATGATGTTACATGTCTTCGAATTTTTGGTTCTAGCACATGCCGGTTATCTCACGATGTTTTGCTTCACGGTTTCGAGAGCAGTGGTGATGAAATGATTTAATGTAAAGCGCCTGTCGAGGTTTGAATCTACGACTTGCAACTCGTAAGTCGCGGCCGTTACCATTGGGCCACCACTGCTGTCTAAATAGACATGTCTTCGTGTGTACATTACGAGTTTTCTATGACTCTGTGACTGAGGTCTGCTCATTGTGGCCGCATTATACTTCTGACTGGTTTATTCTGTGCTTATGAGTATTTCACTCTTGATTTATTGGTCTCCAGTGGTTTCTTTGCTTGGAAAAGGCTTTTCTTTTTCCGAGAAAAGAAACAAACTTAACTGGTTTATATTATGACTTTGACTCATTTGTGTATTTCGAATCCTTAACTCGAAAAATATAGCTTGTCTTGTGGACTTAATTAGTAACATCAGAATCGAAATATAATGAAAATAAAACTTTTAAAATTGGTGAAATTTGCAAATATAAGATTTGAAATATGAGTGGAGGGAACTTTTAAAATTATCTTTTAATAATAATTTCAGTCTTGTTATTTTGGGTTATTGACTATATCGAGGATAATTAGAAATCGTGGTCCTCCGGGACGTGTACCTGCGGGATCGGGGCCCTTAGACACGAACCCGTTATTTTTCTTCATAGCATTGTTTGAATCATTTGGCTTCCAGGATATGTTGAGATAACAACAGGTGTAAGTTGGTAATGTTGCCACCAAGTTACTACATAGCATAGCTAACTCTGTCTTTGATGGATCTTAATCATAAGCTGCTTCATTTGTCCTTTAAAAAATGCGTTTATCAGCTCTGTTTACCAATCATAATAGTTAGAATTGTACATACAAAACAGCTATAAATGAGGAAACTGAAATACTATGAAGCTACTACTTTATTCAAATTGAACGCAACCACAGATTATACTGTATTAATCAGAAAAGGATAAAATATAGTTTAACTTAATTATACCCTAGTCACGTAAATATACTGCAAAATAAAGATTTTCATTTTTAAAATTCGCTTGGTAGTATTTTGAAGTTCACAATGCAACACAGGTAGATTTTGGCAACACCATGTTTTACGTTCCTATGCATACCGCAGCGCTATTATTAATTATGAGGATGGTCGTACTGAAACGCATTTTTTGTAATCAGTCATACGAATGGTTACGCTTATGCTTTGGTTACCTACGCAAAGAAAAATAATGAGGAAAAGTAAATAAAAATGTGTAAAATACAAGGTGTACCTACCAACATGTTTGTGCTTTGAGCAGATATACTTGAGAATGCATTCAGCGCAATCCGGAATGAGCTGCGTTGAATGACATTTGAAAAAAGTTAGATGTCATGGTCACGATAGATAAGAAGTCATGACTGCGTGCGTTCCGTTCGGTGTCTTATTCGGTGCATTTGACCTCATCTTATTTTCTCAAGACTCTGGCTTGCTTCTTTGTATTCGATTGATTCTGTGAACGATAACCCACCAGCTCGCTACACTAGACAGTAATAAATACACATTTAAAAAATACTTGAGTGTTGTTTTTTTGTTAATTTTATTGCCTCATCTCCTACCTATTATCAGTTACAAGACCATGCAATTTTCCGAGCAATACAACATAATCAGTGGTTGTGTTCCATTTGATTAAAGTACCACGCTTCATAATCTTGGGACAGCAAGGGAAATCATAAGGCTGCGGACACGAAGTCAGCGGGCGCTGGGCGGCGGCGGGGCGGTGGCAGCGCGGCGAGCGGCGCGGCCAGGCACCGCTTGACTGGAGCGCACCGCTCGTGCGCCGCTCCCCGCATCGCTGTCTTCGAGGCCAGTTCCATATAAATCTATGCTACGTCTATGCATTGAAACTATCACAAGTACTTGTAATAATAAATTATATTTGGGCCAAAACTCAGCACAGCGCCATCTATTAACATTATTAAAACTTCTCTACATCTACACTAGCTATTAAATCTTTATATAATATTTTCTCGAAAATGCAGGTAATGGAGAAGGTCGGGCAAAGCTAATTGTAGATGGCGTGATCATAGCTAGGTCCCCACCGCCTACAATAAATTTGACATTTCGTTCAGTCATGAGTTTACTTTTATTTCGCTATTTCGTTATTTCCGGTAATTTCAATATTTTAAATCAAGACTTGGAAAGTGTCAGAATTTAAAACCATAAATATATCCTCAAAATCACTTTCTTCAAAATGTTTCTACTCTGTTTAATTTATAAAATATCTCTACGAATAGCTTTAAGCCACCATCTTATAATTTTAGGGTCTCTCGGGAAATGGTGGACTCCAATTTCGGAGTATTTAGTAACACAACAACGCATCATTTTCGCAAAAATAAAATAAAACCACCTCATGCCTTGTATTACTGGCTTGTGTTGGGAACTAGCTACGACAGCGCCATTTTGACAGTTGCCTTCCCCATTTCCAGCTCGAAACTTGAGATAAGGCAGTTTATTGTGCAGTATTATCTGTGATGATATTATGTATTTATAGTGGTTAAATTATCTCAGATTAAAATACCAAAAAGTTCATGTCCTTTGCAGAAAGGAAGCCCGTTTGGACCAGACAACGTTCCAAGACGAAAGCGACTCAGAAGGACCATTTTATACTGATGTAGGTACTGTAAGTAATAAGAATCTACATATATCACACATAAAAGCTCAGAGTATTCCTGGTCACTATTCTGACCTTTTGGCATCCTTTAGCAGTGCTCACCTAGATGCTCTATTGATATCGGAATCTTTTTTGAAGCCGTCTATCCTCTCTATTTAATACTCACTCCCCGGCTTCGTCTTGATCCGCAACGCTGGCAAGGGTGGAGGAGGGGTTGCCATGTACCTGCGTGCTGATTTACCCTACAGAGTGGTCAGTTCATCTCCTTAACGGTATTCTGAGTCGGCTGAATACTTGTTTTTCGAGATTGCTGTGCATCACATAAAGGTTTTGCTTGCAGTGCTCTACAGTCCTAATCTTCACATTGAGATGTGTGTTAATTTTATAGGAATATTAGTGTATTTATATCAAAATCAAATTTCACAATTCCTCGAAAAATGTCAGTTTATTTCAAATGTCAGTTTCAGGTATTGGCACTTTGTTCCCCAAACCCATTCAGGTTCAGGAGCGACCCTTCTACACTTATATTTACTACCGCCACGTAGTTTCGGACATGTTTGCGTTTGTTTAATTAGTTGTTCTCGCTTGCTTTACACTCGCAGTTAAATGGCCTTGCTCGTGTTATGTTATAACATGTCTGGAGGGGATTTTGCAATGTTCGGAGAGCGAAAGGGAAAAGTTACAGCTGCTAATGTTTTGAGCAGATTTAGGTAAGGCATATTTTTATTATGTAGGTACTAGAATCTAGTATATAATAAAAATATGCTGAGTCATCTAGTAACTGGATGACCCGGTGAACTTCGTACCAAAATATCGATTTATCGATTTTTCGGCTGTTCATTTGGGTTTTCTCTAAATCACCCCGGTATTGAGACAAATAAAACAAAAAAAAAGTCAAATCGATCGAGGCATTTTCGAGTTTTTGCGAGACTAACGCATGGCAATGGGGAAGGTCGGTCAAAACTAATTGTAGATGGCGTGACCATAGCTAGGTCCCTACTTCCTACAATAAATTTGACTTTTCGTTCATTAATTCCATTTCGTATTCATTCATGAGTTTGGTTTTAGTCTACTATTTCTTTATTTCCGGTGATTTCCGTATTTTGAATCAATATTTATTCGACACGGAAAGTGTCAGAATTAAAAACCTTAAATAATGCTTAATTCCTCGTAATCACTTTCTACAAAGTGTTTCCATCATAACCTCGATCTCGATTTAATTCAAATAATTCCCTATGA
Source organism: Fissipunctia ypsillon (assembly GCA_947568875.1). NCBI lineage: Eukaryota > Metazoa > Arthropoda > Insecta > Lepidoptera > Noctuidae > Fissipunctia > Fissipunctia ypsillon. The sequence goes on from OX387653.1 coordinate 22,834,817, forward strand.
ATAGCTTTAAGCCACAATCTTCTAAGCTTAAGGTCTTTCGAAAAATGGTGAGCTCAAATTTCTAAGCATTTAGGAAGACAACAACGAGTCATTTTCGCAAAAATAAATAAAAACCACCTCACGCCTTGCATTATTAGCTTGTTTTGGGAACTAGCTACGACAGCGCCATTTTGACAGTTGCCTTCCCCATTGTTTTTTATAAATATATAGATAGATAGATTTTGAATCCTGGTGTTTCTGTAATTTAAAATGTTGACCTAATTATGGTGCTGACATTAATTTTTAAAGTACTAACCTGCACGCGTAGCATGATATGTTGCTGTGTTAGGTTAGGATACTCAACAAGTAGTGTACACCGCTTTCGTTGCTGTGGCTCAGGGGGGCCAGCTAGATAGAAACTTCGTAGCATGACCAACATAGAATCGCAGGACAAAATGACACATCGTATAGGCCGACCGCATAACTGAGACGTTGCCTGAGGTAGCAGCGCGGTGAGGGAGGGGTGTGGTGACGTGATGCGAGAGCTCAGTGATTCGTCAACTTGTGACAACTATCACCCCTCCCTCACCGCGCTGCTACCTCAGGCAACGTCTCAGTTATGCGGTCGGCCTATAAAAATATTTCTAAGGCACGATGTCACAAATGAAGAAAAGAATTGTAATTTTGGATAGAATGAGATATTATGTTTATTTTTCGCAAATTAGAGATAGAAGTGGGGTTGGTCTGTAGAGGGGTGACCATCCATTATATACCGAGACTCCTCCGTGCCTCGGAAAGCACGTTAAGCCGTTGGTCCCGGCTGTCATTCGTGGATCTTTGACAGTCGTTACGGGTCATCAGACGCCCGATAGTCTTTCAACCAGTCCTACAAAGGGTATCGTATTATCGAGTTACTTTGTTGTAGAGGTCAGATGCAGTCGCTCCATGTAAAGTACTGGTATTCAGCTGTATCCGGTGAGACTGGTAGCCGACCACAACATAGTTGGGAAAAGGCTAGGCAGATTGATTGTTGCAGTAGTTAACTAATCATACATTAGAAGAAACAAAAAGCAATCTTAAAAAAGCATACAGCTAACTAACCAATAACCACTTACATAAGTCTACCGCTTTGCTTACTAACTAAACTACAACAGGAAACTTGCTGAACTCTTGAAAACACGCAAATACGAGGACTCCCCATTCAAAAGCAACTTGTAACCGAACTTGTCAAAACTACCCGCTCTGAGATCCGAAGTCGTGAAGTTTGTGGTCTGCGTAATAAATGACCCTTTATAGACCATTTCGGGCGCTGAGACGACCATGCACAAAGGACCAAAAGCTGGTTTTGATATACATAAGTGCCTTCAAAATATTTTTGCTAAGAGTCAATGTGCGGAGTCCCTTTTGTATGCAGTTGAATCTTTTCATGAAAAATGTCCTTTATTGGCGACCCTCTCTGGGTTGCTGACAATAGTTTTATTGTGGAGTAGTTTTTATGTGTTTTGGGCTAATGAGCGACTGTGCATTAGGGGTTCGAATGAAAAGGTCACCCAATTGGATTACTTAGTAAACGGTTGTTGTGGTTTAAAGCTAAGTGTTACATCCGCATCGCATCGCATTCCAATAAAAAAACGCTGCTAATGTACAAGAATTTTTGCGTTGCAGCCCGCCCAAATGTGCGTCAGCCTTATAACTCACCATAACGATATGTCAATAAAATATTATAAGACTTGAAATAAATTGATACAAAAAGGAAGGGTTTATTGTTTAGATAAAAATAATATTTAAATAATTTTTAAACTAACAGTCTTAAAATAATAATAATAATATGCACAAGTATATAAAAAAGGAGGGGAAGTAATCAGAGGGCGTCAAAAAATTCATCCGCATCGCTGTCAACAGGAAAAGTGCCCAAAAGGCTGACAGCGTTGCCATGCTGTATGGCAATGCTGATTCTTTGGCCAAAAAAAAGGCCAGCCCTCTGGTCACGTGTAGAGTCGACCAACCGCCTGGCGATGTCTCGAAAAACTAAGTGGGCACTCGGACCCCATGGCCCTAGTGTTTCAATCCCAAACGGCTCGAATGTGTAAGTCCCAATAAGATTGGAGTATTTGCGTCGTTTGAGGTTTTCCGCACATGCAGCAGCCGCCCCAGCACAGCCCGCCGTGCTAGGAAGATGGGATGGCCCAAGGGTGTCGACATACGTTGCATCCCACACCAAAGGCCTACCTACCTTCCAAGGTATTATGGTCATTCCGTCTGATCTCTTCCCATCGTCGCATGCCTAGCCATTGGGTTCTAAAACAGCTGGCACACCGGTGGTGACAAAAGCACGACGGATGATGTCATGAATGCTGGCGAGCCGTGCTATCCGGCCTGCGCTCTTACTGTAGGATAGGCCATGGTGTCCGAGGCAGTCGACACTGTCACCGTATTGGCAAGGAGTGCCCAGACGCAGACAGGTAGCGAGCCGGAAGGTGGTGTCACCCAGCATAGTGCCTATGTTGGGTGACGGTAGCGCCTGAAGCCAGAGGCCTGACTCCCACTCACCCACAACCAGCAGGCGGGCATGCTCAGCAGTACTGGTGGTCGTATTAATAAGATTATTCCGTACCAACCTGCACAGTGGTTCATCCCTGCAAAAAGTAAATAAAACTATATAATAAAGTGACAGGTTGCCAGCTCTCCGCTTGTTGCAAGTTTAACAAACTTTCCTTAAGTGGAATTTTACGACTTCGCGTGAAATATTTCGAAGTTCCTTGTGAGGAGGATGGAAACTCTCTTGTGTCGCGGCTGCGGTTTTGCACCAAGAAGTGGAAAACTGATTTTGGTTGGATTTCCTTAAACTAAGAGTTTCAGATGTTTATAAATAATCTTAATCAGATGATGAACAGATATTTTTAGGATGATGATGTTGCCTCAAGACCTACGTCGTCATCGAGACGGGCCCAGAAAGAATTGACGTGACGGCCTTTTTATTATTTCTGTTGATTTTTCTGGCAAAACTATAACATAACATGACGCCTGTTCTCCGAAAGATTATGCAGAGGCGTTCCTCATAGTACACCCACATTTCCCCAGTTTTGTGTAAGCCCTATGTAATAGGGGGTGAGCATATTTCCATCAACTGGGTATAAATTCAGACTGGCTATGAGGTATTCCGCTTAGAGCAGTGATTTCAACAGTACTTCATCGAACGGCTCCTAAGCTGTTCTACCAACCGCACTTATCAACATTTTGTTACAGTGTAGTTAGTAGAACAGCTTAGATGCCGTTCGGTTAAGTGCCGTTGAACTCAGTGCTCTGAGTGGAATTGGAATACCTCCCGGCTATTACTGAGAAATTCCTGATGGAAAAACAAAAACTAATATAAACATAAAACTAATTATACAATCTAATTTAACATCCATTCTATTACCAAACAATTTTCATTAGGGTTTCCCAACAAAAAGCTTTGCGAATAATCAAAGGTTTTATTACCTTTGTCCCTTAAAAATCACTACATGGTGCTCTAAGTACCTCGTTAAAAACATCAGGTATGGTCGACCGCACGCTATTGTAAGACTTCAAATAAGAAACCCGCCCTTACCTGCTACGAAATAAAGGCCTTTTCAAAGTGGATATGCGGCTGGCTGTACCACAAAAGCACTGTTCTACTAATGGGGGTAGAATTTCTTTTCCCATTAAGACATAGTGGTCTTCGTTACCCGATAATGGTGGTCACCGGCGTAACTAACTACACACTGATTTAATGAACAGTAATTGCAGTTAAATCGGGTTTACGGTCTGAAACGGTTTTTTTTTCAATTGGGAATGGTAGTTGCGAAGTGTGGTTGATCTTAATTTAAAATGGCGATTGTTTTGGTTTTAAGATACCTAACTATGCGTAGCTGCACCTACTAAGAAGTACATAAATAGAGTCGTCTCAAAATTTCCATGTACTACTTGTTCTTACGAGTGTTGCTGTCCCGCCACCGCGATGGGCGGGGGTAAAAATCACTCGGAAAAACGGAACGGTTATAAGTATCACTCTTTGGTCCTTCTGCCATAGAGGACACCACGGCCACAAAGCTTTTCTCAAGATACCAAAATATACATCATGCGACGTAAATAAGACCACAAATTGAATATATCATATTTAAATGCTCCTTTGCTGGATCTAGTACTTAATTTTATTCTTTAAACATCGCTTCGTTTCAACAAACGTCGAGGTATGAATGCGCTATATCTAAAAACAAGTGAGTTCGCTTTCGTGCAGTACTCGGTCAAGGTTCCGAATGAACTTTCCAGAATAGTACAACAGTAGTGGTATTCTGTAAAAATCTCACCGAGAATACATCATCACTTCACCTGATGCTAAGGAGTGACACTATGGACAGATCACTTCACCTGATGCTAGGGAGTGACACTATGGACAGATCACTTCACCTGATGCTAGGGAGTGACACTATGGACAGATCACTTCACCTGATGCTAGGGAGTGACACTATGGACAGATCACTTCACCTGATGCTAGGGAGTGACACTATGGACAGCTCGCTTCACCTGATGCTAGGGAGTGACACTATGGACAGCTCACTTCACCTGATGCTAGGGAGTGATACTATGGACAGCTCACTTCACCTGATGCTAGGGAGTGACACTATGGACAGCTCACTTCACCTGATGCTAGGGAGTGACACTATGGACAGATCACTTCACCTGATGCTAGGGAGTGACACTATGGACAGATCACTTCACCTGATGCTAGGGAGTGACACTATGGACAGCTCACTTCACCTGATGCTAGGGAGTGACACTATGGACAGCTCACTTCACCTGATGCTAGGGAGTGATACTATGGACAGCTCACTTCACCTGATGCTAGGGAGTGACACTATGGACAGCTCACTTCACCTGATGCTAGGGAGTGACACTATGGACAGCTCACTTCAAGCTCACTTTACAGAAGTTTTCATGGTGAGATTTTTACAGAATAGCCTGGCAGGTATTTTTATCACACTGCTTCGGTCAAGGTCAAGACTTTTCCGAAGCAGTGTTCATGATATTCAATTATGCATTTTATCTGTCTACACATAAGCACCAGCCTTCTAAATCAACAGGATTCTCTTGAACTTCAGCAAAGTTTAAGGCTGATTGTTGTATCCATTTTTTACGATTTTAAAATCGTAAAAAACGATTAGTTTAGAAATAGTGCTCTTATCCAAGGTACTTTCTTTGTTCAAGGTAACTCTTTATATCCTGGATTATTTTCGTTTTGTATAGTTACTAGATGAAACTGTACTTACGGAAGTTGAAGATAGAGAAGAGGTATTCACGAAAAAGTATTCGTAAGTATGAACATTTTTTACTATAGGACCAAACCTGAAATCGCGGAATAAATCAAATTTTTCCCACATTGTCCAGTTATACGAACATAAAAGCAGTTTTTTTTGCGATACCATTTTGGTTTTCACTTATTTCAACTAAGTACAACTTGCAAGAAACCAGTTTGTTTGGCCTAAATAATTGGTTATTCCTTGTCATATTTATCAGTTATACACACACTACAAAAGACGTTCTTTTAAGAAAATAAAACAGTGTGTTCTGCAATTTATCATTATTATTATACTGGCTTCTAACGACACCCCTGAGACACAGGATGGCATATTTTTATCAACCACACAGTTTTATGTCCTGCTTTGTATATTCATAAAGCACTGCCAGCGTTGTTGTGCAAATAAAAGGAAAGATTTAAAAAGACAAAGCTATGGAAATGGAACGAAAAGATAAGGCCGCAAAAAACTTAATTCACATTCAACGACGTAGAATTAGGATATATGCGGCTAGACTTTTGAAATATAGAAGCGGAAAGATAATAAGGAGAAAAGACAATTCTTTATCTAGAAAACTTTATTGTTTTTAGGCCTTGGCAGCTGAATCACTCACAATCTATTTCATTTGGTAGTTAAACAGTCAAGTTGATTCAGAAAGTTTTGAAATATGAGGTCCAATGAACATTGTTGAACTGTGACAATAAAAGTGATTGCGATTGAAATCTGAGCCACATTTTTATTTACTTATGTTACTGAAACTAACGCAACTGCTGTCTTTTTTTAAATAGGCAAGAGAATACACAGAACAGGTGCTAACGTGGTGTTTAATACCTTTAGCAAATTATTAAATTAGATACAAATCAGACAATCTTATGACAGTGCACTAAACATCACACATCTCTTCACAATAACTGGTTCAATATTGGCAATGGTGTCAACAGCATTCATTACCTATTGTTCCTTACTACTAGTTGAGACTTTGTAAAATACTTGAGGAAACACAGAAGCTATACATGCATCTCTGCATACACTTCCAAAGAGCCTAAAGATTTTATGTTTCGACTGAGTGGCTTCGTTTCATTTCACCGATATCGTTATCGAGATGCCAATCAAACGGTGCAATGAACATTATTGTTCTGTAAAAATTGAAAGCAAGTGAGTGTCACATTATAAGGCAGTAGCACAATAAATACCTATTTCTATACCTATTCACGTACAGCGAGTGCAAGCGCACTTGCGAGTTTACAACTGTCATTTGTTTGGGATCGCCGCATGTACGCGTCAGTGCGTGCGCCTGATTTCCTTCGTAGTATGAAGCGGGCCTTCTGTACTATTCTATGTCAGTAGATAGATGTGGTCGGTCGGGTATGATCGGCTATATTCGATTAGGCCTTTCAGAAAATAAATAGCTTTTATCACAAACCTCTGTCAGGATAATGTATAGGCGGTTTATCTAGACTCTAGAACCCGTTACTGTTCCTAGGCTTAGGTTGTTGCTAACATTTCCTCAGCGTGAAAAAAATGTGGTTTTCTGACCTCCTTACATATTTATGAGATTAGTGCTTTGCAGTCTGTTGTCGGATTAAATTAGCTTGATTAAATATACACTGAGATTCGGGATAAAGGCTGGTGTTATTTTGTAAGATATTCTCTGTTGTGCTTTCTTTTTTTTTCTTTTAATTTTGAAATAACTTTGCGACTACTAGTTAGAATTTTTTAGGTTCATGCTATTATAAAAAAATCTCTCATGCACGTTTTTATAAAATTATTATGTAGCATAATCAGCTTATAATGACCCCACTGTTGGGACACATGACAGGCCTCCTCTGTGTGTGTAATCCACCACGCGGGCTCAGTGCGGGTTGGTAGATGTCACATGTCTTTGAATTTTTGGTTGTAGAAAGTTTCCTCACGATGTTTTCCTTCACCGTTTTGAGAGCAGTGGTAATGCAATTAATTACACAAAGTAAAGCGCCTGTCTGGGTTTGAACCCACGACCTTCAACTCGTAAGCCCCGTTACCACTTGTCCCCCACTGGTCCAATTATTGTGTATCTAATACGTACTAATTTAAATCTTATGAAAGTCTTGCTTTGGTTTGCTTTGGTTTGCTTTATTTACTCCCGCAGTTACAGAGTTTAATTTATTTACGTTAACGATCTTTGTCTTTTCCAGTAAATGTATGTCTAGCAAGAATGGTGAATGAATGAATGAATGGCCAGAAGGTCATGAACTGAAATAGACCAGATGATGAGCCAAAACTATGACGAATGATGCAATTAGTTTCATTATCCGCTGTCTGCTAGATATTGTGCTATTTCCCAGTTTATTCAGTTTAATAAGTACGACACAGACAAAAGAGCGACTCCAAGCCTAAAGTTTGTGAATAACTTTCGAATACCAACAAAACATTAGGCCAAAAAGCGAATGAAAAAAGGGTCTGTCATTAACAACGCAGTATTTTCCCCGAAATTGTTTTAACCTAGATAAAAAAGGAATAATATACAGCCGTGCTATATATAAAATGAATTATGCCCAAAAGTTTTGACATTTCTACAAAATTAACAAACAAAACAGATACGATGTTTGACCTTTGATAAAAAATGAAAATGAAAAAAAAATCACCCTTTTTTAATACGATAACAAAACAAAAAATACCCTCATATCCGACCAGCTATGACCACACTGTTGGATGTGAGGGTATTTTGACTGACATTGTATTTGATAAGGCTGTGCGTACACCTGTGTCAAAACAGTTATGTCAGTCGTGCGCAGAGCAGTTTTGCCTTTTTATGTTATTTGATAGCAGTCAAGCAGGCGGCCCAACCTTAAGGGAAGTGGTCACCACCACCGCCACCGCCGCCTAAGGACGTTTGTCCACCGCCACCGTCAACAGGACGTCAACGAGAAGAAGTAGCGATACATTAAGACACAGTGACATTAACTATGGTCGCGTGCCCACGAGGCAATACAAAACATGTTTCATCTTGTCCACACATTACCGTCGCACCGGCGGCGCGTGCGCGCGGCGCCGTTCGCCAGGCTTTTGTTTTGTCATAACTTCCTAATCACAAGTGCCCATGTCGGTTGGCTATTTACAAAATGTTTGTAAGTACTTTCAATTGCTTTTTGGGCGTTGAATATTTTTTACTACTATTATAGCAATGTAAACTATCTAATAAAAAATATATATAGAAAAAAACATTCATATTCCATATTGTGTAACGTTACGATTAGCCTGGGGCTAATATTGTAAGTCACAATATTTCAAAAAGGTAAAAAATACAATCAATACATTAAATATAAGAACTGGTGTACAGCGCAAAACACGCGCAATTGGATCCTGAAGGGTTCAGGAACGGCGGATCTGCAGCTCAGGTCGCTTGGAGATCAGTAGGTTTGAGGTTTGTGGGCAGGAATTAAGACTGCGGCAGCCGTGCAGCGGCCGGACGAATGACGGCAGAGTCCAGAGGTACTCTGCCGCCTTCCCCATCACTGGAGAGTGATGGGGAGGGGCGTCTTACGTCACCCAGCGCCTGGACGTCTGCAATGAGGGTTCATTTATGGCATTATCAGGGCTTCGGCGTTCTTACGCCGTGAAACAGGGCCCTGGGAGTCCGGGAAAATTCGTCCATGCGCCGAACAGCTGGGTTACCCCATGGAGGACTTTGAGCTGGTCGTCGGTGCTCACCGGGATGTAATAAAAGCCTTTTGAATACTGAAAGTAGACTGGTTTATTTGGCCTGAAGGCCCGTATTTTTAAGAGTCAGTAGTACCTTAATTCAAAATAATTTAACTTAATCATAGGAGGTTAGGAACAAAAGGTGTCATTTACACTTTTCTATTTTCTTATGGATTTTTATGTTCCGACATAATATTTACATAATAAATAAGCTAACAGACTTAAAATAATAATTATAATATGTACAAATGTAAAAAAAAAAAAATACTTGGTTTTCCGAGACATCGCCAAGCGGTTGGTCGACTCTTCACGTGACCAAAGGGCTGGCCTATTCTTTGGCCAAAGAATTAGCATCGCCATACAACGTGGCAATGCTGCCAGCCTTTTGGGCACATTTCCTGTTGACAGCGATGCGGACGAATTTTTTGATGCCCTATGATTATATTTATTTTCTTATTAATTTGAGAAAATAAATATTTACCTAGATCTAGGCAATTATTTTGTATTTTTGTTTACCATTTATGTGTCAGTTAGTAACTAGATTTGAATGCATATAAAAGTATGTATGTAGATGTTTCAATAAAGCCAATATTTAATAAAGTTTTTATGAAATGACACCTTTTGAACCTACACTAAGCAAATGTTATCATTTGATTCAATAGAGTTGTAAAATGTCACCTTTTGAAAAGCACTGAATAAAAAATGTTACTTTATGAAACAAACAAATTTATTTATTCAAAATGTGTTTATTAAACATGTAATTCTCCACAACCAGGTTCTAGACAGTCACAGGCAGTATTTTCATTATCTTCATTTTCAGTGATATTGTTTTCATATAAAATGTCACAATACCATTTCAAGGGCGGTTTATTTTTCCAGTCTTCTCCAAACTGTTTTACCAGTAAACTTTCTACATCCTTTTTCTTTGCGCCTTTTATGAAATGGCCTAATTCTTTCTCTTCTAAAATGACATTGGTCAAGTTGGTATTGCGCTTTAATAAGTTTTTACCCTTTTCTTCTTCAACGCTTTGAAATTTATAGTTTCTGAAAGTTTTGACTACTGCTTCAATTTTATTTCTAACTATTTTTTTTGTATGCATATACGTTTTATGTCCCTTACGCCTTCTATTTTCTTAAAAGACTTATCAAGGCTTTTAATATCAAAGTATTTCCAATCTTTACCTAAAAAGCGTACAGTGCCGTGCTGGGATATTACTTCTTGATATTTTTCTTTAGTAGTAATCACTGTAATTTTTCTGAGGTCCTTTTCTACCCTACCAAATACGCGATCAGCGGGTAAGATACTGTGACCATTCACAGGAAACACTATCATGATTTTTTCGATGTAATCAATACACAATCGAAAAATTCTAAATCGATCCATTTTATCAGCAAATGTACCCATTTTGATACGACTTTAGCAACGTCGGACGTATTTACTGAGAAAATGACACTTTTTGATATTAAAGACTTGACCACTACTATGTTTGAGTTAAAATGACACCTTTTGTATCGAAAGCAGCTATTGACGTGGATTTTTCTACGAAATAAGTCTTCTTTTGAAGTTGATAATTGCATAAATAGATAGAATTCAGGGTTTATAGTTGGATAGCAAAAAAAACGAGATTGAAGCTGAATGCGTAAATGTCACCTTTTGTTCCTAACCTCCTCATGGTAGTCGGACAAAAACATTAAGACGGCCTTCACTGGAAGACCTGACCTTAAACACTAGCTTTATAAAAGGTTTGTTAACATTTTTAGAACATTAAAAAGAAAACTGACAGGTAACTTATTCATAATTGATAGTCGGTCAGAATCAATAAAGCGGCTTGCAGTGAAACCTGAGTTAGAAAGTATGTTTTGCAGAACAAGTATTAGTTAAATTAGTGTCCTGTGATTTCATATATGAAAATATAGGTAAAGGTAACAGGAATTATTGAACGCAACCAGCCTTTTTACTGCAAAATATGTAAATAAACTAAAAGATGTGGATTCTGCGAAGCGGAATTCCACGTTCTTCACAGAATCCACAATTGTTGTCAATAACGATAGTCTGTTTTAAAACAATTTTGACTTGATCTGCAGTCTGCACGCAGCCTAAGTTGGACACCTTACCCTTTTCTAAATAATACACGCCGGAGACCGGTAACACGATATTTCTTTCCGACGATAAACGGAATAAAATAGGACGAGCACAGTGACTGATCAAATATAAGAGGTTTCGTAGATTTTATTGATATTATGTTGATTTTTTCCCTCTTATTTTATTTGCCTTTTTGGTTTGTGTATTGTAATTTTTTTAATGGAGGATAGGCGTGTATTTTTTGGACGATTAAATATCGTCAGAAAAGGGCGGGCGGCTATCATCAATGGAAAGAATTTTTTTTCTATAAATATTGTTGATGTAGTAATAGTATAATTGTTTTGCAAACTAGGCACTTAATAATCTGTTCTCTTCGACGTCATGTTATACTTTCTCAAAGCCTTTAACGTTCTGAAATCACAAGAAAGTAGTAAGCAAGCGTAAAAAATGTGATCCATGATCGCAAGTACTCTGAAAAGTAAGAATTCGATATAATATGGCACTAACGATGCAGTGCGTCTGACTTTCGAATGTCAATATTAACGAACGTAGATATCGGTTTTCTTAAACCGATATCGTTGACTTTTAAAGATCGTTATAAAACGGGAAAAAAGTAATTGCTCCAAAAACCTATCTTCTAATGATGGACACTTTTTTTTAACAATTGAGCCTCTTTTTAACTTTGTGGCCTTTTGTCACAGTTGGTCACAGTAACTAAATTAGGTTAGAACTGTGGACATTCATCGCCCCCCATTCCACAGGACCCGAGATGGTTTCGCGTAGTGTTCCACGCGCGCCTCTCTAAGACGTAACGGGGGGAGTTCAACATCTCCATCCCCCCCTCCCGCCTATGGGACGTGGTCAGCATTGGAAGTCGCTTTCGTAGCCGCAGCCCCCGACGACGCAGAAAAAAAAGGCTTGAACTGTGACCAACCGCGCTACATTTTAGTTGCTCACAGTTACTTGTCTATATTTTTGGGCCCCAAAATAGGAATTATTTGAGGTTCACAAAAGATAGGTGCATTCGTTATGATAATTGATTTGAAGAGGTTTGATTGAATATATGCCTTATATATATCAGCCCTTGTACATAACTTTAAGTTATAGTTGTTTAAACCGCGGCCTCATTAGTGTACGGCTTTGCTCACGTAACATTTAGTCTGAAATAGCTAATTACCTACCTGTGTATTTTACACACGAAAGCATTAGGTACGTACATTCTATGTGCTGTTGTTTTGTGCAAATAAATTGCTTGTGGCTATGTGGCTTGTGGCTAAGTAATAATGTACATAATGACAGCCACATGGCTCGATCGATCAGATTAAGCTACGCTTGCCGCAGTTGTTCCGTGGATGGGTGATCATCCTTACGTACTAAGACCCCTCCATGCCTCGGAAAGCACGTTAAGCCGTTGGTCCCGGCTGTCATTCATAGATCTTTGACAGTCGTTACGGGTCGTTAGACGCTCGAAAGTCTGACAACCAATCTTACCAAGGGGTATCGTATTACCCAGTAACTAGGTTGTGGAGGTTAGATAGGCTCTCGTTCCATGTATGATACTGGTATTCAGCTGCATCCAGTCTGACTGGAAGCCGACCCCAACATCGTCGGGAAAAGGTTGATAATGATGATTTAGCCTATACATGATACTAGTGACGCAGCGTTCATACAACCCGACTCCTAGTGTCTACTATTACCAGATAATATGGTACACCTGTGTGTGTAACTGTGTATCACATCACATTACAGATATTTAATACCAGTTTAATACATCATAAGACTAAAATTACAAAATATGCCTAAAATTGTTTGCCTAAACAAAGATTTTCCATAACATCAGCGTTAAAATAAGCCGGCCCTCGTGTGTCAGAATGCGGCACTAAATTCGTAAGTACGGACACACGTGATTTCGTGTCCCGCAGCACCGCATCGTAGGTAACTGGAGAAGCCGAACTACTGCGAGTTATGACAGAGACGTCATAAATAGAAAAGTATAAGTATATAGTAGGCGAGAAAGAGGTAGAATGAATGATTATTCTTTTTGTGTTTGTGTTTTTTCTTTGTGTCATGTCTATCGCTAATAAATGTATTTTCCTTCTTTTAATTTTCTATAATAATGTTCTTTGTTAATGTTATTTCTAGACACATAAATTCACGTGTATTTTGTTTTCACCTGCTCTTTTGAATTTTATTCGTTATAAAATTAGAATATATTAGAATATTTTTGTAATATAGTGTTTTTCAGAAATAAAAATAGGTATATTCGGTAATTTTATCGTTTATTTAATTTTTGAGTTAATTCATTTTGATGTAATCTAGAGTTTATGAGAATTGAACAATTTTTTCTTCGGCTTCCCTCTAACGGTAATTGTAGCTGCGTAACTGTATGACACAATCAGTATTTTTTTTTTATAAAAAAGGATTAAAAAATGTCACAAATACATTTTATTTCAATACAAAATAAGTCTAAACCCAATACATTATTCAGCTCGTTAACATTAAAGTCAGACTCAAATAATACATAATTTTAATAAAAAGGCAGATGTAAAAGTGATTGCACCAAAAACCACTCGTAGGTACGATACAAAAGCTACTTTCAAACTGAAGAAATATTATTAACAATTTTTGGATTTATATTTTTCATATCAGTATTTTAGCCAGTTTTCTATATCTAGCTAAATGCACCCATGTCAAAACTGAAAACATGATTAACTATCGCAAATAGTTTTCTGTTTATCCATATTAGAACATTCTTTTTTTTTTAATAATGTACACCCTAGAGGTACGTTGTAGAGATACTTTTTAAGGCTCCGTATCTCAAAAGGAAAAAACGGAACCTGTCGGTTGTCTGCCTGCCTGCCGGTCTGTCTGTCAGTCAAGACCATTTTTCTCAGGAACGAGTGGAGGTGTCAAGTTGAAATTAATATCAAATACGTAGGTCTATGCTCCCCTTAAGTTCTAAAAAATCAAGCTTTTAAGTCAACACACACATACACACACACACACACACACACATACATACATACATTTATAACATTTACATTATAATTACAGCAACAATTACGTTTTTTCAACTACAAAGTTAGGTTTGTTCTTGGATTCATCCCAACTACGGAACCCTTCATTGTGCGTGTCCGACACGCCCTTGGCCCTTTTTTTTAATTTTGACCAAATTTAATTGTTAGCGATCCGCAACAACAATAAAAAGTACGTAATGTAATTCAAAGAAATATATCACAAAACAGGCAGAACAATAATATTAACTCAAAAGAAATATATCACAAAACAGGCAGAACAATAATATTAACTCAAAAGAAATATATCACAAAACAGGCAGAACAATAATATTAACTCAAAAGAAATATATCACAAAACAGGCAGAACAATAATATTAACTCAAAAGAAATATATCACAAAACAGGCAGAACAATAATATTAACTCAAAAGAAATATATCACAAAACAGGCAGAACAATAATATTAACTCAAAAGAAATATATCACAAAACAGGCAGAACAATAATATTAACTCAAAAGAAATATATCACAAAACAGGCAGAACAATAATATTAACTCAAAAGAAATATATCACAAAACAGGCAGAACAATAATATTAACTCAAAAGAAATATATCACAAAACAGGCAGAACAATAATATTAACTCAAAAGAAATATATCACAAAACAGGCAGAACAATAATATTAACTCAAAAGAAATATATCACAAAACAGGCAGAACAATAATATTAACTCAAAAGAAATATATCACAAAACAGGCAGAACAATAATATTAACTCAAAAGAAATATATCACAAAACAGGCAGAACAATAATATTAACTCAAAAGAAATATATCACAAAACAGGCAGAACAATAATATTAACTCAAAAGAAATATATCACAAAACAGGCAGAACAATAATATTAACTCAAAAGAAATATATCACAAAACAGGCAGAACAATAATATTAACTCAAAAGAAATATATCACAAAACAGGCAGAACAATAATATTAACTCAAAAGAAATATATCACAAAACAGGCAGAACAATAATATTAACTCAAAAGAAATATATCACAAAACAGGCAGAACAATAATATTAACTCAAAAGAAATATATCACAAAACAGGCAGAACAATAATATTAACTCAAAAGAAATATATCACAAAACAGGCAGAACAATAATATTAACTCAAAAGAAATATATCACAAAACAGGCAGAACAATAATATTAACTCAAAAGAAATATATCACAAAACAGGCAGAACAATAATATTAACTCAAAAGAAATATATCACAAAACAGGCAGAACAATAATATTAACTCAAAAGAAATATATCACAAAACAGGCAGAACAATAATATTAACTCAAAAGAAATATATCACAAAACAGGCAGAACAATAATATTAACTCAAAAGAAATATATCACAAAACAGGCAGAACAATAATATTAACTCAAAAGAAATATATCACAAAACAGGCAGAACAATAATATTAACTCAAAAGAAATATATCACAAAACAGGCAGAACAATAATATTAACTCAAAAGAAATATATCACAAAACAGGCAGAACAATAATATTAACTCAAAAGAAATATATCACAAAACAGGCAGAACAATAATATTAACTCAAAAGAAATATATCACAAAACAGGCAGAACAATAATATTAACTCAAAAGAAATATATCACAAAACAGGCAGAACAATAATATTAACTCAAAAGAAATATATCACAAAACAGGCAGAACAATAATATTAACTCAAAAGAAATATATCACAAAACAGGCAGAACAATAATATTAACTCAAAAGAAATATATCACAAAACAGGCAGAACAATAATATTAACTCAAAAGAAATATATCACAAAACAGGCAGAACAATAATATTAACTCAAAAGAAAATTGACATTTATAATAAATAACAGTTTCTTATAGTATCTATTTCTTCTAGCGGTGTCAATGTGGGCTAGGCTGGGTCTCGAGGACCGTCGTAAATCAGATAGAAAGGGTAAAAAAGTAATCGAGTTTCTGTAGGTATTTTCTACTATTACACATGTGTTGTATCTTTTTTGAAAGAAAAGAAAGAAAGAAAGAAAAATTTGGAAAAGATTTATTTTTTTGGTAATGGCAACAAATAAAATCGTCTAAGGAATTAAATTTTTTCAATGTTTTTGATAGAGTATGTTAGGGTAAGTTCGGCTCTGGGATAAGACCGTACGAATCAAATTCGCGGCTATATTAAATGAAACTATGCCTTTTCGTTGCACACGTACTATGCAGAGATAGTTCAGTGTAATAAAACAAACTGTGTTCAAAGTTAAACTACGTTTAACCATTAACCATTTTCGCGCCATATGTCAGTAACTTGAAGTATAATGATGACGAAAATGAAGTTACTATTTATAATAAAGTTCATTGACGAGAAAAGCAACACTTTCAACTAGCTGAAAATCCGTCGATTTTGATATCCATTATCACTTCAAAATCGACGTAACTATTTTTAAATACAATATTTACAACCATTCTAAGAAAAGACATTAAAGGTCAAGGCATCAAGAACTAAAAACAAAACGCTTAATCTATACAGATAAATAAAATTGAAGTGTCTGTTTCTAATGTCAAAATAATAGATTATTAATAAATGTAACTTAGGCTGCTTTTATTTTAGAAAAATAATTAGGGTTCTTCTTAATAATAGAGAGAAATAAAATAATAATAGAGAATAAGGGAAATTGTGAACAAAATCCGATTCAAATAGGGAAGTATTGACATCCACGTGGGCGAAACCGCAGGCAAAAGCTATTAAATATCAAAAATGAAGCTTTGATACTATATTTTAATCTCTCAGAATTCAGATTAAAGCTACCCCCGACTACCAGCACTACGTCTTGAACTGCTACCCACCCATTCAATCACTATTTAATCCACAATTACAATAAATCCTTACCTTAAATTAGAACCAAGAATCTCCACCATTACTATTAAATTAAATCCTGCAACTGCTTAAGTAATAATAGTCCACAATAATTATGAGCGACAGAAGGGAAACTTCGTACAAATAAATATCAAACAAATTAAAGACTTCCTAGATAAAGATTTTTAGAAATTCTCAAATGTAAAACAAGTAAGCTAGTTGTGTACTACATTGGAACTGCAACATAACTGGCGAAATTTGGGTGTACTAATTCTCCAACTCAAACTCTTTGAGTTTATTTCAATTAAACTTTTGCAGGCACTTATTAATTGTCAAGGAGTCGGTCAGAAATCTGAAGATAGTTGCCCATTCTAAAGCGTGATAGTACCTATGGAGAAGAACGGACAAGAAACTCCATGGACACTCTTTTAAATTACATCGTTACAAAAATATTAGTTATATCATTAATAGGTAGTACACCTCTGCTGTGCCCTTCGGGGAAAACAGGCGTGATGACACACATAATTAATTGCAGTTCTTATTTGACGAAAAATATGTCAAACAAGACAAAATTAGTTCAAGCTTTAAAAATAAATAAGTTACGACTACACGAGGTAGCGAAAGAGGAGCTCGTGGCTAAGTAATAACAGTCGCACGGGACGATCCATCAGGTTAAGCTACGCTTGCCGGGGTTGTCCGTGGATGGGTGACCATCTTTACATACCGAGACTCCTCCGTGCCTCGGAAAGCACGTTAAGCCGTTGGTCCCGGCTGTCATTCGTAGATCTTTGATAGTCGTTACGGGTCGTCAGAAGACCGAAAGTCTGACAACCAGTCTTACCAAGGGGTATCGTATTACCCAGTTACTGGGTTGTGGAGGTCAGATAGGCAGTCGCTCCATGTAAAATACTGGTATTCAGCTGCATCCGGTTAGACTGGAAGCCGACCCTAACATAGTTGGGAAAAGGCTAGGCAGATTGATTGACACGAGGTAGCGAAAGTTTTCTTGCTACGGCGTAGCGCGCTACGAGCTACGCCGTAGCTACGATTGTGTAAACTCAATTTTTTCGTTTTCTGAATACTGTTGAAGACCTTCGCAGTGTGATAATTATTTTAACACAATTTTTTTTTTTTTTTTTTTTGTCAAGCAATCAATATAATAATCATGTGCATATGATACACCGTGTATATTATATGCGAGGAGGAGCTCATGGCTAAGTAATAACAGCCGCATGGGTCGATCCATCAGGTTAAGCTACGCTTGCCGGGGTTGGTCCGTGGATGGGTGACCATCTTTACATACCGAGACTCCTCCGTGCCTCGGAAAGCACGTTAAGCCGTTGGTCCCGGCTGTCATTCGTGGATCTTTGACAGTCGTTACGGGTCGTTAGAAGCCCGAAAGTCTGACAACCAGTCTTACCAAGGGGTATCGTATTACCCAGTAACTGGGTTGTGGAGGTCAGATAGGCAGTCGCTCCATGTAAAATACTGGTATTCAGCTGCATCCGGTTAGACTGGAAGCCGACCCCAATATAGTTGGGAAAAGGCTAGGCAGATGATGATATGATACACCGTGTGTTTTAAGCAAGTACTCGCATAATTTCTTTATTTCTCTTCGCTTCTATCATTAGATATCGTAACCTGCAAATAATACGTTCTATTTTCTATTTTCCATTCAACAACCTTCTGCTCTCCTATCTACATCGCGTCACTACCGAGAAATACCCTTTTTGCTCCTCCCAGCTGAATAGGATCGCTATTCTAATAGGATTATGAATTGCATTCACATTCTACCTGCTATTTATAAAAATCTGCTCGTAAGCGCTTATCATGTGCGCTTCGGAAAGCGGCGGGATTTTCTTTTATTATACTCTTGAAATGCGAGGTTTCAGCCGTAGCTTTTTCGCGTATCGTTGGATTTACAGTCCACAAGTGTCCGTCTCGGTATACTAAGATATTTTTCACGCCAAATGTCAAGATCTATTGAGTGAGTGAAACCAAAACAAATGACGTTTAAGTTACGACCACTAGTGCGTACTTTCGATTGGTTGTTTCGTTCGGTTTTGTGTCGAAGTTGCGTGCATGATGAGTGAAAAGAGGTTTTTGTTCCATAGATTGAATTTATTAGAAGCAGTAGCATCTGTTTCCGAATAAATTCAATCTTAATTTCATCTAATAAACTCTCATCATCTAAAGGATAAAACGCTCATTAGTTAGCTTCTGAGAATGAATAGCAATTGCTAACAGCAATGTCTTAAAACTAAAATCTCACACAAAACGGGATTGTTATAATTATTATACCAAGCCCGCTTTGTGTCAGAGATTTCATAAAAATTTGAGAAATCTGTCGACTTGTTCAGAGCTCGTTTCGACGTTAATTATGTGGGTATATAAGTAAGTATAAAGTACTCGTTTCGTACTGTTTAACTTTGACTTCCATGTACTCTGTTGAAAAGAGGTGACTATGAAATTGTAATGTGAAAATGTTATTCCATTTAACTAAATATTATAATTAGAAATATATAACACACACTTTTTCGATCTTGATATATTTTAACTATCTCAAACAAAATTTAAAAGAATGGCTATTCAATTGCTTGCACAATAATTATGTATTCTTCATAACCTAAAGCGCCTCCAGTAGATGCGTGGTTTTGTTTTATTTCTCCATAATAGATTATTCCGCGGACATTGGTGTGGGTTACATGTTTACCTCTATTAACCTAGCTTGTTATTTACTAAAATTGTAACGTGTAACTGTTTTATGTCGCAAATAAAATAAAATAAAATAAAAATTATTGAATTGTCTGTTCCTCTGTCTATCTCAAACCAGTGGTGGTAAAATAATTATTAAGCTTTTAAATATACCCATTTTGTATTGGCAAATGGTATTCATAATCCGATGGCCGGTGGAGCAGACGAGTCCTAGAGGGGCGACCGCGTATCGGCAAGCGTAGTGTGGGACGCCCCCTAGATGGACTGACGACCTTAATAAGTTGGCTGGGATAGACTGGATGTGGAGGGCGGAGGAAAGGGTGTGGTGGCGCAGACTGGGAGATGCCTATGTCCAGCAGTGGACTACGATAGGCTGAGTTGATTAATTGATTCATAATGGACAAACTTTCAGCATAAGTATCGTGATTCAATATTTATCTAAGCTTGAATATTACTATGTAATGTGCAAGTAACCTTTCATAACCGTCTCACATTATGTGGAAGATTTACTTCATCTCATAAAGTGTATAATAATAACTTCCAAAGCAGTTTTAAGATTTAAACGGTGGAGATTGCAGTCATTTTCTAGATTAAACCTCTTTTAATAAAAGTATGAAAGCTTTGCACGACAGTGACTAAGGGTTTACTTTCTTTATGAATTATTTCTGTGAATAAAATAACCACTGCTTGGGAAATACTATTTTGTAATAAGAAGAGGCAAGGCATGTGTACCGTGTGAATAGAATGGATATACAACATGTCCCGGAATTAACGCACAACTTCTTAAGGGGTCATTGTACTCGCCATTATTAACAACTTTTACGATGGGACCAAATCTGAAAACGCGAAAAACAAATTGATGTTCCCTACATTTTGACGAGTTAAGCGAACATAAATGAAGGGAACAGCAGATTTTTTTTCGCGATTTCAGGTTTAGTCCCATAGTAAAAGTTGTTCATAATGATGAGTGCAATGACCCATTAAGGGGTTGTGCATTAATTCCGGGACTTGTTGCATGGGTACCCTTTTCCTTCATGTTTCATCGTATTGTGAACTTATTTTGCCAGTCTTCCTTGGCTATCAAATAATAATTATGGTGTACTACAATTTGCTTAAATGATAAAATTAAAGTCAAAGTCAAAACGTTTATTGCGAACTAAGTGTACAATGTTGGTGTTATGTTATGTCAGTACTTATGACTTAGCAGCCTTTTACAAGCATTGCAATTATCATTCGCCTGCCCTTATCATCCTAAATTAGCATGCAATAAACATTATTATTACTTTTTTTTTCTTTTAGTACAATTAAATTGAGAGATTATAGTTATGTCAGAATTAAATGTCAATAATAATGAATTTCCTCCTTTTCAGGTAGTACACATTATAATTATAATTTTATATGAAGTTAAATAGGAAAAAACCTAAACTTACTGACTAAACCTTATTGACCTTATTGATTTGACTAAATCTTATTGTTTGTATAGGACAGATCGCCACTTTTGTACATGAGAGAAAATCGTTAGGTATTTTAAGCTTGACTCTAAATGTTCTTTTACTGAGGAGACATATTTTTGGGTTAGGTATAGTTGTACCCTTTTTTAGAAAATTGTTACTGATTTATCAGTTTTAAACATGTTTGGCAATTTATTATATATTTTTATTGCCATATAATGTGGGATATCACTTAACATTTTAATTCTTGAGGATGTAGCGCATAACCTCTTATTAATAAATTTTTATTGTTCATTTGAAGCAGGTTTCATGTAATTCACTCCGTACTAAGACGTTCTTACTCAACTTAAAGTATTGAATGTCGTGATTTTCATAACAACTTTTTTTACAAAAAAAATGTAAGGAAACATACCCCTACCACCCCTCCCTACCTATGTTATGAGAAACTCCAATTTTCGTAAACAATACGCAAAATGACCATACGTGTATAGCTACCAAAACAGTCCCTCTCAAGCCCCATATCTCCCGTATCTAACACGTCCATTACTTCACTGCTACACAAGCACGTTCCCAGGGCCTCGCACTCAAAACTAATGCATTCAGCATCATTCATCTTCTTTCAGATGTAACCGCAACACTGCGGCGTAGACATTGCAATGCAACGCTTGGATTTGAATTACAGAATTCATTTTGTACGCTTTCGTGAAGGTTTTGTGATTAGTAGAACGTAATGGCGAAATTAATTGTTTAATTTATGTGTGTGGTGGTATTAAATTTCTGAGAATGGTATGAAATGTACTTCTACAAGTGTGAGTATGTGTGTATGAAATAGATTATTATGTACTAGCTTTATTGATCCATGTCTTAACCCATGTTCATGGTCTATCCATGTGCCAAATTTCATCGAAATTCGTGCAGCCGTTATGGTGTGAAAAGGTGACAGACAGACAAATAGAGTTACTTTTTTAATTGTTAGTGTTAGAATGTATATTTTATATAAAAGGAATTGAGTGAACACGCAACAGCAAGTGATAAAAGGCTTCATCTTATAAAGTTCTTAAGAGTATAAGGTCAAAGATTGAACATATACAGGGTGGCTGGGACACTGACGCGCCACCTGAGGGGAAATACCCGGAATTTTAAGAAAGTTCACAGTCTGATCTCAGTCTCATCTCAGTCTCAATACGTCAAAAATACCTATAAACTCCCAACATTTTTGACAGCTTTTGACATTGATTGTCGCTGAGATGAGATTGCGACTAGATCTTAAACATTTTTAAATACGGGAATTCGGCTTCTTGATGGATTCAGTACATAACTCTGGACCCCTCTGCGTTTAAATTTTTCGTCGGTTATTTAAAAAAAATATATAAATTTGCTGTTCCATACATTTTTGATCGTGTAGGTTGCACTTTTGTAGGAAACAGCGGATTTTTTTTGATAACCGACGAAAAATTTCAACGCATGGAGGTCCAGAAACATGTTCAGATTCCGTCGTAACAGGTTGTGCGTCGATGTCCCTTCCACCCTGTATACCTTTAAAGGTTAAACATAAATAAATTATGTAGGTGTACTTTCCAATAAATCAAACACTTAACATCCCACATCATCACTTCTATCGAAGCGCTATAAAATCGTTAATGTCAAGATTCCCAGGCGTATTTGATTCTTCAATTGAATTCCCATAAAAAAAGGCAGTAAAATGCAAAGAGAATCGTAAGCAGGTGTTCACGCCCCCATAAAATGGCGACTGTTGAGAGAAAAGGTCATGTTTTGAAGACGAAACGTCTGAGTTTATTATTCTTTTGTTTGTTTTTGAGATTTTCTAGGATTTTATTTATTTAGTTTTTGGACTGTCTCGTTGCTCTAGTGGTCGCAAGCGCTACTGCTGAGCATGAGGTCCTGGGTTCGATTCCCGGGTCGGGCAAAGGGTTATTGGGTTTTATCTGGAATTTCTCAGTAGCAGCCCGGAGTCTGGATTTGTGCCCGGTAGATGGCAATAGGCTCGCCCCCTATTACATGGAACTTAAACATAACTGGCGACATGTGGGTGTACTATAGCTCTGCCTATCCTTTCGGGAAATACAGGCGTGCTGTTATGTTATGTTTATTTATGTTGTATGGACTGGGCAGTAGTATATGCATAGTATAATCAGCCTACAACGTTCCCACTGCTTTGACACAGGGCTCCTCTCTATGAGGGAGATTGGACCATCCACCATGACGGCCCAGTGTGGGTTGGTGGATGTCACATGTCTTTTTGGATTCTAGAACAGGCCGGTTTTGTTGATATTTTCGTTCACCGTTTTGAGAGCAGTGGTGATGAAAAAAATTACACAAAGTGAAGTACCTCCTAGTGTAGGTACCTAATTGTACTTTAAGTAAATTCATCACTTATTATCAATCCCATGGATAATTTCGTAGTTACTTCCTTGTGGACAAACAGAAAAGGTTACTTTGTTATGAAGACAACATGAAAACGTTTGCTTGTTGTTATATTAATACAAAATCCATTCCTTTCCACCTCACACTATTTTCTTACAACAAACCCATGTAAACTTGAGAGCAATGCCATAATAATGTGTTTACACGCAGTTCATGGCAGTTATATCATTATTATTTATTATTTTGTTATTTTGACTTCAAGTTGCTGAGACCTGAGTGCGTTAATAATAAATGGTTTGCTGCCCCCTTCCCGCTAGGATACTATATGCTAGCGACCATTTTTTGGGGCCCATTATCGAGGGGCTTGTGACTAAGAAATAACAACTGCACGGGTCGATCGGTCAGGTTGAGCTACGCTTGCCGCGGTTGGTCCGTGGATGGGTGACCATCTTTACATATCAAGACCCCTCCGTGCCTCGGAAAGTACGTTAAGCCGTTGGTCCCGGCTGTCATTCGTGTATCTTTGACAGTCGTTACGGGTCGTCAGAAGCCCGAAAGTCTGACAACCAGTCTTACCAAGGGGTATCGTATTACCCAGTAACTGGGTTGTGGAGGTCAGATAGGCAGTCGCTCCATGTAAAATACTGGTATTCAGCTGCATCCGGTTAGACTGGAAGCCGACCCCAACATAGTTGGGAAAAGGCTAGTGATATTGAGTGTGCAAGTCACCCCCTGCCATTATTCCGTTAATATTATATTGTCATTGGTCAGGGAGGGGACATAGTCCTTCCATAGTTACCAGTAACCAGTCCAATGCCCAATGTTTGTTTCCATGTCCTGCAATAGTCCTGCACCAACCGGGGGTTGTCCTTTGGTGCACTTGCATAGTGCATACAGGGATAGTCGTCGGTTCGTGCCTCATTTAATAAAAAACGTCTAACAGGCGGCCTCTGCTAGTTGGCTTTGGTCCCTTGTACACCTTCCAAAGGTCCGGGACCCCAGGGTCCCGAGAAATGTAAAGACACGTCAAAATTGTTTGTTACAAAGCTAGTGACAGTCATGTCCAGGGTTGTGATGGAGTTTATTTTCGAGAGTAACAGACCGCTGTAAACCTCGGTTTTAATCATCTGAAAACACTCAATTCAATGCTTGTTCACGCTTTACATGAATTTACGTAAATAACGATACCAAAAACATTGAAATAATCGATATCATCGTTTATGACCGTTGTTATTTTTTTACATGTCTGTTGGTAACACCTACATACATGTCATCAAACGCATTCGGATTTTAACGGTCAAATAGTTACATAGATCATTTATTTATTCTTGATTTCAACTTTTCGTTACTAACAAGCTGACCGAAATGAACCATAACTGCCTTTTTTCTTGTACTAGCGAACATCAAAAACTATGTGATACCTGCTTATATACGGGTAGCTGTCACATATTTATGAGTCAATTTGAGAAACAAGAATACCTGGCACTCAGGTTTCAGTATGAGCACTAACTCAAACGGGTGGCAGGTGGCAGGTATTGTATCAAATCCCAGCAGATGAATATAGCCTAAAAGGAAACACAATATTCACAGAACGTCTAGATACATTCTAGCATATGAATTAGTCGAGCCTTATTCCAGACTAATTATTTCGGGGTCAGCTTTCAGTCTAACCATTTGCGGTAGAGTATCATCAACATTTCCATATGATCACCACATCCGAGCGACTGATTCCAGATACGGCGATACGGGAATATAAACCATAAGTACACAACCAGGTACAATGACATTTTGCTAGTATTTTGAAGCCCCATTTTGTAAATAGCGAGCCAATTGCCACCGACTAAGCACAACGATACCGACTTTGGCTGACACGAGGATCGAACGAGGACCTCTGCTCTTCCCGGGTGCTCAGTTATTGCCTCACAGAAGGAGGTAAATGGGAAGCCGTCACCTCCTTCTGTGAGGCAGTAATGCTCGCAAAGGAGGAGGCGGAACGCATGAGGGAGAGGCAAGCTTTGCACCCTCACGCCCCTAGTCGCCGCAGGAGACGCCCTGGGCGTCGGGAATTGGCAGCCGATTCCCGGCCACCGTAGGCTCGGGCTTGCGGACGGCGAGCAATGGGTAGCTCGCCGTCCGTTAAGGACCAAGCCCGTGTCGACGGCTCGTTGTGTTCCACGCACGCCTCAAATAGATGTCAGCACTATTGACGGGGTCTGCTAGGGCCGATGCCAGCTAGGGTTGCAGGATGTTCGAAAGAGTTACCGTAGTCCCGGCACAGGCAACTGAAGGAACACGGGTGGGTTTTAGTCAGTAAAAGTCTGACACGCCATCCTGCTCCGCCCAGAGCGGGAGAAGTCATTTGATGATTTCCCATCCAAAAAAAAAAGGGTGCTCAGCAGATCTATCCGCTCGTGGCCTCAAGAACGATATGTCAACCCATTTGGACCTAGAATGCCGTAAGTAATAGCTCGGAGCTTTTGTAAGAGAACCACTTTTTGTAAGAATAAAACTTTACTGTTGTCAGAATTACCTTCTGGGTATGAACTGTCACTCTTTTTAAAACAGCGAGGTTTAAAATCGCTTCAAAAGCAATAGCTTTCTGAACCCAAGAAAACAAACAATAAAATAGCAATTGTAAGTAGCTAAAACAATTGTTTCTGTCTGATTAAAATGCGTAGGCATGGGCAAACTTTAGAATTCGTGCTGAGTTTCAAAACTGTCATTTGTGAAATGTAAAATACTTTGTAGATAAATACAATTCAGTATAAATAAAAGTTTTGTATTTTAATGTCTGTTCTTTGTTGGCAGTATTTGTTGCACACGGGTTCTTTATATAATACAATCTTCTATACTACTATTAAACAAAAAAGTGCTGTTTCAAACTTTCCGATTTGTCTCTAGGTGTCACAATAATAATATATAGAATAATAGGTGTCAGAGTGTTATCTTTAGGAAATTAGAATATAATAGAATACTCTTTATTATTGAAAATTAATAAGTATTACTCTTTATTATATTTTTATTTGGAAATTGTTCTATGAATGTCAATATCGTAAAATTCTTATCGTATTTTCTTCTCGTGAACATTGTTAAAGGCGACTATGGGATCATGTTAGATGTCTAGGTAGCCAGACCATTATGAAATACTGTAAGAAAACCTTGTAAGCTTGAATTATTAGCTCAAACTGTGACGTGTGTCACGCGCCACCTATAAGCTGCATGAGCCACAGACTCTGAGTAATGGCTACTTTTCTCTACTCTACGATGTATAAATGAATTATAATTTAATATTTTTTTTATATTAAATCAATAATCGTTACGGTTAATGGCTTAATAGCGGAGAGCCTCGACCAACACCTCAGGAGGCTCTCATTGCGCGGCTGGGTCAAGGGCTTGATCCAGAAAGCAGTACTCCTGGACAAGGCACGCATAGTAAGGAGGTTCCTCTCTCTAGAGCCCTGACCGCCGGCACCTTGGACCCTGTTCCTGATGCCGATGGGCCACAATTTTTTATATTTTTAAATGTTTTGTTTTTTTTTTTTGGAAAAATATTTAAAAATGTAAATAATATGTACAGAAAATGAAATAAAGATCAATAATAATAATTTACATATCAATAAATAATAGTAACAGAGCTACAGTCATCACCGAGACGACATGATTTCATTGCATGCGGTTTTAGCAAGTGGACTCGTACATTCATTTATATAGCGTACAAGTAATTATAATTATTACCTATGCAAGTGATTTAAAAATACTTACCGAACTAAAAGACGTTTCGCGTCAAAAAAACAATTCGATGACGGAAATAAAGGTTTGTATCAGCAGTATACCTATGATAAATTCACACACGACGCCAATTTGCCGTGATGAACACGGAAAATTGGCGTAGTGTGTGAATTTTATAGTCATTTCATTCAACTGTCGGACAACTGTGAATATACGGACAATTTAAGTAGGTAGTCAATATGATAAGCAATTATATTCCCTGACTTTACAATCTGACGATATACCCAGTATAAAACATGTATTTTTATATAATTTTAATATATCTACCCAATGACACTCGCGCAATGAAGAAGAATCTAACGAAACATCATTTAACAAAATCGGTTCGGGTGTTTAGTAGTTATGAGGGAACATAGGGACGTACATACATACAGGTAAAACACATAACCCTCCTTTTTGGCTTTGCCGCAGTTGAGTAAAATTGTGACTTACCTAATATTAACATCACAACAACGCCTAATTAAAATGAAGATGGACAACTCACACCGCCCTACATTTGTTAACAAAGCACGTTATTGTGTTGTTTTGAGGCCAAGTAATTTACTCGTAAATAAGGATGTGGGGTGGAAGAAAACATACAAGTGTCTGGCACATGTTAGGTTATTATACCTAGTTATTTTCAATAAATAGTAAGAAACCTGTACCCCATGAATCTGCCTCTGCCTAGCCTTTTCCCAACTATGTTGGGGTCAGCTTCCAGTCTTACCGAATGCTGCTTAAAACCACTATTTTACTTCGAGCAACTGCTTATCTGAACTCTACAACCCAGATAGATACAATACTGTTTAGCATAAATATTACAAATATAAAGTAGAAATTTTACAAGGGGTGACACAATGGGCGGTCTTATCGCTAAGAGCGATCTTTAAAAGACAACCTTTGGTTACCCAGTTTGGTTGTGGTTTGGTCCGGTTTACCCAGTTACTGGGTAAATCGATATGTCCGCGCCCTGTAAAATAGATAATCCATCAGGTTTAAATAAAAATCTCAACAACAATCAGAAATTTGAAAAGTGCCTTGTAAATGCTAAAAACCGCGCTTGTCGGCCCTTAGAGAGTTAATGCCGTACTTGAGTAATTGTGAAGAACACTCCTGCTTACTCCCCTATAGGTATAACCATAGCTACATTTATATTGAAAAATATTTTTACCTGAAGTGTGCACTTCGCCATGTCGTTTTTAACACAAAAGCGAGCACTCGAAACAATTTATTTTTTATCTAAAAATGGCAACTGGAAAATGTTACTATTTGTTTCTAAACAAATTTGAAATTGTAGTAACATTTTTTTAAATGTACTCGTTTTTGGTGTTCCGTACCCGAGGGGTACTAAACGGAACCCTATTATTAAGCCTCCGCTGTCCATCTGTCTGTTTGTCAGCGGGCTGTATCTCATGAACCGTAATAGGTAGACAGTTGCATAGATTGTGTATTTCTATTGCCGCTATAATAACAAAAGTTAAAAATTAAAGTGGGTCCCCATACAAGAAACGTGTTTTTTTTTAATTTGAAGTATTTAAAAAAAAATATATAGTGTTAAATATTGTACTGTGGTACGGAACCCCTCGTGTGCGAGTCCGATTCGCACTTGGCCGGTTTTTTCCTTTGGCAAGGATTTAGGATATAAACACTTACTGTAGAGGATTTTAAGAGAACATAGATTTTATTAAAATACATTTTAAAGTTGCCCTACGCAGAGTAATGTGAATCGTTTTCTTTCTTTTAACTTTTATTACAATTTTATTGTTAAGAACCTTTTTTCTACTCGTACTTTTACAAAGTAATGAAAATGCAAAATCTCAAATGAATAACGTGTAATTAATTGATCATATAATGCATCATTGTTTTATTTGTCCTATGCAAATCTTTTGATACCAGGAGACCCAAGAAGTTGCCAGGGAAAATATTGTTAAAATAAAAATCTTCATATTACAAAACATTGCTTGCAAAACAATATTATAAATATTGCGTTGCTTTCAAGTTATCTCATGTTTTATATTTTTCTTCCAAGATCAAAGCATTATGTTTTAAAGATAAACAGTGTTTAGATAAATTTAAAGAAAATATTAATATAATATAAATATTTGTGTACCATGTATTTTACTTACAATTTTATGTACATATTTACTATTTCACTGCCAATGAAATATAATATCTTTGTCTTTTTAGGATTATCTCAAAACACTACACTGTATCGTTTGGTAACCAGTTTTCTGAAGGTACATTACTTAATATCGTTAATTAAGTCATAATCATTCTATGTTATTTAATTGCCTTTAGTATAATTATATTCCTGCATCATGTTGCCGAAAGAAAAGGTTCTCACGGATGTAAACCGTCACTTACTAAAATAACTAAAAGATAAAACATAACATCACGCCTGTATTCTTCGAAAGGTTAAGCAGAGGTGTACCCATAGTACACGCACATTTCGCCAGTTATGTTTAAGTCCCATGTAATAGGGGGCGAGCCTATTGCCATCAACCGGGCACAAATCAAGATTCCAATAATCCAGGACCTCATACTCAGCAGTAGCGCTTGCGACCACTAGACTAACGAGGCAGTCACTAAAAATAAAATTATACTTATTTTTGGTTCAAGAAAATGTGATGTATACTAAATGTTAATGTATGGAGAGGGAGACCAAAGAAAAGATGCATCGACTGTGTGAGGGATGATATTATGAGGGACACAGGAGTTAAAGAAAAAGAACATAGAGTGCAAGCTGACAGGGGAGAAAGGAAGAATAAAAACGTGTTGCACCGACCCGAAGTAATAAGGACAGAGAGCCAATCACCACCTCTTAAAGCAGTATTCTTTTAATGTTACTTTAGTGTGAGAAAGAAATGGAGCTATACAAGACGTCTAGCTCCATCTCTTTCCCACACTGAAGTAAGATTACAATAATACTGCTTTAAGAGGTGGTGGTCTAGCTCCAGGAAGATGATATGCCTATGTCCTTTCCATGCTGTGTTAAACCTCTTCGCCAATTTTCTTTGAAATTGGTTCTGTAGATAACGTGTCAAAAAGTAACAAACAAACAGACACATTTTCAGATTCAGTTTAATATTGACAACAAACACCAATGTGAACATAAGTACTAAGTATTATCTATATTGTAGTGTATAATATTTCAGCTTTAAGTAATGACTTATCTGTTTTACTTTATAACTTGAATAAATATATTATTATTATTATTTTTTTTTTTTTTTGATATTTCTCGGGACCCCAGGGTCCCGGACCTTTAGAAGGCATATGAGGGGCCGAAGCCAACTCGCAGAGGCCCGTTAGACGCTTTCAATGGAAATGAGGCACCAACCGACGATTATCCCTGTGCGTACTATGCAAGTGCACCCAAGGACAACCCCCGGATGGTGTAGGACTATTGCAGAATATGGAGACAAAAAAAAATTGGGCTATGGGTTTGGATGGCTAAAGTGGACTGGTTATCTAAAACTATGGAAGGACTATGGCCCCTGCCTGACCAATGTGTGATAAATACAATACACGGATAAAATGGCAGGGGGTGACTTGCACACTCAACAATGGGCCCCCGGAAACGGTCGCTAGCACATAGTGTCGTAGCGACAAGGGGGCAACATGTCTTGAGGTGCTTAAGAGGAGTGGAGAGGTATTCCACGGCTATCAGGACAATCCCGGAAGTACGGTCAAGATCCCTACCAGCATCTTACTGGACTACTTCCTTCCTCCGAGCACGTTTGCTCTTGCGAATCTCTACTCAAGCCAGCCAATAAAGGCAAGAATGAGGTGGGAGGTCAGTTCTCGTCAGTGTTCACTCCAGCCGGCCAATAAAGGCAAGCCAGAGATGAGGAACATGACTTCTCCCGGGAGATAGGGTACGTGGGGTCGCTACTGCCCAGCAGCTCGCCACATGCTGCCCTGCGGGTTTCTGTATCTCTCTTGGTCTGGCTCCTCACCCTAGACCTGTTCCGGCAAAGTAACCTCTACCGGCACAGACCTAGAGTTCGAAGCGCGCAAGCCCCACCACGACGTCAACGTAGAGATACGGCGATGGGGTTATTATTATTATTATTACTATTTAAGCGCTTTCCAAGCTGTATGAAGGACGAGGGTCGTTAACACATGTTCCATTATTAAAACATGAGTCTGTGACGGTACCGGGTACATACTTGCTAGGGGATACAGGGTTAATGACCTTAGTGCTTAAGTAATAGTTTGGATAGGTATGTTATGTTAGTTGTTGGAATGTGTCGTTTGAGTTGTCTTGACTTTATGTAAATTCTACTGATAAAATCAGATAGGGTACTTACCTACATTTATTATATAGGTACATACAGGGCATTTTTTTAATCACTATCCAAATTTTCGCAGGGTGTTCTACATATGAACACGAACAACTTTCACTATGGGCCCAACTCTGAAATCACGAAAAAAAATCAGCTGTTTCATACATTTTGGTCGAGTAGGTATTGAACTTTTGTATGAATCAGCTGATTTTTTCTTCGTGATTTCAGAGTTGGTTCCATAGTAAAAGTTGTTCATATTCATGGGTAGAACACCCTGCGAAAATTTGGATTGTGATTAAAAAAATGCGCTGTATATGTAAAATGTTAGCATGGATTGAAATAGTGTGACATTTACAAAATACAGAGCCTCGTGTCTAAGTTATAACAGCCGCACAAGTCGATTTATCAGGTTAAGCTACGCTTGCCGCGGTCGCTCCGTGGGTGGGTGACCATCTTTACATGCAGAAATTCCTCCGTGCCTCGGAAAGCACGTTAAGCCGTTGGTCCCGGCTGTCATTCTTAGATCTTTGACAGTCGTTAGGGGTCATTTGAAGCCCGAAAGTCTGACAACCAGTGTTACCAAGGGGTATCGTATTACCCAGTAACTGGGTTGTGGAGGTATTCAGCTGCATACAGATGATGAGTCATACAGTCCATATTATAAATAAAGTCTAAGTAGGTACTAAACCGATTGTCTTGTTGGTCCAACTGGTAGTCCTGTACATCTCTGCTACAAGCGCAATGTTACATTATTTTTAAGGTACAGTTAGCCTCAAAAAGCCGTATATAATCGACAAGAATTCATTTGATTGTCTTCAATTTATGTTCCATAGTATTACATAACATAACATCACGCCTGTATTCCCTGAAGGGTTAGGCAGAGGTGTATGCAATAGGGGGCGAGCCTATTGCCATCAACCGGGCACAAATCCTGATTCAGGGCTGCTACTGAGAAATTCCTGATGAAAAAACCCAATAAAACTTTGTCCGACCTGGGAATCGAACCCGGGACCTCATGCTAAGCAGTAGCGCTTGCAACCATTAGACCAACGAGACAGTCAATATACAGTCTTTGTCCATAATATTGTATTAATGTGTAGTTATACAGTTAAGTTCCCAATGTGTCATTATGTTTTGTGGCTACACATTGATACAATATTATGGACGAAGATTGTGTGCAATTTAATTAATTCTTGTCGATGTAGGTATACGTCTTTTTGAGGTTGTATTTAATATTTTGTTTCAGCAATGGCCGCTGTGAGAGTTACAATAAATACCTAAAAAGTAACAACCGATTCAAGTCTAAGCGCACAGGCTTAGTCGGTAAACGGATGGCAACAGGTCGGTGTTACGTCGAGAAGCAGAAAATTCGCCGAAAAGCTTCCGTTAGCGCCTCAGAGCGGACGACTATAGAGACAATTCACAATAAACATTGTGGCTGTAAAGATTTTTGGTTTTGCCACAATTTGAGTAAATTCATATTTGAATTTTCCTTTGGAAAGGAATGTATTAATGTTATTGGTAAATCTAACTTTCTTGTTTTCATTATTATTGGCATTTCTTGCTCAATTTTACTGTCTTGTTCTGGTCACTAGACAGGCTTTATCACATTGGAGTATTTTAAATTAGTTCCACTTTTATTAACCAATCGTATTCTTCTCTCCGGAACGCATATCTACGCGAGACACAATGGATTTTTAATCGTCTCTGTAATTAACGAAATATGAAAGGTTAAAGAGCACTTTCTAAAACAGACTCATATTTTTCTGCTATTATTTAATTAAATTATCCTTCAAAACATGCTTTTACTTTCAGACACATTAAGGTTATTCACAAAAAACATCTCGGAACAATAACTTACGATACAAAAGGTACAAAAAAGTAGAACATTTTCGGATGAAATAATGTTATAGCAGTTCTGTAGAAAAATATACTGAAATCTGAAACAGCTTGTAGCAGAGCTGAAAGTTTCAACATTGATTTGCTGTGGTACAAGTTACTAAGCCGCCACAGGATAGTAAGAAACAGCAGACCAACGTAGTGTTAGCTTTATTAATTTGTTTGCATGATTAAAAAGCAGTTTTGTTATTTATCAACCATGCAGTCTGTGCTAATGCATTTCTTTAACATTAATAGATTTGGAGGGCGAGAGACAGATATATATGGAAATCTTCAGAGGAGGCCTTTGTCGAAAGACAAGCTGTTTCAAAAAGAGTGCAAGGAACGTCTGTATTGAAATTAATTCGTTTTAAGTAGTAACAGGCTTATTTTATGTATTTATTTTATCCTTGAATTAAAAAAAAAAACTCCTTCAGCTTTGCAAGCGTGATTATAGAGGCAATAACTGGCATGAACCCTTTGCTGGGATCAAGTTAAGCCATTGTTCAACAGAAGCCGTTTATTATTTTTTCTACCGATTCCGAATTCAAAATCCGTAAACGCAAAAAAACGTAAGCGCCTTCGATAGTCTTCAGCTTTATTTACACTACTTAATCGAAATTCACGCTTCTCACTTTTATTGAGTTTACCTACTCTGTATGTTTACTCTGTGGCGTCTGTGGCACCATATCAGTTCATGTTAGGTACTAGTAGCTATGTGTAGTGTCGCTGAATTCACTCGAGAACCTCGCTCCATATGGTAATATTACTCGCTTGCCGACTTCTAGTTTTGGATATAAACCACTTTCTCGCAAATTCGGAATAAGTGGCATTATATCAGAAAGTTTTACAAGCCAAAAGTAACTTCCATTTTTAAATCAGTTCTAACAAACCACGCCTGTAATCCCCGAAGGGATTTCATTCACATTTCGCCAGATATGTTTAAGGGTGCGTTTCCACTGAAGCGGAGACAAGCGGAGCTGAGCGGAGACGTGCGGGAATCGACCAATCACAATAGTTGAAATCCTCATCGAGTCTCTCGTCTCGTCTGCGATTGGACGATTCCGGCACGTCTCCACACAGCTCCGCTCGTCTCTGCTTCAGTGGAAACGCACCCTAAGTCCCATGTAATAAGGGGCGAGCCTATTGCCATCGACCGGTAACACATTTTCAGTAGCAATCGGTTTCATTTTGACAGTTCAACAACTGTATGTTGTGTTGAGCAGACAAATTTTTCGAACATATGAAGCAATGGATTAGCAATATGCTTCAAAATCATTCAGATTGTGATTGATTGTGTGTTACGCAATTAGGGTGTTGGTATAAATCCAGACTCAGGGTTGCTACTGAGGATTTCCTGATGAAAAAAACCCAATAACACTTTGGTAGTCGAACCCAGGACCTCATGCTCAGTAGTAGCGCTTGTGACCACAAGACCAATGAGGCAGTCAGAAAATCAGTTTTAATCGACTACAAAAAAGGAAAAAGTTCTCCATTCGGTTAGATGTATTTTATTTTTTTTTAGGTTTGTTACCTCAGAACTCCGTTTTTTATAAACTGATTTGAAAAAATCTTTTTTTATTTGAAATGATATAATTCTGGATTGGTCACTTAAAAATTTGATCAAGTTCTGATGAATGGTTGTTGAGTTAGGTTCAGTAATACGTATTTTTTCCACTTAGTGTGTGTTATAATAATTTTCCATCACTGTTACTTACATTGCAAGTAGTGGTATATGACTTTGTGTGGGATAGGCACTAAAACTAAAAAGTGAAAAATAAAAACTTTTTTGCAAAAAAAAAAACAATGCAAAGTGAAAAATAACTTTAATTTCGGAAGTCGGTGGGAAAAAATGAAAATGAAAAAACAAAACCAAAGACACTGACTTCCGAAATTAAAGTTATTTTTAACTTTGTAGTGTATTTTTTTGGAAGTCGGTTGTTTTTTTTTGCAAAATAGTTTTTATGTGTATAAAATATTTAATACCGTACCTAATGGTACTTACTGAATATTTTTTTATGGTTGAAAACAGAACCTACTATGGAAGATCCAATGAGATTCACCAATCGTTCGTTCTGAAAGATATAAAAATTTTACGACACGGAAAACTATAAAGAAATACGATCCTCTTTGAGTTCAATCTTGTAATTGAATTGTTATATTTTATATCTGCGCCCGCGGCTTCTTACACATGGCGGAAAATAATAATTTGTATTTCTTCATACTCGAAGAAGCATCTACGATTATTTTCCACCACGTGTACGACAGACGATAATTGCAGTAACACCAAATTATCGTCTTCAAAAATGAATTGTATCATGGCATCATCGTATCAAAAAAGTACTTGTCGATATTATTGACAGAGAAGAAGTACTTTTTATCAACCTGTATTGTCCCATTGCTGGGCAAAGGTTCCCCCATAACTTTCCACTGTTCCTTGTATGTTGTCTTCTCCGGCCAATCTCCCGTAAACGCATTTAAGTCATCACGCCAGCGTTTCTTTGCGGCGTTCCCCGGCGATGGTGCCGTCTCCTCGCACCCACTGCGTGACGACTCTAACCCCTCTGTATCAATGCATCTTTCATACATGGGCTGCCCAAGCCAACAAGTATATTACTCAACTTTTTAATCTGCATTTAAGATCGCTTACAACGTACGGCATTTGACACAAACTTTCAAGTCCTTGACAGCCTCGTTGGTCTAGTGGTCGCAAGCGCTACTGCTGAGCATGAGGTCATGGCTTCGATTCCCAGGCCGGCGAAAGTGTTGTTGGGTTTTCCTATCTGTAATTTCTCAGTAGCAGCCCGGAGTCTGGATTTGTGCCCGGTAGATGGCAATAGGCTCGCCCCCTATTACATGGGACTTAAACATAACTGGCGAAATGTGGGTGTACTATAGGTACACCTCTGTCTAACCCTTCGGGGAAACAAAGCGTGATGTTATGTTCTGTTTCAAGTGCTTGTTTTTCGAAATGAATGAACCGATTTTTTAAAAGTTAGTTTAGAATCTTTCACAGCTAAATTCAAACGATTTTAAATTTTCCATTATCTTTTTTTTGAAATAAAACATTTCGAGAATATTCTTAACTAACGTTTTAGACCTATGTATCCTGCTTATGCGTATGAAGGTTCATTAAAATCGGTTCATTCATTTCGTAAAAGCTCTTAAACGAGATTACATATTTACGGGCACACACATTTAACATATTAATACTCCACTGATCCACTCGGAAAAAATCACAAAGTGAAAATTCCTTTAAAATTTATAACACACTTATAATACGTTAACGTACAGAACACTGTATACCATCAACAAAAAAAGTTGATTAATTTTTTTTTTATCAACAATGTCCGACTGAATTTTTACATTAGGTAGGTACAGTCACGTGCATACATTTTAATACCTTACTCTCACGCAAGATTCAAAAATGATTTTCTGCTAGAGTATTGATGGATATTTTATGGTTTTACAAACGTACTCGTAGTACTATCAAAACTATACTAATACGAAATTGGTCTTTTCTCAAAGTTGCAATTTTTATTTCAAGAGAAAAACGCTTTTGAATTTTGCGCAACTGTAAGATATTTACGCTTGTGACTGTACGTTGCAAAATGAACAAAATTTGTGTTTCAAACGAGTTTCGATAAAAAATAGCGCACGTTTTATTTTAATCCTCTATCTGTTTGCGATACGATTAGGATGTGTGTTCGTGGTCGGATTTCCTAATAAATCTTGTTTTCGAATTTAGTTTTGTATCGCACACAATTTGTACGGTATCATAGAATTGTTTTGGGATGAATTATTTATTTGTTTCTCTTTGAGAAAAGAAAATAAAGGCGGAAGTACTTTTTGTTTGTTTTCAATAAAGGATTTTCTATATACAATTTTATGGATTGTTTTGAAAATAAATAACGGTAATGTTACAAATCATATAACATCACTTTCATGAAACGTCACTCTAAATATGAGAAAGTAACAATACAAGGACGACACAGCGTAAAAATACAACAGAACAAAATCCTTTACAAAAAAAACCCTCCACGACGCATTAAAAAGAATGCCTATACTAACGGTACAAAAGGGAATTTTTGCTTACTGAACAAAAAAGTTGGATGGCACGTGAGGACTGAAGTTCGTCGTACGTACAAAGGCGTTACAGTAGGTACCATGGGAGAAACGAACATCTACACACCGTAAGGACTATTCTTGCTTGCAGCGCTCGGCCGCTATAGTAATGCTTGCTAACAAATGTGGTCATCGTGTGCACGGGATTTTGTTTTTAAATTGGTCAAATGAAAGTTTCCTCGATAGTACTTTGTTGGTGCTGTGCCCCTATATCTGTGCGTTTGTGTTTATGGACAAGTAACGAGAATCGTATCGTTTGTCATAACGCTTTTAAGACTCAGATACATGCCAACGGCCTTAAGTACATGCTTGCGTATTCTGGCTTAGCTCTCGCAACGCGTCGAACGTCCACTCAGTAATAGGACTGTCGTTGTCCCAAATTAGACGCATTATTAACTAATGATAAATAAAACAAAAAAAAAGAAATTACATTAAAATACGTATACTAAAAGATAAATAATTAAATTGTATTTAATATGGTGAAAGTTTCATTATAATCCGCTCGCTAGTTTTTGCGTGATTCTCAGTTTTTTATCCGCATTAGACATAGCTTTACAAATTAATAGGTATGTGTTCAATGTTACCTTTGGACATTGACTCAGCACTCTGCCTGCCTCATGCGGTCCAGTTAAAATATTGACTTGGTTGCATATTACACGCATAGGACACATAGAATTAAGTATAATAGTGTGTGTTAAGAGAAACTAGTATATAAGCAGAACATTTTGTAAATAAATCAGATTTGAATTTTATATTCTTGTCTCATTACCCCTCACTGTGGCCAAGACACCTTTAGCCATCTCCGATCAGTCTCGTGAGTCTGCGTGACTGGCAGTGAGTGTACCCTTCCCGAACCTGGTATTCCTGTCTACTATCCGTCTGTTACCTTAGGTCGCATGGTGCAGACATCCTGTACTTATCTATATATTTATTTATCACACACTAAGTATATGGTAGGCTAGGGACTGTTAGGCTTGTAGGTCTTTGTAGGTTCCTTAACTTATCATATATTTCCATGTACCGTCACACCCTTGACAATATTACGGCCTTACGTGACGTTTGTTAAGGGTGGATGTACATTTTGGTCCTTCGAGCATTTGAATCACGCGGTTCCCCTTGCCCAGAGTAGGGATAGACTTTGACAGACTGACATTTTGGAGAACTGGGGGCTGGTGTGCTCAACAAAGCACCGGTTTTCGGTAATCTGAAGAACATTGTACTAGGGTATTCTGTCGGAAAGCCTCTCGTTGCGGATCGGTCACTGGCCTCCCACAAGCGGGTCTCACCAGCTGATTGAGAAGTCGCACAAATATAACAAGAGCGCAGATACCACTAGTACGGACTTGACTGTTAGAGTAGGGTAGGGCGTTAGGGAAGAAGAAAGAAGAGCACAATGGAGATACAGGAAATTAACGAATTAATCAAGAGCCAGGAAGCGGATTACAACGAGATCAGAAGAGTATTGACAAACATAAAAAAAGACTCGCCCACAAGAAAAACAGAAAAATACATCAATGAGAGAAAAAAAACCTTATACCAAGTTTTTCAGCGAGTTCAAGAAAACCATACAAGACTACAGGAACAGGAGGTGTTATCAACTCATAAGTATATGACTACAAACTACTTTGACAACATTAAAAAATGTTACGACGAAGGAATCGAGTACCTCGAAAAATGCGAAGAAAGGCTACAACATGTACAAAGTGTCTACGAACCACGACTTTTAGATGAAGAGGAAGACAAGGATGGAGTCAGTAGCCCAAAACTATTTATACAGCTATTCCGAATGTCACAGATAGCTAAGAAAATATCTCAGGCTAAGGAATCTGTAATACAAAATAAGCCGATATGGCACTTACAAACACTATTACAAACATTACAAAAACAATGGCTAGAAATCGAAGAAACTCACATCGAACTACTAATGGCCGAAAGTACACTGGACAACAGCTACTTCAGAGATACTTGTTTCGAAAAAACGCAGAAAGATTATGAAATTACTACGGAGTTATTGGAAGAAAGAATCTTTCAAATCTCAGATGAAAAAGTTATTACGACAAAATCCTCGGGAAAACTTCCACGAATAAGTATTCCCATATTCACGGGGAACTATGACTCTTGGGACACATTCCAAGACTTATTTAGAAAAATTATTCACGAAGATAAATCGATTTCTTCAACAGAAAAAATGCAGTACCTAAAAACACACGTAAAAGGCGACGCAGCAAGATTAATACGTCATCTAACAATAAGCGAAATAAATTATGAAACAGCTTGGAAGTTGCTGACGCAGAGATATGAAGACGAGCGCATGATCGCTACTAAATTTATTGACAAACTATTAGATTTGCCTAAAATGCAACGAGCTAACGCGGCACAATTACGAGACATGCATGACACTGTAAATGAATGTCTTGAGGCACTAAAAAATCAACGCATAAACACATCGTCTTGGGGCCCGCTATTGATAAGAATAGTCAGTAGAAAATGGGATGAAGAGACAAATACGAAGTATGAAGATCAACTACAAAACCGAAATAAAATACAATCCTTTGACGAGATGATGAAATTTATGGAAAACCGTTTCAATTGCCTTAAGTCTTTTGACGGATCTACATCATATACAAACAAGCAACTATCACGGGACAGACAGACAACGGAAAAATATAAACGTTGTTGGTTTTGTCAAAATAACGACCATACTATTCATCACTGCCCTAGTTTCAAGGCGTTATGCGTCAACGATCGATACAAGGCTGTCGCGCAAAAAAGAATGTGCAAACGTTGCTTAAATCACGATGATCAGAAACAATGTGTGAGTGCAGTTTATAAACAATGCGAAATTTGTCAACATAAGGGTCACAACGTTCTATTGCATCAATCTAGGCCGTTTCAAAACAATGACAACGCTAAAAAATACGCACCAAAAAATACAGGTACAGAGAAGGCACAAAATATAGCGACTTCGAACTTATCTGCAACAAATACTGACGCTACAAACACTACTTTACTAGCTACTGCCATAGTAAGAACTACCGCGTATGACGGGATGCCGCAGTTGCTGAGAGTATTGTGTGATCAAGGATCAGAAGCGTCATTCTGTACTGAAGAAGTAGCACAATTGTTATCTTACCCACGACAAAAAATCCAAGCCGAAATAAAAGGTATCGGAGATGAAAAACCAAAAACGTCAAACTACACAATCAACATTACTCTACAACCAAGGTATTCCAGCGATTACAAACTACCAGTAACGCTAATAGTACTACCAAAGCTAACAAGTTCCCTACCAAGGAATGATCTACAACAATTACAAGAAAAAATCTTGGATAATGCACTTGTAGCAGACCCAACTTATTATAAAAAGGGACCTATTGATATTATATTAGGTGCCCAAGAATACAGCAGAATATTACTACAGGGTTTCGAAAGACTAAGGGACGGAATTATCGCTCAGAATACAGAATTAGGGTGGATTTTATCCGGATTTTATCCCAATGAAACAAAGAATGGAGTTAAAATACTCAGTATGGTGGCTTGCACCGAAGATGTACGACAACTTACCAAATTTTGGGAATTAGAAGAAATTCCACAAAATTACGAACTTACAAATGATGACCAGACCTGCGAAAACTACTATAAAGAAACAACAATAAGAAACCCAGACGGAACTTACACAGTACGACTTTCTTTAAAAGATGCAAACGTAAACTTAAACTTAAACGGTGAATCACGCAGGAAAGCCGCTGCACGGCTACTACAATTAGAACGACAGTTCGCAAAAAATGAAAATTTACGACAACAATACATTGACTTCATGAATGAATACCTACAAATGGGTCATATGAGAAAAGTAGGTACAACGAACTACAACTCAGGAAAATACTACATACCACATCAGGCAGTAATCAAAGAAGACTCATTAACTACAAAACTACGCGTGGTTTTTGATGCGAGCAGTAAAAGCAGCACAAAAATAAGCCTTAACGACAATATGTATAAAGGA
This sequence comes from Fissipunctia ypsillon, assembly GCA_947568875.1. Classification (NCBI taxonomy): domain Eukaryota; kingdom Metazoa; phylum Arthropoda; class Insecta; order Lepidoptera; family Noctuidae; genus Fissipunctia; species Fissipunctia ypsillon. The sequence continues at coordinate 22,876,404 of OX387653.1, forward strand.
CCACGATTACAACAAGACTTATCCACTATACTTCTACGATGGCGAAAACACAAGTTTGCCTTTATGGCAGATATTATGAAAATGTACCGTTTCATAAAAATTAACGAATTAGACTACGCACATCAAAGGATACTATGGAGATTTTCACCAAAACACGCAATTAGTGAATATGAACTTACAACTGTAACCTACGGTACAACTAGTGCCCCCTATCTTGCGGTACGAACATTGCAACAACTTGCGATAGACGAACAAAACAATTACCCAATTGCAAGTCAAGCTACTTTACAAGATTTCTACGTGGATGATATTTTATCCGGAGATTCCCAGGAAAGCGCAGCTAAAGAGTTACAGAGTCAGTTAATAACCATGTTAAACAAGGGCGGTTTCAAACTACGAAAATGGTCCTCAAATAGTTCAGAGCTACTGGAAAATATACCAGTGGAAGACAAAGACGATCAACTGCTCAAACTACCGTTAGACGAGTCCAGGAAGTCATTGGGCATAATATGGTCACCACGGGAAGACAGTTTTCATTTCCAGATAACTATAACGGAAAATAAAAAACCAACGAAAAGATTTATTATGTCAGAAGTTGCGAAAATATTCGATCCCTTGGGCTGGTTAGCGCCAATTATTATTAAAATGAAGCTGCTCATACAAGAACTCTGGACGAACGAGATAGGATGGGATCAACCTGTTGATGACATAATCCAGAAAAAATGGGTTGAATTACAAAACCAAATTAAAAGCATAGAAGAAATTAAAATACCACGATGGTGTTACATAACAGACAGCACAGAAATTGAGCTATACGGTTTCAGCGACGCTTCCGAAAAAGCTTACGGAGCGGTGGTATACAGCCGCGTAAAAATCAATAACATTTACTACGTTACATTATTACAAGCAAAATCGAAAGTGGCGCCAAAGAAACAAAAAACTACTCTACCTCGACTTGAGTTATGCGCTGCACTGCTACTAGCCGGTTTAATGGAAAAAGTAAAAGAAGCGCTTATCTGCAAGAACATTACGATATTTTGTTGGACGGATTCTATGATCACGTTAGGCTGGATAAGAGGAGAGCCAGAACGGTGGCAAACGTTCGTAGCCAATAGGGTGTCTCAAATTAAACAACTTTTACCAAACGCAGAATGGAACCATGTAATTTCTGCTGATAACCCGGCTGATATCGTTTCAAGAGGTCTTGAGCCGGAAAAATTGATTAACTATTCACTGTGGTGGAACGGGCCACATTGGTTAAAAACCAACCAGATTCCTATCACGAAAGGTATGCCGCAGACGAACCAAGAAATCAAAGTGTGTCATACAACTACAACTGAGATTGAAAATAATGATCTCTGGAATAGATTCTCCAGTTTAGATAAAATGGTAAGAGTGTTATCTTACTGCTACAGATTTACAAACAAACAATCAACAAATAAGCTACTTACTAGTAATGAACTAAACGTGACAGTAAAACGAATAATTCAGAAGATACAACAACAGGAATTCAAAGATGAATTGAAAACCATACAAAGTGGACAACCCTTGAAGAAAAATAAAACATTATCCACTTTAGATCCGTTCATAGACGAGGACGGACTACTTAGAGTTGGAGGCAGATTACAAAACTCCAATTTGCCTTACAATCAAAAACATCCAATACTTTTACCATATAACCATCACGTAACGTCATTAATTATACAAGACGCACATACAAAAACTTTGCATGGTGGTAACAAATTAACAATGGCTTATTTACGACAAACATACTGGATCATTAGTGGAACAAGAAAAGTAAAGAGTATAATTAACAAATGTGTGAGGTGCATACGATACAAAGCAGACACAAACTCACAAAAAATGGGAATACTGCCAAAAGCACGAGTAACGCAATCCTACCCATTCACTTATACTGGAGTGGATTATGCGGGACCAATACAAACAAGAACCATGAAAGGGAGAGGACACAAGTCTTATAAATCATACATTGCTGTTTTTGTATGTTTAGCAACAAAAGCAGTGCACCTAGAATTGGTGGGAGATTTAACAACAGAAACATTTATCGCTGCGCTACGCAGATTCATGGCACGAAGAGGTCACGTGTTACACATGTACAGTGACAATGCAACAAACTTCGTAGGAGCAGCCAACTTTTTACATCAAGAAATATTACAAATCACGCAATCGCCGGAATTTCAAAACGCAATGACGAATATAGGAACACAGTGGCATTTCATTCCTCCATCATCACCACATTTCGGTGGCATCTGGGAAGCTGGCGTAAAGTCAGTGAAACATCATTTACGTCGAGTAATCGGGGATTCGACACTAACATACGAGGAAATGACAACCTTTCTACACCAAATTGAAGCGTGTTTGAATTCAAGACCATTGTGTGCGCAAACCGAAAATATTAATGACAACACAATACTAACTCCAAGCCATTTTCTTATTGGCCGAGAAGCAGTAGGAGTACCAAACCCGCTCGAAAACATCAATACTGACCTAGTTAACAGATGGAAGCAGATTCAAAAAATGAAAAAAGATTTTTGGAACAGTTGGACAAAAGACTATCTTCATCAACTACAGCAAAGATACAAATGGAAACAAGCACATGAAAATGCTAAAATTGGAACGGTAGTACTAATAAAAGACGACAATATAAATCCAAGTAAATGGCCATTAGCAAAAATCACAGAAGTACACCCGGGAAATGATGGTGTAGTTAGAGTGGTAACTCTTCAAAAATCAACAGGCGCTTGTCATAAAAGATCAATTCACACGTTGATCCCGCTCCCTGTGAACGAAAACGAAGAAATTGAAACAACTAGCAAAAACATGCAAACGTCTACGCAATGTAACACGTCAACAGCCACAATAAACAAAAAAGGTATACGATCATCGAAAAGTTGGCTAAAGGGTTTACTAGTTCAGACAATGCTTATTTTATTAATCGGCACCGTATCGACTACGCCCACATACACATTAAAAAATTTAAAGCCAGGGCTATACGTTGAAGACATTGGAACCACAACTATTAATCGAGGAACGTTTAGAATTGAAACTGATTACGAGAGAGGAAGCTTGGAACTAGACCAAAAGAAGATCGAAAAAATAACAACACAATTTCAACAACTTTGTAAGGACACTCAATACATCATGGATGAAACGCATTGCAATGAATTTTATCACCATTTAAATGAAGAAAAAGCAAAATTTGAGACAACAAAGGAATACCTAACAGAGATAAAGAAAACTAGGAAGAAACGAGGTCTCTTGGGACAACTTTTAACATCGGTATTCGGAGTAAATGATGAAGTATACAGGGACATAGAAACATTAAATAACAATCAGCAGAAGCTTATAGACGCTGCCAATCATCAAACAAAGATAATGATATCCACCATCGCAGGTGTAAACCAAACTGAAGAACAAATCCAGAAGAAGTTAGAGAAGTTCCAAGCAAAACTAAATGAAGCAATATCGTTCATGAATAACCACAATGTTTGGTATAAATCGATTGACAAAAATCATATCAAGATACAAGTAATGCAAACCTACGAGTTAGCAAACAATTTTATAAACGAAATTATGGACTATTATAAAGGCTTACTTGAAATTTATACACAAAAAACCACTATATACAGTATACTAACACCAAAACACATTAGCAAAATTATACAAATGGCAAATCAAAAACTACCATCAAACTTAAAAATTATTCAGGGTCAGATAATACAAACAGAGATGAATGTTAATACTACGCACATAAGAGTGTACGCGTACTTCCCAATACACGACATCACAAAGTATACTCTGATACACGTAACGCCAATTCCAGAAAGGAAAACAGATGGATCTTTCGAGTGTTTAACGATACAGCAGACATTCATGGGTTTCGATTACAACAACGAGCGCTACTTTGAATTAAATCAAGACGAATTTAAAGACTGCCTTCAAAGTAACACAGAGTTTGTCTGCTATCCCGTAGCTGTCAAGAACATGCAATTAAATAAAAATTGCATAGTTGAACAACTCTTCAGAACAGAGAACGACACCCACACCCAATGCACGTCAAAGACCTTCAAAATTTCGACAGATGTTGTATGGAAACAATTATACATGCAAAACACCTGGCTCTTCATTGCAACAAAATCGGTTGCCATATCGATTGTGTGTGACGGCCAAAGACAAGAAATAACGATACAAGATGTCGGAGTTCTCTATATTTCTGAGAATTGTGTCATTAAAACACTAAACAACATACTTGCTGCAAAAAGGACAACGACTATAACAGTACTAGCGTCTTATTCCAAAACGACGAACTTCTCCATTAATACGCAAATCCTACCAACACATATAAAAGACATATCCAAGGAAGAATTAGTTTTAGACAAGTCAAAGGGAGTTTTCGACCATTTACTCACTTCGGAAACAAATTTACAAACTCAGCTAGACAACACAATTTGGAAACAACTACAATCACATACATACATCGCCAGCATTAGCACCTCACTTGTCAGTATAAGTTTAGCATGTGTTTTAATTTATTTCGGCCCACAGGTATTGAACAAATTTCGAGCCACCATTGCAGCAAGAAGGAAGACTACGCCACCTATGCAGCAACCAACAAACTGCCCACCACACCCGCGACAAACTCCACAACGGTACGGCATTCCACACAGCGTGCCCACCCCGTCACAACAAACTGAACAAGGCCAGGCCAGACCATACGAGACCATCGAGTTGTACCAATTGGAGTCCCGTTCCTGAGAGTCGCCAGAATGTTCAATGTTACCTTTGGACATTGACTCAGCACTCTGCCTGCCTCATGCGGTCCAGTTAAAATATTGACTTGGTTGCATATTACACGCATAGGACACATAGAATTAAGTATAATAGTGTGTGTTAAGAGAAACTAGTATATAAGCAGAACATTTTGTAAATAAATCAGATTTGAATTTTATATTCTTGTCTCATTACCCCTCACTGTGGCCAAGACACCTTTAGCCATCTCCGATCAGTCTCGTGAGTCTGCGTGACTGGCAGTGAGTGTACCCTTCCCGAACCTGGTATTCCTGTCTACTATCCGTCTGTTACCTTAGGTCGCATGGTGCAGACATCCTGTACTTATCTATATATTTATTTATCACACACTAAGTATATGGTAGGCTAGGGACTGTTAGGCTTGTAGGTCTTTGTAGGTTCCTTAACTTATCATATATTTCCATGTACCGTCACACCCTTGACAATATTACGGCCTTACGTGACGTTTGTTAAGGGTGGATGTACATTTTGGTCCTTCGAGCATTTGAATCACGCGGTTCCCCTTGCCCAGAGTAGGGATAGACTTTGACAGACTGACATTTTGGAGAACTGGGGGCTGGTGTGCTCAACAAAGCACCGGTTTTCGGTAATCTGAAGAACATTGTACTAGGGTATTCTGTCGGAAAGCCTCTCGTTGCGGATCGGTCACTGGCCTCCCACAAGCGGGTCTCACCAGCTGATTGAGAAGTCGCACAAATATAACAAGAGCGCAGATACCACTAGTACGGACTTGACTGTTTTGGTCAATCTCCTTTGTATGGACTGTAAATATTGTCACTGGAAATATAGTCCGTATCTTAGGGTAACATTGAGAGGAGCTCGTGGCTAAGTAATAACAGCTGCATGGGTCGATCCATTAGGTTAAGCTACGCTTGCCGAGGTTGGTCTGTGGATGAATGACCATCTTTACATACCGAGACTCCTCCGTGCCTCGGAAAGCACGTTAAACCGTTGGTCCCGGCTGTCATTCGTGGATCTTTGACAGTCGTTACGGGTCGTCAGAAGCCCGAAAGTCTGACAACCAGTCTTACCAAGGGGTATCGTATTACCCAGTAACTAGGTTGTGGAGGTCAGATAGGTAGTCGCTCCATGTAAAATACTGGTATTCAGCTGCATCCGGTCAGACTAGAAGCCGACCCCAATATAGTTGGGAAAAGGCTAGGCAGAAGAAAGATCTTAAAAAAAAAAAAAAAAAAGGGTAACATTTAGTCTTGTTTTCATTAAAATCGGGCCACTCGGTCAGTAATTATAATTTGAAGTCACAAAATAACTTGGCTGACATCATCAACTTGCGTGATCAAAGACGTCACTGCAGTAGGTATTTCAAATTGATGTTGATAATTAAGTATTGTTAAGTTAGACATTTAGAATCATAAAAACCTGAGGCGTCGTCTTAATACAATGCGACTACGCGATCATCGCAAGTTCGCGCGAATTTTAGTCGTAAGAATCCGTGGTCAAACATACTGGTGTCGAATAAGTGTCCTAATTAAATTCGCACATCGCGTCGTCGGGGAGCGGGGTGAGGGGCAGGGCAGGACCCCTCGCGGTCACTCGTATCCTTAATTCGCGCGATGATCTCGTATTCCCGTTCTATGAGGACACCCAGTTTTTGTTATCGCGCGACCACGCGATGGTCGCATCGCCAACACGCGCGATGATCGCGTAGTCGCGTTGTATTAGGACGACGCCTGATACTTTTTTAAATCTCATAATATTATGGAAAAAATCGTAAACGGTGAAGGTGGTTTGTTTTTTTTTATATGCCCTGGGAAGACACCGCTCGACGTCTCGCTGTACAACAGAGAGCGCACGAAGTGAAATTTGCGTTATCGCGACAACGTAGCCGTAGCATAAAGGCTCCTGCAAACAGGCGCGACACGCGACGCGACCCCAAAGGCACCGCGTGTCTCGTGACGAGCGGTGCCTTTGTGTCGCGCGCGATTCGCGTCGCGCGCCGCGCTTGTTTATAGGAGCTTTTACAGTCAGGACGATTTAGCAATCTGACAACAATACCAAGTAGTCGTAGGTTATAAGTATTATTGGTAGAAAACACTACAGTAAAAAATTATAATACTAAGTCAGTGATTGATGTATTCAAATAGTCTTTGTAAAACCATAGAATACCTACTTGGAACGCGAATTTCGATTTGTGAGCTGTAAAACATGGCGGTAAGAATATTCCCTTCGCCTTATAAAGGGTTGCCGAATCATATCCGGAAAGATAAAGGATTTGCTGTTGCAGTAGCCTCCTCTGAAATAGCCGCCACGTTGCTAAATGGCGGCCGAACGGCCCATTCGGTACTTGAACAACCAATAAACTTACTTAGCTCATCAGAAAATGCCAGTTTGTAACATTAGTAAAACCAGTAAGCGGGAAGAATGTTGCAGCAATGTAAACTGTTGGTTTGTAATGAATGTACGATGTCCTACAAAAGTGTAATCGAAGCACTAAATCGTACTATCGAAGATATCAAGAGCAACCAAAGTATCGCGGAATATATGGAGGTTTTTTTTTTTTTGAGATAGGTTTGCTCTTAACTAATCTAGGTCAGAGATGACCGAGAGAAAGTCGACGATGGAGCGAGCTGACCCAGAAGAAGCCTGTTAACTCTCACTTTGAAGAGATCGGGGTTATATGCTTCGGAAACACAGACGCAAGCAGAGAGTTCCACTCCTTTGCTGTGGGCATCACAAAAGACATTTGGAAACGCTTAGTGCGAATTGGTGGAATAGCAACTAGGTAGGGATGGTAACCTGCAGTGCGTCTAGATGTCCGATGGTAGAAGGGGGCCGGCGGAATGAGGTCGTAGAGTTCTCGAGCACACTCACCGAAGTACAATCTGTAGAAGACCGACAAGCAGGCAACCTTGCGGCGATGAGCCAAGCTGTGAAGCTTGACATCCACCAGTTTTACGTCGCCAATAAGTCTCTTAGCTCTGCGTTCCACCGAGTCCAGCGCGGCAAGTTGGTATTTAGCTGAGCTATCCCAAAGGTGGCTGCAATACTCCATGCAGGATCGGACTTGCGCTTTGTAGACAGTTAAAAGCTGTCCAGGCGTAAAGTATCGCTTCACCCTATTTAGGATGCCCAGTTTCATGGCCGCAGTTTGGGCTTTGTACTCGATAGTGGCTCCAAAGTTGAGACATGATGTCAACTCCATGCCTAGGAGCTCGAGCCGATCAGTTACAGGAACAGATGTACCCCGAAAAGTGGAGTTTGATCGAAACGACTCCTTTTAGCGGTGTTTGATCGAAACGACTCCTTTTAGACACGCCTGTGTTTTGGTGGCATTAAAAGAGACCAGATTATCATCACCCCACTGGGAGACAAGGCTTAAGGTCAAATCTGTCCGCTCGACCATGGCCTCTCTCAAGGAACGAACTTCGGCCCCACTGGTTTTTGCGCTGGACAAGTATCTCTCTGTAACTGTACTGTCATCTGCGTACCCAACAATACCAGGTTGAAGCAGGTCATTGATGTGCAACAGGAAAAGAGTTGCAGAGAGATCAGACCCCTAAGGAACTCCGGCATCAATAGCCATAAGGTCGGAAGAGCAGCCGTCAACGACTACTCTGATCGACCGTCCACTAAGGACGTCTGATATCCAGCTACAAAAATCTGCTGGGATGCCATAAGCAGGAAGCTTGCTGAGTAGACCAGCGTGCCAGACCCTGTCAAAGGCCTTCGAGATATCAAGCGATACAGCAAGTGCTTCGCCGTGTTTCTCGATGGCCTCGCCCCAGCAGTGCGTGACATACACAAGAAGATCGCCAGTTGAGAAGGTTCTGCTAGACGGCGATTTTAGACAGTCTCTAGGGATAATTTCCGACTTTCACGCGGGCAAAAGCTAGTGTATAAATACAACAAAATATTCCCTAAATCGCTGCCGCCGAAGCGATGTAAACTCTCCCTTACAACCCCGTATGTTGTCACTCGAGGGGAGAAATAAATTGTGGAAAGAAACTCGGCCGCTCCAACTGATTTCAGCACTAGTTGATAAGAAATTGCCATTTAACCTAAAAGGTAAACGACAGTTGTGCTACCTATCGGGTTTTTTTGACATATTTATTTATATGGCGAGAGGGTAAGGTGTAAAAGAAATATGGGTAAAAGAACCTGTTATCTGTGAAGCTTCGAGTGAAGGTAAAAGATTGATCGGGGAAAAGATGATGGTAGGTTACATATTCATAGAATAGTGTAATGTCTGGAAAATTGTTACGGAACGGTTATGTACGAAAATCATGGCAGAGAAACATTATCTCTTGTACGGTCTCATCGCCGTACATTTTTCTTGCTTACTCGTCTACCTACTTTCGGCCAACGATGCGCCTCATACTGTCGCATAATAAAATGACATGACGGACGAATTCCAAGGTAGTGAACTTATAACTCGGTAGCTATCATCAACAATTAAGAGAAATAATCGCCTTCCACTGTTGTAACTTACTTTTACATAAATATACTCAACTTGTGTATTTTAGTAGAAAAGTCTTTCTCTATACAAACTCAACTTAAAAATCTTCACGACAAATCAGTGTACGGAGTTAACTACTTTACAACCCGTACATCTCTATTTATATTTAGTAGAAAATAGCATGTGATGTAGAAGAAAAACTGAAATTCTCAGGGAGTAGGTAGGGCAAAACTTGGCTAATTCGTGATATGCAGCTATTCGGTGATAGATAATTGTGTTTTATTACCAAGTTACTACTGACTTCATAAAGCGGGCGACCTCAACGCCAAACACCCTGCCTGGAACAGCAACACCACCTCAGCCAGAGGTAGGCAACTGTTCGGTCTCTGCCCCATACTAAATTTCGATGTCATCGCCCCGATGACTCCAACCCATTTTCCCCACGACCCCAACCATACCGCCGACGTCCTCGACATAGCGCTTCTGAAGAATATCAACCTACGGTTGGATTCTATAGAGGCGGTACAAGAGCTCTCCTCTGACCACCGACCAGTGGTCATGAAACTGGCCCCCCGTGTCGGTCTCCATGACCCCACTCAACCCCCTCTCACCAAAATAGTCACAGATTGGAGGAAAGTAAGCAAAAGCCTGAAATCCACTTCTTCCCATCACTTGGACTCCATCCCTGATCAGTTCGACTCTGTCGCGGACGCGACGGCCGCGATCGACTCGCTCACTGAGCACGTACAATCAGTCCTGAACGACTGTTCAAAGGTAACTCCAGCGGACGATGACCGTCGCTGGAGATTGCCGGATGATGTGCGTGAACTGTTGCGCGAGAAGAACGCGGCTGACCGTGCATACAGCAACTTTCCCTGCCTTGCGAACAAAGCCCATATGCGCCATTTACAGCGAGCTGTAAAGACACGCCTAGCGGAGCTGCGTACCGCTGACTGGGACAGGATGCTAAGCGACCTAGAGCCCACTCATCAGGCCTTCTGGGAACTTCAAAGGAAACTAAAGTCCAAAGAAGTAGTCTCCATGCCCCCCCTACTCCGCCCTGACAAGACCATCGCCTTCGACGATGCAGACAAGGCTGAATGCCTAGCCAACAGCCTCGAGGCTCAATGCTCTCCCAGCTCTCAACCAGTAGACCAAGCTCACTTGTCAAAAGTCGACGCTGAAGTCGAACGTAGAGCCTCCCTTCCCCCCGTTGAAAACCCTGACTATCCTCTGCCTCCCGTCACTCCAGACGAAGTGCACGATATCATCAAGGGTTTAAAGCCCCGTAAAGCTCCCGGCTCAGACGGCATCACAAACAGGGTAATACAACTATTCCCTGCCCACCTCATAATGCTACTGACCACCATCTTCAATGGTGCCATGAGCAATAACATCTTCCCAGATGCATGGAAAAAGGCCACTGTCATCGGCATCCCCAAGCCTGGAAAGCCCAAATCCGAGCCCTCGAGCTACCGCCCCATCAGTCTGCTCAATGTCCTCGGCAAGGTCTATGAGAAACTTATTTATAAGCGTCTCAGAGACTATGCCGAAACAAAAGGCCTCATCCCAAACGAACAGTTTGGTTTTCGAACCCAGCACTCTTGTGTGCATCAGGCCCACCGCATCATCGAACACATAAGCGCTGGCTTCCAGCGTGGCTTGATGACGGGTGTTATATACTTCGACATAGCGAAAGCGTTCGACAGAGTCTGGCACAACGGCTTATTATATAAGCTCTACCAACTCGGTGTGCCGGACCGTCTCGTACTCATCTTACGAGACTTCTTGTCGAACCGCACCTTCCGCTATCGCATCGAAGGAGCACTATCCTCCCCCCACCCTATCCGCGCAGGCGTCCCCCAGGGCTCTGTGCTTGCCCCCCTCATCTTCACGCTGTTCACTAGCGACATACCCAGGAGCAAAAAGGCACAGTTGGCTCTGTTCGCAGACGACACGGCCATTTACTGCTCGGGCACCAAACAAGCCTCGATTTCTCTCACTCTCCAAAGAGCGGTCACCAAACTTGGCGACTGGTTCAGGAAGTGGAGAATTGAAGTGAATCCCGACAAAAGTCAAGCGGTTCTTTATTCAAAACCGCGCCATAGCCCCACCCCCCCCCCGACCAATCTCCATGTTCGGTAAGCCTATCCCTTGGGAGAAGCGAGCCAAATATCTAGGTGTGATTCTTGATGAGCACCTCACCTTCGCAGAGCACATAAAGAAGGTTCGTTCGCGCGCCGCTTTCGCTCTCGGTAGACTCCACTCGATTATGAATGCAAAAAGCAAGTTGTCACTAAAGTGCAAGTTGCGCATTTACACGGCGTGCATACGCCCTATTATGACGTACGCCTGTGCAGTCTTTGCTCACGCAAAACCCCACCACATCCATAGGATGCAGACCCTCCAGAACCGTGCCCTCCGAATGATCACGGGATCCCCTTTCTATGTCCGGAACGAGATCCTCCATCTCGATCTAAAAATCCCCACCATCCTCCAGTTCATGAAACGTAACTCCAAGCGTTTCTTCGATACCGCCGCCAAACATCGCAACCCCCTAGTTGTCGAGGCCGCTAAATATACCCCCTCCAATATTAGTAAAGTCCGCCGTCCGAGGCACACACTATTAGACCCAGACGACCCTATTACTCTCCTCCAGGAAAGCAATAGGGCTACCAGTACAGTACACAAACACAAAAAACCGACATTCCGACCCCGCCGCCGAGGTCCATCGCGAAAACCCCGAGTTAATAATTCCCCCCGACCCTTGCTCGAAGAAGCGCCAGCCCGCGCCGAAGCTGAGCCTGTAGCGTAAAATTCCCCAGATAATAATAATTATCCAAGTTTTGATCCAGCCTGTCCCAACTTGCTGTCCCCCCAGTGACGCCCTAAGCCGAGGTTCGTACCCCACAGGGGGTGCCCTTAGCGCGCAGTCACTTAGTATTGTAAGTAACACGCCCCTGGCTGGAGGCTTTGAGTTAGCTTAAGGCAGCCACAGGATTGACCGGTTAAGTAGTCACGGCCACTCTTGGCCAACTACGAGATGCCATTGATAGGAAAAAAAAAAAAAAAAAAAATGACTTCATAAATGTACATTTTTCAATCATTATAGTATTTGCCACATTTTTAGATATAAGTTAGCAAAACTTATTTTGTCTACTATATCACAGTAAATTTAAAAAATAGTCTGATCAATGAATCGAATTTTACAAGTAAAAAACAAAACTATCACCGATTACCCAAGTTTTACCCTATAATAAGACCGCCTCGTTGGTCTAGTGGTCGCAAGCGCTACTGCTGAGCATGGGGTCCGGGGCACGATTCCCGCGTGGGGCAAAGTGTTATTGGATTTTTCCACCTAGAATTTCTCAGTGGCAGCCCGGAGTCTGGATTTGTGCCCGTCGCGGTTGATGGCAATAGGCTCACCCCCTATGGGACTTAAACATAACTGGCGAAATGTAGGTGTAGGTTCCATAGGTACACCTCTGCCTAAACCTTCGGGGAATAGAGGCATGATGTGATGTTTTCATAATAAGACCCTCAGACAATGACAATATTTAGTACGCGTGGCACACCTTGGGCAGTTACAGTTCCTTACTTGTTGACTGATTGGCACGACAGAAAAATAGTTTAAACGGCGCTTTTCACATTGGCATACACACTTATATGTACATCCCTTATTAACTGAATAAGAATCCTAAACTGTGCGGAAACGGAAGATGCCGCAACCTGTCTTACCCAACTCCACCAAAAAAGCTCAAGGTAACCTCACTAATAACGAAAACAAGACAAAACAAATATAGGTTCTACAAATCAACGTCGAAGTATTGACTACTTTGAACTGCTGCTTAATTAGTTAGAGTAATTATTTTTTTTAATTACTTTATTATTTCGTAATTTTTAGTTTTAAGTAAAAACTGGAAAATTTGTTTGCACTAAGTAGTTAATAGTTTTGTTGTAATTATTGCACTAAAATTTTAACAAGGTTTTGAGTTATTTTCCCTTTGACACCACACCCGTAGCTCGTATCAATAAGCCATGCTGTCACACTTACACGGATTAGTCCATCTCTTGAAAACTCCGGAACCGATTTCGATAAAACTTGCACTGTTTCTTAAGTTGAAGTAAATGTAAGCCAATAAAAAAACACAATCCTAATCCGATTAATATTTTCGGAGAAATGCGTGGACAAACATACTTTTTTTTGTGGATGGGAAATCATCAAATGACTTCTCCCGCTCTGGGCGGAGCGGGAGGGCGTGTCAGACTTTTACTAACTAAAACCCACCCGTGTTCCTTCTGTTGCCTGTGCCGGGGCCACGGTAACTCTTTCGAACATCCCGCGACCCTAGCTGGCATCGGCCCTAGCGGACCCCGTCAATAGTGCTGACATCTCTTTGAGGCGCGCGTGGAACACAACGCGCCGTCGACTCGGACTTGGTCCTTACCGGACGGCGAGTTACCCATTGCTCGCCGTCCGCAAGCCCGCGCCTACGGTGGCCGGGAATCGGCTGCCAATTCCCGACGCCCAGGGCGTCTCCTGCGGCGACTAAGGGCGTGAGGGCGCAAAGCTTGCCTCTCCCTCACGCGTCCCGCCTCCTCCTTTGCGAGCATTACTGCTTCGCAGAAAGAGGTAATGGCTTCCCATGTACTCTCGCTCCATACCATGGCCTGGACCAGGGCCGGACGCGAGAGATCGCCGCCGCCGATCGCTTCCGCGAGGACACGGCGGTGCTCCGCCCAAGCCGGGCAGACCTCCACCGTATGCTCCACCGTGTCCTCCGGGCGATCCACACAGTGGTGACTCCCGGGGGACAAACATACTTACACCTATAAAATTTTGTATATTTGGTTGGAAGCCCTAATAGATTATCATATGTCAATATATTGCAGTTCCAATAACATTACATACATACATATAGAATTGATGACCTCCTTCTTTTTGAAGTTGGTTAAAAACGCCTATTTCTCACCACCACCTACGAAAAATATGAACGCAGACACGGAGAGCAAAACATCCATGCTCTTTATAACTTCAAAGCCAGCTGGAACTGGCTTGCAGAGGTAAGCTTGCAGCTACAG